>CM068953.1:145583084-145593499 GCA_035128595.1 Eptatretus atami
TATATATATCTCTCTCGCCGCGCCACGATTTGTACCTGTCATTACCTTGCACCGTCACACCTCCCTGGCATATCCATCCCACTACTGTAGCGCAGATAAGGGGACATATGGAGGGGGATGAACGCTCTAGGGAGCACAGAGGCAATTTTCAACTTGCTGCTTCTCCATGTACCTTCCTCCTGGTTCTGCCTTTACGCACGCTCTCTGTCTCGCCATTTTCCCCAAAACTTATTGACAGCAACTGCGGGTTGACGGGCCCATTTCACACCTCATAAATGGTTCGGCGCATATTCAACAGCAAGCGTGAATGGGAGAAGCAGCCGCAGGACGGAGAGAAATTGTAACCCCGGCGGGACAATTTACGAGGCGTCAGCTCAGCAGCTGCTCGGATATTGAGACGCATCTCGGAATCAGACTCTGTCGTTCTGCACCTCCCCCGGTCCTCGGTAGCACAGCGCCCCTTCAATGTGACCGCGGTACCTGAAAAGGTACCTGTTCCGAGGTTTTTCCTGTGGATCGGAAGCATTAAAGTCCTTGTTAAATTTCTTACAACACCATCGCATCATTTTATGAATCTGAGACGGACACTATATTAAAGGTTGAGAGATGACATAATGCTGATAAAAATGTGTCATCCGTTTGTTTATTTTCTACATTCCAGATGTTCGATGTTCATGCATCGTTTACCTTTGCTGGAGTTGTTGTGACTACTGCAGGTGTCGCTTTCTGCCAAATACCATGCGGATTCACGAGAACCGACTCATCTATATAGATGTATATCTTATGAATTGAAGATGTACTGCATGATGCGCACACTTATCTACACGATTATCTCTTTAACGGAATGTATCTTCAAGACGATTTCGAAATTGCCGACCTAACCTTGGCCGATCCAGCTATCCATCCCAAGTCTAGCGAGCGGCCCGATGGCGGGCACAGAAAGCAGACACGCAGTGGGTTCAGCAAATTGGCAGCCCTGGGAGGAAGAAGCAACCCCGGCAAGTGAGTGTTAACCACTGCCCGAACAAGGAAAACATTGTTATTGTTGCAATTAATAAAATTAACGCCTTCATTGCAAGCTCATTAAGGGGCGCCAATTGGGATTTGCCTGCCTTCCTTATTAATTAGTGGGAAATTAACGAGCTCTGGTGAGAGAGGGGAGAGATAGTAAGAGAGAGAGAGAGAGAAACACAAACACGTTCTGACTCCCAGAGGGACTCCGCCGTACCCTCGGGTACAATGAGGTCATGTCCCTTCGACCCAATGTGCTGTTGGACACACACTGTACGGTCGTGCGTCGCTTCAAACATTCCTTTTTTGCATTCAAGACATCACCCGCTGATCAACAACCTGCAATGAAATAATCTTTATAACATCAATGGTAAATGATTGTTCATCGAATCGGGGATGTTTGCATCAGCAGCTATATTTTCAATTTGATTCTCTTTATGTACACCTGGAGCAAAATCGATACCCGAGCTCAGGTTTTTATAATTCAATTTTATTTTTACATTGATCTCAGTCTCGTGATGGAGCTTGTAACACAAAGCACATACAGAACAAAGACATTGAGTAGACATGGCCATTGGTGTACTTTTACATGAATTACAAGGACATTAGTAGACAATGGGCAAAAGGCATATGGTAGATGGGATTCTGAACCTGAGTTCCCCCGCATCATGAGTCAGGGGTTCAGATGGGAACACTAACAGACAAACCCAAAGGTTTAATGTGGTCCCAAAGAATGTATGTCCAAGCGTTTTTAATAATTACACTGTATAGTACAACTTCTGCAAAAGTTGCACTCCTTAAAATGGATTCTAGTAATGCTCGTGCAAAATGTCAGTCAGGTCGTTTGAACGACCCTGATCGAAGAATTTAGGTTTCCAAAGCAGACCTCGGATGTGACGGAGTGGGAACAAGTGAAGAGTATCGTGGTGAAATGCTCGGATGCGCTGTATCCATTCGGTGCAGTCGACTCTCATTAATTCAAAAGAGATACGTTCTGGAGATTAATTTGAATTGCCGAGATAAATAAACTTATCAAACCAAGATGTTCTAGTTTTGTATTTTTAATTAATTTTCTGAAATTTGTAGAATTTGTTTTTCACTTGGAAGTTGTGGTTTACGATGTGTAAATAAAGGTGGAAAAAGTCTGATTTAATTCAATTTAATTCCAGGCTATAAGGCAACAAAAGATGAAAAATTTGAAAGGGGATGTACACTTTCTATAGGCACTGTGTGTATGTAGGTATGCGCTGTCCATTCCAGGGATGTTAAACTGTTTTTGGCTGTATATATGTGGTACTCACTTGGTCCGTGGATGGTGACCCCTTACTGGAATGAAGGTGGATACTTTGAGCCCACCCTGGGAGGACACCATTCCACATTCTGAAACCCCCTAAGTAGACACACACACACACACACACACTTCCGTTATGGTAATACAGTTTATATACGTACACACGCATAAAATGACAAACTCAAAGATTTACCTTTAAACAGAGTTCTTTGAAAGAGGAATTCAAGTGGGAAATTAGCAAAATTCAATTGAAAAATATATCAAGGACCAGAACACAAATTGTGTGTGTGTGTGTGTGTGTGTGTGTGTGTGTGTTCTCCATAACTCTAAAACCATGAAACGTAGCAGCATGAAACTTTGCATGCATACTTAAGGAACTCCAAGGAAGAGCAAGAGTGAAAATTGGGTGTTTGGGTTAATGAAAACACCCCTTTTGAAGATAATTACCGCACTTATTTAAATACATCCTTTATCAGGAGCATCCTCGTCCACCTCGCTCTTTGGGGTCTTAAGGCGTTTCCTGAGTAACCTCGCTGTGGTCTGAAGCCACCATGTTTTTTGACCTACTCAACCATGCCTTGACTTGGAACAGGCCGCAACGATTTCTCAACGATAGTCTTTTTTCCACTTTCCTCACTCATATTATCGAATGCCTGTTCATCATAGCTACGAATCGCTGTATACAACGCTTTTGTAAGTACTATAGTTTTCAAATTAGTAATTTGGAGCGATTTCATGCATTATATGATACGATTTTTCCACGAGCTACTCTCACAGACTAATTAAGGTACATCATCAAAATATTATTTCGGTTTTGAGGATCAGATATCATCCGGACTAAATAAGTGTTCAAATCTGCAATGAAATCTGAAATGATGAGTCTTACAACAAAGCTGATGTACCTATTTACTTTAAGCAAGGAAGCCTATGTTCCCTCCTTCTCCATAGATACACAAGAATATGTGAAATTACCAAAGCATTAAACTTATCTTTTTCTACTGTTTGGAGAATTACATTGAGTGAACAAAAAATTGAGGAACGTGCCAAAATTAACCAGCTTCATCGAGCTGTACGATTTAATGCATTCACTGCAAGACCTCGCGCCCTGTCCCCCAGAGGGACTGCCTTTCCATCGCATCTGCCAGATCTGTGTCTATATTTTCGGAGGTTTCGCGAGGTGCTCTGCAGGGAATCAAAGCAAATCTGGTGAAAAACGGACATTTTAACATGTCAACGTTTGCGTGGACCGCAAATGATGTTGCACATGATGTGTGCACAGATGAGCAGGCAACATGGTGGATTATCTGCAATGTTTATTTCACGGGCGATTAAACTTTGCGATGTCTCCAGGGTTGTTCTGCTTTTTTTTAAAATGGTATGCAGCCACAGCCTGGCCAGCCGTTCCTTATCAACCATTTAATTAGAGTGCTTGCTTGAGTGCTAAATCCACTTGCCAAGCGCTCTCTAATCGATAAAGGTACCGCGCTACGTCATTCTGAGCGAACCGTTCACTCACTGCGGACGCTTTTGCTGTGCCACATCATTCATTCAGAGCGAGTGGTTCGTGCTCCGTCATCCTGAGTGAGTGGTTCGTGTTCCGTCATTCTGAGCAAGTTGTTGTGAAATCACACCCGATTTCGGAGCCGTTTGCCGTATTAACATGATTTCTAAATTACCGAGCCAATTTTTTTTTCCACCTGTCACACGCAGCTGTTTATAAAGATGAATGTTTGTGAACATATCCTGGAAAGGTCTAAATAAATGTATCGTTGTTTTTTGGTTAAAATAATTCAAGTATTTGGGTTGTATACAGTACGTACTGTAGTCGGTAATCACACCGAGCGTGTGTGTGTGTGTGGTGTGTGTGTGTGTGTGTGTGTGTGTGTGTGTGTGTCTGTGTGTTCATAAAGCATAATATATTCTCTCCACTAAATCCCCTACTTCCACCCCCTCTCTCTCTCTCTTTGTCCCATCCTTGCTCTTGCTCTACCCCCTCCCAATACAGTGCAGCACCCTCCTCCCACACCTCTTCTCTCCCCCCCCCCTCTCTCTCCCCTCTCTCTCTCTCCCCCCATCTCTCTCCCCCCCCTCTCTCTCTCTCTGGATGTATCCGGATAGTGGTTATGTCCGGACAGGAGTTTATCCGGATGTGTCCGGACGAGAGTTTATCTTTGGCCAGCTTGGCGCCGGATGCGTACAGGCAATGTTTGTCTCTGAACACATCCAGGCGGTATTCATGTCTGGACGGGTGTTTGCCTGCAGACGCGTCCGGGTGGGTGTTTGCCTGCGGATACGTCCGGGCAGGTGTTTGCCTGTGGACGCGTCTGGTGGTGTTTGCCTGCAGATGCGTCGGGCGGTGTTTGTCGTTATGAACATCTTGATTCCGGATTCGTCCAGGCGGTAGTTTGTTTCCGGACGGGAGTTTGACTTCGGATATGTCCGAGCAGTGTTGTGGTCCAGACAGCTGGCTCTGGATGCGTCCGGTGGGTTTGGTCTCCGGACTTGTCCAGGCGGTGTTTGTAGTATGCACGGTAGAAAATGGATTTCAGACATTATTTTGTTTCCATCTTCACTGTTATTCTCCACAGAATCATTTTGATGAGACAGTATGAATCGTAATTAATGTTCCACTGCACGTCTGCCTTCCCCTTCACCTTCTCCCTCCCCCCCCCCCATTTAGTATCCCCGTTAGAAGTGACAGTGGTATTTGCTCATATGTTTCTGCGCATATATATATGTATATGTATATATATATATGTATGTATATATATATATATGTATGTATTGTCACAGGTCTGGCCGGTTAGGTTAATCCCCCCGACCCAATTGTGGTGGACGGGCGGTTAACACTGACCAGGCTGGATCGCCGAGCGGTTTTCCTTTGGAGGTGGATGCGTGATCCTCAGAGATTATGGCATGTGCGGCAGGTGCAGGGCGGCATGGGCGGAGTGACGGAAGCGCAACACAAGGGGTTTATTCTCGAACCCACGACAGATACACGGACATCAGCAACTAAAAATAAAAACGGGGATTTAATGAAAATGGAAGAAATATTTACAAGGGTAATAAGTCAAAATGTAATAATAAAAACGTGAGATAAATTAAAGTCTAAAGTCGAGGCGCCTCTACACACGGACTTTTATACAGACAAGGGGAAAACAAAATAAAAGAAAATCCTCCCTTTATTCTGGCACTTAGCTTTGTCCAGAGATGGGCTTTATTGAACTTTGGGATCGAGGTGCTTCATCTTGCATGGGAAGACATGCCCCAAAATGGCACCGAGCTGCTGTCTTGGCAGGAAACATACGTGACGTAATTCGTGAGGCGGTATTCAGCACCAGGACTCGGTTGCCGCCATGCAGCCTCTTCGTCGATCTCACTTACCGACGCCGCTGCTTTGCAGAATGGCGCCATCTCTTTCCCCCGATGGCTCGACCTGAGGCTTTGGCACTGGTCCCACATGATTCAGTCGTCCTGGCAATGTCGCGCACTGGGGGATTTGTTATTTATTTATTTATTTGACATGGGGATGGTGTACTTTGAATGCACTTCGAGTTGTTGTTATGATTATTCATTCATTTATTTATTTATTTATTGCAACCTCTGGACTGGTCTCCTTTATCTACCTTGGAAATTGGAAATCAGCCAACATCACAGCATTGCAACCACAAAACATCACAGCATTACAACCACAAAACATCACATCATTACAACCACAAAACATCACAGCATTACAACCACAAAACATCACAGCATTACAACCACAAAACATCACAGCATTACAACCACAAAACATCACAGCATTAAAACCACAAAACATCACAGCATTACATTAAAAAGGTGCAAAAACAGACCCCCTTAACGACAGCCTACTCTTACTGTACTTCTGATCATCAGCAAGGTCATGGGATCCATCATCGCAGTTGATATAAAATCATTCCTTTTCTCCAACAGTCTCATCTCAGATATAATCAATTCGGATTCAAAGCTGGTCACTTTACCTTGCATGTACTGCTTCTACTCTCCCAACAATGGTGGAGGCCCTCATTATCATACGTGAGATCAGAGCCGTCTCTCTGGACATATCTCAAGCTTTTGATACAGTCTGGCATCCTGCCTTGCTCTCCAAACTGTCTGCCCATGGAATCCGAGGCAAACTCCACTTTTGGATTACTGACTTCCTCCTTTCTCGTAGACAACGTGTGGCTCTCAACAGAACCCTTTTATCTCCTCTCCTGTTAAGGCTGGAGTATCCTCAAGGCAGTGTTCTAGACCCCATATAATTCCTAATCTTCATCAATGATCTCACTCACTCTCTGGAAAATCCTCTTTATCTCTTTGTTGATGACTCCACTCTCTGCCGTGACATCTTTCATCCTTTCTGACAGACAGGTAGCAGCCTCTTCCCTCTCCTCAGACCTTGACAAAAATCATTAAACTGGTCAAATACAATTTTGCTTATGTATCCATATCGTCCACCCTTTGGTTTTCCCTTACCCCTCGTTACCTGCATCCCTTGTTTGTCCGTCTCTGTCTACTTTTCCCCTCCACCCTGCTGTTGGTGTTTCCCCTTTCTCCTGCTTTTCCCTTTGTTATGTTGTGTCCTGATTCTTTCTGTGTAAATCGCTCTTCCACAAACCTAAACATGTTTTTTTAACTTTTCTTTTTTTAAAAAACAATGCCACCCTGACATTCACGGACCCTGGCATTTGCCACATTTTTCAGGAACATATCCCCATGAATAGTGGGCTCTGACAGCATAGTGAATTCAATATCATTTTGGCATCTGTGGAGGCCTGCATCAGACCTCCGGCTTAGTTGCCTTTGTTCACTTAGCATCTGATGCGACAATATATAATCATATAAATTGGTGCTAGTCTAATGTGCACACAACTGATTGTTTTCGGTCTGCCTTGCTGTTGGCCTTGTGTTCCTTCTTTTCTTGAACGATGGGTTTCATTTGGAACTCTGAAAGAAAAAATCATTTCTATATTTGATTGTTCCATTCACGTTTTTTGTCCTTTCATAAACCTCCGCCATCGAAGATCGGAGGTTACTGTTTTCACCCCCTTCTGTTTGTTTGTTTGTTGTTTTTGTTTGTTGTTTGTGAACAGTATTACGGAAAAATCCTCGACGGATTTCGACGAAACTTGGTGGGGGATTGGTATGGTCCAAGGATCATGCCATTAGATTTTGGACTTGGTGCCCCCCCCCCAAAAAAAATTGTTAGAGAAATTTTATTTTTTTTTGCATTTCTACATGTTTGAAGTGATTTCAACCCCCCCCCCCCCCCAAAAAAAAAATTTTTAGAGAAAAAAAATTTTTTTGCAACTTTTTTTCAAAAAAATTTCGGATTTCTTTTTTTTGCACTTTGTACATGTTTTAAGTGATTCCAACCCCCCCCCCCCCCCAAAAAAAAATGTTGGAGAAAAGAACTATAACTCTGTCAGCACTGTTGACATCATATTTAACGAATTAAGATATAAGGTTCACTTGAGTGACCCAGCAGTATTGGCGGCGGAGGTTTTGCACTCTCCCGAGTGCTCCCCCTCTAGTTCATGCTGTGTTTGTCCTTGTAAAAAAACGTTGCACTACATTAATTCCCTTTCTGTTTACGCCATCAGCAGTGTTTGTGTTCTCTGAGTTATACACACGGCATCGCTGCCTTCTGGCTCATGGGCAGGTACCAAAATCGTTACGTCAATGAAAACAAATAGCTAATCGAACATTGTGCCTAAAAAACACAAAAAAACAAACAAAACAAAAAATTGGGCCGTGCCTGTGTGGTTAATAATCGGTCGGCCACCGGGCGATAGATAACCTCACCGGTTTCACTTCACACTTAGGCCTGGTCTGTTTTCAAACAGGAACATGGGGGGGGTACCTGACATGCCACACTAGATTACGTAAGTTAAAAACGAGGATTAATTTATTTGTTCCTGGTGGTTTTCTTCAGCCCTTTATTTTCTCATCTGTGGTACCCACGACACCCCTGGTGTCTTTTGCATCATCTTTCTTCCCTCTGATATTTCAAAAGCGGCGTCCATCATCAAATTAGGCTTTCACCCATACCCACCCGCATCTCTTCTACACTCACTGACGCGTTTCCTTCTTTATTCTACTTCCTTTTTGTTTTTTTGTTTTCTGCCATTCTGCCTTTTATACCCTTCGTCGATCACAAACTTGCTACCTCCATCACCATAGGTGGACAGAGATTATGTTTTCACCCCTATCTATCTATCTGTCTGTCTGTCTGTCTGTCTGTTTCTCTGCCTGTCTGAGAGCAGGATATCTCAAAAACATATGGATGGATTCAGATGAAATTTGTGGGCAGGTTGGATGTTTGACAAGGACCAATTGATTAGATTTTGGATGAAGATCCGATACAGATCCGGCCTATCGGTGGGATACAAAATGTAAACTGTTCAGCCTGGCGGAGGTATGCGTTTTACCGAGTGCCGTTCTAGTACCCTCTGTCATGTAACTCCTCGATGAGCGAGATATGTATTAAAGAAGATGATGCTTCATGCTCAGACAGATTCGCTTCTATAAAACCTGATAGTAAACAATGGTTCTGCATGCTCTTTTGTTATGTTGGCCCACCAAACAGCATTATGCTGCCATGCTCTGAACTTGGCACTCGTGAAAAGCGAGCACCAATTAGACAACTTTCTGAAAAATACTTCTTGCAAAACAATAAGAGGATAACCTTATCAAATGGAAACTGCCCAAACGGTTTGATATATCGATCTGAATTCACCATACTTCCTTGAGCAGATTCCAAGTGGCTGCCGTCGACAATAACAGATGTGCTGAAAGTGTGTAAAGCTATGAGGCAATTCTGGGTCAAAAGACAGGAAGTAAGTTTTTTTGTCTATCGCAGAACTGCCCTCTAAGATATACGTCTATATCATTCTCCATCTCCATAGAGTCCCATCAGTAACTTTGCCGGTAAACAAGTTCCACTTTCATTTAATTTCGTTTCACTTTTGTGTACTATGTCAATCTTAGTCGTGGGTTACTGAAAACCCTGAGCTTCATGGAACCAAGGCTGTTTTTAGCCTTTATAACTCGCCTTTCAGTGAAATTGTTCGCAATGTAGGTTTATGTGTTTTGCAAAGGATGTGTACATTGTGTTGCAGAGCTGCATACATGTCAATCATGATGTAGTTGACTCACTAATTTGAATATACTGTACTTTAAGTAGCATATCAGTTTAATCTCCATTACCATCATGTTCACTGATGATATTTGGTGGTAAACAAATCTCTCGTGCAATTGATTGTGTTCGATTTTGTGTCCATAAGTCCATCATTGTCATGAGTTCTTGGAAGTTCTGAGTGAAACCCAATGTATGCTACTAATACAACTACTCTTTATGGCCCCTACTATTCACACCTTCATGTGGAGTCTGCTATGGAAAGTTTTTATTCTGAGTTTTCACCTGATCGATTGGCCAGTCTGGTCATCAGCTGAAGATGACTTGGGAAGGAATTTAGGATTTGGTCAGATTGCTGGCTCTAACTTTCCATAAGGACAGCGTAGGATCTTTAACGGCCACCACTAATTGCTGCTAAATGGGTCCTCAGCTTCACTTCCATCTGAGGGACAGCACCACCTTGTGATGTAACGCCTTCCTGTGATACACCCAACCTGTATCACAGGCAGGATTCAAATCTTATCGAAGGTGAGTACACTACCTCTGTGCCATGTGAGAAAAACGGGCTGGCCCGGATTTGCAGTTCAGAATGGACACTGGGAAAGTACCAGACTCCTGCACTCACTCAGTAGCCACAGAGAGCAGCACCCTTCTAGGAGAACTTGAGGGGTTTGTACACTCGGAGCCATTGAGAAGCAGGAACCAATGGAAAGTCGAATTTAACCTCTATGACAGGTCATTCTTTTCCAGCTATCATTCTTGTCTGGAACAGCATACCTGAGGACATTGTCTTATGTAAGTAGAGACACAAAGTAATTTTGTTGGGCTCGTAGACATTTGATGCAAGCGACCACTGACAGTAATTTATAAATAATGATACAAAAATGAATAGAATTGATGCTTTTTTAAATTATTATTTGCATGTAGTTTGATCAGCTCATTAAATGTATGCAC
>CM068953.1:145615892-145642087 GCA_035128595.1 Eptatretus atami
GCTAGAACAAAATGCAGGGGCGCAAACACAATTTACAATTGGCATGTTTCCTTACAAATTTACACTAAACCATGGCCCAGAATCATGGACTCTGTGGAGAAAAGAGCAAAAAGTCCACAACGCGGTGCACGGGCCCGCCAGTGCGGTCCCGTGTTGCAGACATGCCTACAGGGAGTTTTATTTTTTTTTCCCTTGCCGGCTTCGCGATGATCCTGGCGCACATGGTAATGAACAGGGGGGGGGGGAAATGCAAAACAGACAACGGGGCAAAAATGAACGAGGGCAGCAAGGCATGGGGCCAAGGCAAAGGCAGGCAGACAAGGCGTAGCATGCACAAGGCCGTTGTAGGCAACAGCCGGCAGATGAAGTGGCCGGCACAGGCCTCGAAGGCAAACAGGCCACCAGATGATCGACCGGCACAGGCCTTGCAGCAACAGCCAGTCAGAATGAAGTGGCCGGCAACAGGCCTCGAAGCAAACCCAGCCAGCAAACGAAGTGGCAGCCTCTTGCCTTGAAACGGAGGTTCGTGGAGGGAGTGCGGTGGTGGGCCTACGTCGGAAGGTGGGCTCGGACCTACGCTATGTCTCCTCCCAACCTATCGCTTTGCCTGTCTCCGTTCATTACCGCACTCCTAATTTGCAAAACCAATTTTAGCCCAATTATTTTTTTGTTTTTATTTTTTATTTTTACTTCCCCACCTATAAATCCGTCCCCTACCCCCCTATCGTCCTTGTTCGGCTCTAACCTATCCTTGTCATCGAGCCTACTCCCAACCCCTACGTTCCCTTCCTGGAGGGGCTAAGGGAGAGCTTAGCGTCCTGTGTCGAGGCACTATGAAGCCTCAGAATGGCCTCCTCAGACTTCAGCGATCTTAAACCAAAGTGGGTCCAGCGGCCCGCACAACGAGAGCGAAGGGATGGATGGTGCGGAGGGGTAATCACTTCCTCTCTACCTAACTTTTATTCTTAAAACTACCCGGGCTTTCAACAAGCGCCTCTGCGCTTAAACTATCCGGTTCTTAACAACCAAGATTCCCGTCGCCTGTGTTGGTGTCCTCAACAAATTTTCGGGCCATGCCCCCCAATTTTCTTTCGTGCCCTCACACGGTTCTCACGGCTGGGACGCGTGCTCCTTGCAGGAACTACCCTCTGCCGATTCTTCCGACGATGGCATCCGCGCACTACATGTCACTCCGAGCCTACAGCTCCCTAAACTGGGGAGTGCCCTCCCTGGCAACTCCCCTCAATGCTCACGTGGCAGGCTGGCACCTGGGCCCTTTCGAGGGTCGCCCGTGCCCAGTTACATTGGCCCACACGGCCTATGGCGCCCTGGGCCCGGCAATCAGCGGGTCACCGTGCCCATTACGCTATCCCGGCCCCCATGGCCCTTGGCCTACCGCGGCCGACTAGTCCCGGTGGCCCGGGGTACCCACTCAGCGATACCGTTCGCAGCCGACGCTCCCAACCACGTCAACAGGGCTTCCTGCACCCCTCCAAGCGGGTATGAGCCTACTTCACCACAGCAAAACGACCTCATTTTGTCAATTTGACTACCCCCTAACTTCAACATTATAAAACACGACCCGGGGTCCCTTGGGCGGGAGCCACTCCTCCCCCCCAATCACTCATCGCACCATTGCCATAGCAATTCACTCCTATACACTCAGGCCCCTGGCCCTCAACTGCATCATCGTTTCCTTACAATCCTCTCTCACTCATCGCTGAATTACTGCCATTCTTCTATCTGCATCCCTACTACTCGTGGCTCCCTCGTCATCCCTAAACTAGTAGCTACATCCTTTTAACCTACGTAGCTAAGCTACTCCCCTCTACACAATCCACAAGTCTGTCATTGTCTCAAAATCTCCAAAATCAATTTTCCCATACCTAATTCCAAAACTGCATCCCTTTACCTAATCCATTCCACGGCTCCATGAGGACTTTATCCTGCTCCCATTGAAGCCGGTCTAAACTAAACTAACCCTCCCCCTAGACTAGGTGTTCCTGTGCCCAGGCAAGGGGGTCTTCCACCCCCTGCTGGGATCCTGTTACCGAAGCGAGGCTTTTTTTTTTTATTTATGCGCGTGCGCACACAGCGCGGCAACTCGCAAACCTGCGCACCTTGCCCGTGACATCATTGGCAGCTGTTGCGTACCTCGTCCCTCTTGGACGGTACCCATCCGGCAAGGGATCTCCCCTCCGCCGGATTACAACCTAAGTGCAGCCATTGACGTACCTCGCGCATTCAAAACAAGCCTCGCGTTTCGAGGGTTCCCCACGGCGAACACATGTGCTCTGCTCGTCAGAGTTTAACACAAACATGCTCGCGTGAGAACCCATCTGGTCCAAATCCGTAATCCAGCCTACCTTTTGTCCATCCGCGGGATCGGCAAATCACCGCTGGCGTTTAGGACCGGGTTTCACTCCGCAAGCGGCGCACGTGGCGGCCCTGTGCAAAGCACGGCACGAAAACCGCTCCGCGCCGCCGTGCAAACCCGGCGCGGTCCCCAGTACAGCTACGGCCGCTACCCGGCCTTTTCTCTCTGTCGCGTCTTCGTCGCCATTCATCCACGCGCTCAAATCCGCGTGTTCCAAGAGACTCACACACCTCACCATTAACTCACTCTCGAGATGGCGGCCTGCGTGCTCGCCTCATGCCCACCGTCAATCTCCCTTCGCATACGCTCTCTCACGACACACGGTCTCTCTGCACTGCGTTCCGTCACGCATGCCATTTCCCTTGCACACGTGGTTCCACTCACGCACGGGGGTCTCCGTCACAACACACCTCCTTCACTACGGCACGGCGTGTGGAAGCACGCACTTCGGCACAACTCGCGAACACGCACACTGCAACAACCACCACTGGGGATTCTGCCACCAGGGTTTCCGGCCTCCATAACCCCCCAGCTCGCGTGCACCCGTTTGCAGCAGTCGCCCCCTCTACCCTCGCTTGAAGCGACGAACCCACCTGGTCTGATCAGCTTCAAGGGAGAATGCGTCTCCCTCCGTTCTGAAGGAGACCTATCCAGCTGCTCGCACCGGGTCACGAAACATCCTGCCACTCCCTCTCATGGTCCTCCACTACCTCAATGTGTGTGTGCTCGTCCTTACCCCGTCCTAATTCACCTCTACTCCCGTGTCTCTTGCCAACTCAGTCACCTCAATGTATTTAGTTTCTTCCTCGATCCTCGTCTCCGTTTCCTCCCTTCGTTCATTTAATTCATTCTCAATATGGTGTTTTCTCCCGTGTCTCTGGCAATACCTCTCTCTTCTCTAGTTTTTTATTTGTGTCTCCTTTAATTATGGGTTTGGTCCTAGTTGTTGCTTATCATTGACGACGTGGTGTCGATCAAGTCTGCACGCACTAACGTTCCTCTGTGGTGATGTCACACATCCCACACTATTGCGCTGTTCCCATTTCCTGGCTCCTTTTGGAGTCGTTCATCTCTCGGAGCTTTTTGATTGTTCGTTCTCTTTCCGGAGTTTTTTCGATCTCCGTGGACTCAAATTTTGCTCTCCCCTCGAGCTGTTAAATTTCAAACTCGTATAGTTTTTTGTTTCTCTCCCACTGTTCCTCATGCTTTTCAGTCTCCAATCTCATCTTTTTCTTTAATTGGCTTTAGTTCCTTTTCCTGTTTCGTTCGTTGTTCTTCATTATTCTGCGTACTTCAACCTTGCTTCTTTTTAATTGTTCTTGTCTTTCTTTTTTAAATTTCTTTCACCCCCGCTGTTCCCTCATTCTCCAATCTCATCGTTTTTTCAATTGGTTAACTCCAATTCATGTTCTTTTGTTGTCTAATCCCATTTGTTCCTCCTGTTCTTTTCCGCTCTCCAATCTCGTTGTCTCCTTTCAATTGACTGATTTCTCTTCCTGCTTCATTCCTTTGGCTCCTTCACTTTCTCCTCGTATTCCAAACCTATTATTTTCCTTTTTGTCGTTCAGTTTCAAAATGCATACTCCTTTTTGTTTTCTATTCCCTGTCTCTCTTGTTCCTATTCTGGCAATCTCGTTTATTCCTTCAATTGACTGATTTCCTCCTGTTCATTCCTTGTTCCTTAGTTTTCTATTCCATCCACTGTCTCCTTGTTTTCCTCATTCTGCATCTCGTTATTTTTCTTCAATTGGCTAATTTCGCTTCTTCCTGTCGCAATTCCTTGTTCTTTCAGTAGCTCTTTCTTGTTTTCTCATTCCTTAAATCTGGCCTTTGCTTCCAGCTGTTCGATCTGGCGCAGTGTGGTTCCTCATGTTTCAATTCTCTGCTGTCGTTCTTCTTTCCCTCAACATTCCAACTCGTTTTGTAATTCCGTCTTTTGTTTTGGTGTATTCTGTAACTCAGAAGCTTTCTTTTCTATATTCCTTTCTCATCTCCGCACACTCCACTTGCTTTGGCTTCTAACTGTTTGATTTGCCTCATGTGGTCCTCAACGTTTCATTCTCTGTTCTCGTTCTTCTTTCCTTCTCTTTACATCCTCAGTCTTTTTTGTAGTTCTCTTTTGTTTGGTGTTCACGTAACTCATAAGTTTTTTTTCCATTTACGTCTCTCTGTCCTCTGTTCCTCCTTACTCATTTCATCCCTTTTCTTCTCTCTCATCCCTTTCTTTGCTCATACTCAATCCCTTTTCCTTGCTCATCTCCGCTACTCCAACCTTGCTTTCCTTTAGGTGTTTCCTGATATTTCTGTTCTCTTTTTACCTTCTCTTCCAGGCTTTTTCTGTCCGATTGGCTCTTCCTAACCTCTTCCTTAGTTGCTTTTACTTCCAAATCGTGTTCCTTTTTGTTTTTTTTGAAGCTCGGTTTCCATTCTTCCTCCAATCGGTTTCGAAGCCCGCCCATAGTCCGCCTTGCTCGCCTGCCATGACCACCTGGGTTTGGAAGCGGTGACTGAAAGCACTCACCTTAGTGTCGGCGCCATTCGTTGCGCTAGAAATAGCCCGCCTGCCTCCGTGCCGCGCCGAGGTGCGTCGCGCCGCCGTTAGTGCGACTCAGAGTTAGTTTGTTCGCATAGTCATGCTGCAGTATATGGGGTTGAGCTCCCCATGGATTATAATTACAAAAGGAACCGTCCCGGGGCCATGGACCTACATTATAACCATTTAATCCACCCGGCACCCGTTCGCCTTGAAAAGCCATCTTATTCGCGTGGAATAATCTTAAATGCTCGTGGTTTTGGGTGGGAATCGAGGGTCGCTCCACTTCACCCCTGAACCGATTCCGTGATTTAGTTGGAGGCGGAATGGATTTGAATCCCACTCCCGGACACAAGTGTTTTACGATTCTGGCCCGCCTGGCGTGCGATCGGCCCGCGTACTCTAATGGTAGCCGCGTCAACCCACACGGACGGACAATTCAGTCAATGACCTCCTGGAATTACCGCCAGGAGCCAGTCACAGGTGGGGGTCTTTAACCTCAACACAACCCAGTCCGCATTTAACCCGCGCAAAATAGGGTGAATCGCCGAATGTCGATATACCTAAATACCCCGCGCGGGTAACCTACCGAGGGTCTGCACCACGCCGCAGGTCGCATAGAACACGAACCTCTTAAGCGGTTCGTTTCCGTGCTACAGGGATAACCGAGCGTGTTATCGCCGACCTCGGACGGTTCAGTGATTCTTCTTTTACTCGGGTGTTAAAACCCATAACCATTCCACCGATGCAAGATGGCACTTTCAAAGGGGAAATAGGACACGACGAACGGGATACATTCAACAAAAGCACATTTATTTATACAGCACGTATGTAAGCCAAGGCAGTCATGTAATATTACAGAAAAAGCATGGAAACAAAAGCAAACCACCAAACTATGCTTATAGTGGTACAGTCCTTAACAGGTTCTACTTACGGACACGGCGCCAATCATTCACTGAAACAGAACAAAAGAAATGACCGCCTCATAGGCAAGGGCGTAGACGGGTTTCGTAAACCTTTATAGCCGTGGGCCGTGGATGACCGAATGGGCCCACGAGACCGACGCCTGGTTACCTGCACCGCTCGTGGTGCGACGGTCGGCGAGCACATCTCTCCGGACACTCTCCCTCGTGTGCGCAGGCTTAAGCGCGCCGAGCCTGGCAAAGCGGGCGCCCCCGTCCGTGTCCAAGAAAAGAGAGCCCGAGCTCACGAACTAGCTGCTCGACAGGAGAAGAACCACCACGAGCTGAACTGACACGAGCTGCGCAGCTCGACGAGCAGCCACACGAATGAACTGAGACACAGAGCTGCGAGCTCGACGAGCAGCCACCACGAAACTGAACTGAACACAAGCTGCGAGCTCGACGAGCAGCCACACAAACTGAACTGAACACGAGCTGCGAAGATCCGACGAGCAGCCCACGCACAAACTGAAACTGAACTACGAGCTGCACTCTGCGAGCCGCCCACGCACGAACTGAACTAACACGACTGCGAGCTCGACGAGCAGCACCAACGACTGAACTGAACACAAGCTGGCGAGCTCGAAGGTGCGAGCTAGCACCACGAACTGAACTGAACACAAGCTGCGAGCTGACGAGCAGCACACCACGAGCTGAACTGAACACAAGCTGCGAGCCTCGACGAGCAGCCACCACGAACTGAACTGAACCAAGCTGCGAGCTCGACGAGCCAGCCACCACCGAACTTGAACCTGAACATGAGCTGGCCCGAACCGCCAAGAGAAAGAAGCTCGACCCCAGACCACTCCAGAGAGGAGGGAGCCGCGTGCGGTCCGCCTATATAGGGGAGGGCTTCGCCTTCCGCTCCTCCCCGTTTTCGCTCCGCCTCCCTTGGAGAAGCTTCTCGAAAAGGGGCGAGTGCCCTCCTTCCGACGCCCTACGCCCGTGTCACGACAATCGCGAGCGAGCTAGCTCCTCGCCGCTTCTTCGTGGCCAGCCTTGGCGGCGCAAAAACGGCCGGGAAAACTGGCGAGTTCATCCCAGTTCTTTCAACTGGGCCTTTCGTTCCGAACCGTTTCCGACGGTTTTTGCGGTGGAAAAGGGTGTAGCGTGCTCTGTGAGGCCAAAATAACGATAGCGAAAGAAAAATGGCTATCTCAAAGGGTCGCAGCCCCGGTGAATCACGAAGAATTCCCTTTAAACAACGGTGGGGACCTATCTGCCACATAAACTTAGCGTCATAACTGAGGCTGGGGACCTTTATGATGTATTGGCGAATTTCCACAGCCGTACAATATATATATATATATATACCGGGCGTAGTGGCGTGCGCCTGTAATCGGCTACTCGGAGGTTTGTGTTGGAGATTCGCTTGAGGACGGGAAGTTCTGCGTTGGGCGCACTATGAGAGGGGTGTAGGGCAGCCCGGAATCATGGCGAAACCCAATCCTTATCCCTGTGTCGTAAGAGGCGAACAGGTTGCGTCAGGAAGGGCCATCCGGCATAAACCTGGTGCCAAATCATTATGCGGATCATAACGGATTGATCCGCTGTGGGCGACCTCATGGGAGCAGTCGAAGATGCAGCAGAAGAAGAAGAAAGATAATATATATATATATATATTATACATATATAGTTTCTGCAAGGTCACACAGTCCACCAACAACCTCTTCTTTTGAAACTTATAAAATCCAGAAGCACTGCTCCCTAAACTCGTTTTCTTCCCTGTTTTTTCCCCGCACTGTGGGAATTACACTTGCACCATTCTCTTCAATCTCATTCTTCCTCCAGGACTTTAAAGGCAAGCTGTTTCACCTCCATGTCAGAATCATCCTCAATCCAAAACCATGGATCTATTTTCTTACCCACCATTAAACTCTCCCCCCATAACTCTCACTTCTCACACTTACAATTCCCTCTCTGAGAGTTTTGATTGCCATCGTAATCCAAGTATGAATAAAATATAATGAGGCCACGAGAACTTGTTGAAAAACAAAATTTTGCAGACAATATTAGAATACAAGAAGTGATCACTTATCCTGTTCTGTGCAAAACGAAGTAAGCACCAAACTCACCGATTGGGAATTTCCAGGCCAAAGAGAGGGGAAAAAAGCAAAGTCTTGTGGAGCCTTGTGTGAGTTAGTAAGGGGGAATGGTCTATTCAACCTGTTCCAAACATTATCAACTACTACTACTGCACAATGTTCAGCGAAGGGGCATAGCGACCCCTTGGCGTCGACCTTTTGCACTTATTTCCTTTTGGGACAGGGGGTTCGCAGGTTTAGGGCAAGGAATCGTTTGGAATTTTTGGCCATGGTGCTGGCAATTGCTCGCCTGCTCTTTGCGAAGGACACCGTGAGATCTTTAACGTCCACCAATCCATGCCGGCAGATGGGACAACCAATACAAGGTCCATCCGAGGGGTGGCACACACATTGTGATCGCCCTGCTGTGAACACCGGGTGACAGTTTATAGCTGGATCGAGATTCGAACCCAGGTGAGACAGCTTGGGCAGTGTGGTGTACTCATGGACGAGGCCATTTTTGCCAGCCGCTGTACACTCATTCTTTCGTACGGTTGCAATGATGCATTATTTGACCTAACTCATTCCGTTCACAGTTGCAAGCAGGTAGTTGATTGCAGCATTGCTTTGAGTGAGCTGTGCGCTGATGCAGTTGTTCGGTTTTTGTGTGTTAGAGCAGGAATTTGTCATTTGTTCTGGGTTTTTCCGAGCTAATTCGCCTCTTCTTTGCAAAAGACAACCACTGAATCTTTACGCCCACCAACAACACAGTGCGAGCAGACGTTCATGGGGACAACTTATAGCTGGGTCAAGATTGTAATTGAGACTGCGATAGCTCAAGGCGAGTGTGCTCCTTCTAAGATTAGCTATCCTGCTCGTCTACTTTGCCACCATAATATCTTCAATCATTTGTCAACAATGAGCGAATCGAGATTTTTGGAACGGAATGAGAATTACATTTATATTACACATCTGCTCTTCGATGGAGATTCAGCAAACTTTTTGAGATATTTGCACACAAACAGGCAAAGACATAGACAGACAGACGTGAAAAACTAACCTCCATCCACCTTCGGTGGGCAGAGGTTAATAAGAACATAAATAAGGTGGCAATATATATATATATATACAGGGGCTGCAAAAGTAGGTATAAGTAAGGATTATACCGTATTATAGTAATTATAATAGTGGTGCCTACGGTTCATTTAATACTATAATTATTTAATTTGAACATTTGAGGGATTTAATATGTTTTATTATGATATGTTTATTATTGGTATGTTATTATTGATTTGCCTTGTATAATCAATAAATACGTTTTTGTGCGGCACGTTTTGTTTTTTCATTACTGTATAACCTTCTTTTGCAGCCCCTGGTAATGTATGTATGTATGTATGTTATATGTATATCTATATATATCTGCACAATGCCCAAATGATCAACAGATTTTGCACGCGCTTGAAAACACAATAAGTCTCTTGCTTAGCATTTAGAATAACTCAGCCGTTCGGAGCAGGATTGCTTCAAAGCGGCTCGCGCAGTACGCACCACAAACGCTTGGCTGCACGCTTTCAGGCCACCTCGACCGCTCCATCGGAGCAAGGGCCGGTGCATCCCCTCTTCCCCCTCCTTATACTCCTCCAACCCGAGCTGAACAGCTCGGCCCTGGGCCTGCAGTAGCGAGCTCCTTCTTGCGCAGGCTAGCCCTGGTCCCGCTCTTCTTCCTGTGCGAACCAAGTTCGCTGGTCACAGCACCCCCTTGGCGCCATGGTCACAGCACCCTTCTGTTTGGCCGGGGTGGTTCCATTTGGATCCCCAGCCCATCTCCCCCCGCGTTGAGCCCTTTACCCATGGTCCTATTATGCCTCTGGGTGGGCCTGGCCCCCCAATGGTCCAGCATCCTTCGTATGGGTCTGGTTTCATGGTCACAGCTCTTCATTGCGCAGGCCTGGCCCAGGGTCCCCCATCCCTGCAGTCAAGCCCCCTCGGTGCTAAGCCTCTGGCTTTCATGGTCTAGCCCCCTCCTCAGCAGCATGGGGCCAGAATCGCAAAAGTCAATTTGTTCACGTCCCGCTCAGTGGGCTCATGATCCCCCGGGTCGCTTTTCTAATTAAACGCTCTCAACTCGTGCAATCAGTGGAAGATTCCACGGAAGCTGCGCTAAGACGCTTCGCGGGACGGGAAGGAGGGAGTGACGGCTGTTGCGGAATCCGGGTAGGAATGGAATAGAGGGGGGAGGAGTTTCAGGGGGGAGCTGGATTTTGTTTTACGATGGGAGTGATCGCGAAGCTTTTGTTTTCTCCGAGACTCAAACAGACATTGCTCTGGAGCTTCTTCCATTAACAAGAAGCTTCCCATTGGCTTGCAATTGCCTCATGTGGCCTCCAAGCCTCTACTTCTAATAGCAAGTGGTGTGCGATGCTGCTTCGTAAGCATCCCTCATTTGTATCTTTCACTCGAGTTTGACTATACTAAGTCAAAAATAATGATAAACATGCAAAATGTTTATTACTATTATTATAACAACCACTTTCAACTTTTTAAACTTCCGGCTACAACCTGATTTCTTCGACCTAGTTTCTGGCAGGTTGGGACGTTGCACCTTGTCGAAATTATTTCAGTCTGGTTATTTCCAAAGCTTTGAATAAAGAAAAACGATAACTGTTTGGCGGGTCGACCGTGGGTGGACATGAGGTCAAATGTTCACCCGGACGGTCAACCAATTTAGGCGATGGAAAGGTAACATGGGGCTGTATAACCGTCTGCTGGGAAAGCTGAAACAGACCTTTACTCGGTTTTCTTTGACATACCGAATTCCTAACGAGTTCTGTCGTCTGCAGTGCATTTCCGTCAGTTTGAAGGATGGGGCGAGTGAAGAAACCTCAAGAACACCGAGTTTCTGAGCCCTCCTACGAGGCCTTTTACACAATTTTTATCATCAGCCGCAGTCTTACCTGCGCCGTTAAATTACCGTTTCCAAATTTGAACCACGCCCTGGCTGACATGCGGTGGAGAAAAACAGGATTTATAACCCCGCACACACGAAGCGAAAAAGCGGGGTTCGGCAATTGATTCACTTTACTGTAATGTCCCTGTCTACAAATGCCAGTTTATGAATGAGGGACACTCGAATTTCAATTGATTGTTACATTTTGAACACGAATCGAAGCATGAACCTTCGTTTAGCAGTACTATTGGTCTCTGAATTTTGTCCCGATCGTACATGTGCAGGAAAACGAGATAATTATTTGCTCCGTCTGCCTGTCTGCAGTCAAAACAAAAAAAAATCATTCCAAACAGGAAACCTACTGTTTTTTAGGTTAGAATAGGGTGGTGTAAAAGATGCTGCATCAACGGCTAGAAAACTTCTGATTTTTTTTTTTTTATTAACCTTTAAAATCTTTATTTTGATAATTTCAATTGAATTATAGAGCTGAACACCGGAGAACACAAACCACCTTTTTGGCACTTCAACAAACCTTTCAGTTTAGCAGTAACTTGGAAAAAATATTACTGCGTTTTAGCGTATCACGACGCAATCAAATTTGCCACTCGCGGAACCCACTCATGTCCATTGGTTTCTCAAGAATGCATGGTGTAAGGTGTTCTGTGATCCCTAGTTAGCAACACACACTGAGAGCAAACACACATTGAGAGTATTTTTATAATATTTTCCCCCACCCAATGAGACCTTGATGACTTCACGTGATACCTTATCCCTCACACGCACAAAGAGCCCAGACAGGAAGAAAGAAGCCACAAGATGTAATAAATCTTCCTTTGCACGGTGGGGTCTTCGTCGCTCCGTCCTTCCGCCGAGTGATATTTCGAGAATGTGCCGGGTGACTTGTTGAGGGGTTCCAAAGGCTTTCTTCGTCACCATTTGCATCTCTGCCATCATTCAATGCTCGCTTGCTCCAACCTCACACAAATCTATCTTGGTCTTCCACACGACACTGACTAAGAACAATTTTCCCACCAAACTCTGAGTCCTGCACACTTTTTCTGGTACCTCCCCCCCACCACCCCCGGGTTCTCTCTCTGGCACCTGGCACCATGAGCTTCTCTCGTAACCATTATCTCCTCTCTGCGAGACTCACTCAACTCTCCATCCCACTCCTCCACCCCCCACCTCCTTTAGCCTTTATCCTCACGATCGTGATGGCTGTGCATTCATTTGGCTCGCCCACTCAAGCTTTCTTGCAGCTTCGAGCTGCTTCTGCGGTTTTTCAACAGTTTCAGGGCATTGCATTCCGCAGTGTATCTTACCTTCAACACGGTCCAGCAAGACCTTACTTCTGCCTTCCTCGGTGGGGCGATTTTTTTTTTTTTTGCTCAATTGGCGAAGCTGTTAAATGATTCATTAATCAACACATAGACCAGATTACAAAGGAAACGTTTTTATTATACCCACAGAAATGTCCTCATTTTATACAGAAACCACCACGTTATGCCTCCACGTTTAATTCATGATATAACAAATCTATCTTCCTCCTTTGTTGCCACGATGGCAGTTCCTGCTAACCACTGCTCGCCCTTTCTTTTCTCCAAGGTCCGTCCCAGACCTTGAACAGGGCAGTGTTTGGTTTAGTTTCTACTTGCATACAAGCTACTACCTATTCCAACCTGCACTTACAACAACAATTTCCTGATTCTATGTTGCCGTTTACTTTTTCCAGAACACATTATGTCACCGAAGCACATACTCGAACTAGAATGGCATTCAGTAGAAGCAATTAAGCGACGGAAGGTCGCTTGGTTATCCCCAAGAAAACAAAACAGATTCTTTATTCGGGTTCCGACATTTTGGTGTGGCGTTTGTGCAGTTTTTGTGTGGTTATTTTTGTAGTGTGTTTGTGTACTGGTGTGTTATGTAAATTAATAAAAGACATAATTAGAACTTAGCCACTTCATAACTGATGGCAGTGATGACCTGGTACCAAAGACGTCCCACTTTGATGCAACCCCACCCGTGAATAGGACCTGACCCTGACACATGACATTTTATTATTATTATGATTCATTTTTAAATTTAAACTGAGAATGAAGATTAAAATAAATTAAATTCAACTCAATGGGAAGACCAAATAGGTACAGTCCTACATTGGAGTAATCACAGAAGGAACCGAAACAAACAAAAAGCAAAGATTGAAGTCAACCAGGTGGAACCTGGGATAGGATTCACATTTTCAGCTGCTACTTCTGCTACCCTCAAACCCATCTAGGCACTGCCAAGTGAGCTTATTCACAAAAAAAAAAAACCAAAGAACCCCAAATCAGAAAATTAAATAATTTCTGACTGCTACTGCAGGTCCGATGCAAGTTGAAATTTAAAACATTGTATTCCCAATCACCGACTGAATCATAAAATGTGACGTTCATGTCAATTGATTAAGTGGTTCCAAAAAGAATATATAAATATTTTATTCAATCTATATGGCTGCCTAACCATGGTGACCTATCAATTATTCATTAACAACTTATATCTCCTAGTATTGAGAATGTGGTGTGTAAAGTTTCGCTTCAATCTGTCCAGCCGTTCTGGAGAAGATTTAAAAAAACAAGGACATGTGTTCGCAAGAGCGCGTGTCATAAAGGTTTGTCTGAAGGAAGAAGAAAGACAACAACAACCAAGCGGAGTCTCTCTTAGAGCCAGCGTCTGCGACGCGGCTACAAAAATTCAAAACAATATGGCTGCTGACACGTGGCCTATGAACGTCAATAGCATTTTTTTTTTTCCGCGCCCGTGCTTCCGTAAGTTGTTGCGTAGATGAACGCTCAAGACATTTCCAAATGTTTCGAATGAGCATTCTGCAGTCAAATTTTAACTGGATACCAACTTCACTGTGATGTCACAGTTAACCGCTTATAAACCCTTGCGGAGATCTGGCAAGAAGCCACGTTTCAAATTTTTTCCAGCGACGGTTCCAGAGAAAAGACGTCCAAAGTTTTTCGGTTTTCAAAGATGGCACTCGTACTACGTGACCGAAGGCAATCATAATTATCACTTCTTTGCTCTCCAAAAAAGACAATGATATGGTGAAAATGGTGTTAATCGGAAAAAACTAAACCCCCAAAAAGTTTTTTGGGGCCCCCTTTTGAAAAATGAATTTTAAAGTAAAAAAAACCCCGAAATTGCTGGTGGAATAAAAATAAGAACAGAAGAAAAACAAGTACGTTACCCAAGGCTTGTCCGTTTTTGTACCCCAATAATAACACCTATTAAATACCCCCCCCCAAAAAAAAATGAAAATATAAATTTTCTAAAAATTTTTTGATTAAACCAAATAAATAAAATAAAATTTACAGAAAACCTAAGTCAGGATCCTTGATACTTGAGGATACCTTGAAAATTTGGTGTCAATCTGCCCAAGGGTCTCAGAGTAGTTACGGGACATAGACATACATGACGCACACTTCACTTTTATTTTATTTATTTTTTTAAATACCACAACACACTTCGTAAGTTATGTGTCCGAAACAAGACTATCCCCAAAGCTTAACACTCCCACATGAAACTCTGTAAGTTGTGGCTAAATTTTCAAACACTTTCAAAGACAAACTCTCCAGGGCACATGACATTAAAACCACCATAAATAGATGAAAGGTGGGATAATGCCTTCATCATACTCTCTTTGATACATCCACTGAAGGCCTTTTTGGCAAGTCCACACGGGTCTCAATCCGACTGGTTCAACAGCAATATGGAGACTTTGAGACCAGTTGTTGAAGAGGAACGCAGAACGCACTTTCAGACCTCGTGGCATAAGCTCCGAGTCTGAGACGTCGTTGGTTTTAATCTCATCCGAGTCATACCGAAGACTCATTGAACATGTATGTGCTGCTTCCTTGCTTGGAATACTCGGCATTTAAAAGAATGGCATGGACAACAACATAGGTTGGCAACTATTGGTGAAGGCATTTTGGTCCGAATGGCCCGTCCTGCATTGAAGTTTAATTGCAAAGGGAATGCATGTAATTGTCTACCCTCGCCCGAAGGATTCGGAAGAGGGTATTGTCTTTGAGGTTCGTTTTGTTTTGTCCGCATCAGAACTTTCAAACTTTGGACTCTGTTAATCTCTGGACCACCCAGGAAAAAATTGAAACTTGGCAGCGGAGCATGGTACTCCTTGGGGATGAGTTTTTGGATTTTATGACATCATAGGTGTCGCTCGTTAATGACGTCGCATAACTGCATCTGTAGAACATCATATGATCAGAATCAGTATGAAAATTTTTGAGGGTTATTAGGGATAAATGTCTACAGAAAAAAAATATCATGATGTCATCGGTCACGTGATTGATTGAAAAAAAAAGAAGCCATATTGGTTTTAAAAAAAAAAAAAACCTTCAAAATCTTCTCTGAACTGGCTGAATCGATCGAGGTGAAATTTACAATGTATGCTGCCTGTCCATAGAGGAACAAAGGTTCACACATCTGATGTATTGGTCACATGGTTGGATTAGAGCCATATTAGATTTACCCTAAAAACCCATTTTTTTAAAAAGAAATACACCACTCAAAAGAGTCCTGGCAGGGTTTGGCAATCTCTGATTGCTCTTTTTCTTGTTATCTATAATGAATTAAATTTCGCAAAATCATCGCATGAACAACGAGAAACCAACAAATCTAGCCATACTTTCACGCAACACAAGAAATGCATTCATCTGGCTGAACTGTGTGAACCTCTAGTCCAGAAATATGCTGATAATGGTGAACTTGAGGCCAAACATGACATCAAGGAAGCATTTGGAGCAGCTACCTTTGTTTGGTAAGCCAAAAACTCATGGTTTCAGACAGGAAGAACTTTGGTACAATGAGAAGCAAGGTTTGTGTGTTTTATGCATGTGTTCTAAGCAATTAATGGATGCCAGTTGAACCCTGTTCAACTTAAACCATCATTGAGATAATGTCTTAACATTTTCCATATCACGTTGCTTGTGTCGCATCCTCCGTATTAACAATACATGATGCCCCTTGCAAGGAAATCCAACGCATGAAGAGGAGGCCATTAAGCTCGTCAAACTTGTGGCAAGGTTGCTATAAGCTATGGTGATTGTCTGTGCTCGATCCTTTTAAATGATTTTTGAAAAAAGCATCAAGTAAGGAAGCAGCACATACCATTTACAAGTCGTTGGTACGACTCGGGCCGGGGTCGACTGCTGACTCCCCAGGCTCAGAGCGACAGTGTAACCATTACGCATCGAGTGTGGTTAAAATGGTAAGATAAAATACCCTGTAACATTACTCCAGACGTGTGAAAGACATCAAAACGTAACAGCATCCTGAAAAAGGCAGTCAAAGGGCAGGACATATCCACCGCATGAAGATGGGTACATTGCAAAGGACATTTCTCTGGTGAGCTTCTAGATGCTCCATGTCGAATACGGACGTCCCAGTTACGACTGAACGATGTGATAAAAGGAGTTTATTAGCTTTGGAAGGAGATAGCTGCACCGCAACGCGCTATCAGTGGAGGTTTGACAACACATACACAACACACAACCACCACACACACACACACACACACACACACCACACCAGATTTTTTTTTTCAGATACGCAAGAAAAATGCTTCACTCAGCACTGACTCATCATTTGTTGAATGAAACTGCCAATGAGGGATTGTAGCGCGAAAGTGTTGCACTTATTAAATCTGAGCGTGCAGCCGGAAAAGAAAAAGAGGTAAAATAAAAGAAAGTGCAGAATTATGAAAATCATAACCGGGAGAACATTGGAACACTCCCTCAGTAAAGCACATACCTGCGGCAAGGCTGAAACAGTATGTTTTGTATCCCATTGACATAGCGGATCTGGATTTGGGATCTTCACAAAATCAATTAATTCGTCTCTGTCACGACCATTCAAAACCGGTCCACCAAGTTTCTTCTTCGATCCATCCAGAGCTTATTGCAGATACCTGCTGCACAGCAGACAGCATGGGTGAACAAACATAACTCGACCTACCTTCAAGTGAGCTGAGGGTGATTTTATTTTTGAGAATCCACAAGCCAATGAAGGAACCTGTGAAGTTCTGCATATTGATAATCTTATAAAGGGTGAGACACATCAGTACTGTTTGACCATCTGAGGCCCTTGTTACAAAACTACGTACCTTGAGCGGGAGTTTGTTTTACTGGACCAATCGGAAAAGTGAATGCATCGCTTTTTATACAAGCTAAATTTAGAAACTCCTGGTTAACAAAAGCATTAATTCGTGCCTGGACTTACATCCTGAGTGGTTAACCCAGCTGCGCACTCTTGGAGGCAGACTGTCTCTTTCCATGCAATGATCCGTAGGCACTCCAAACGGTTTGCCCTTAACAGGACAGCCATGGGACTGTTTTGGCACCTGACCTTGCATTGTGACTGTCTCACAGCCTTAGTTTGTTTGGGAGTCACTTGGGCAAACTGCTCAACTGCATCGGTGTTTCAACATCTACAATCCTCAATAGTACTCATTACAACTCTCAACTGTTAGCTTTCACAACCTAGCATCAATAAGGTGGGTGCAGGAATTTTCTGAGTCTGAAAATAAAAGCGCAATTGGACTCTAAAGGAGAGTACAAGGAGAAATCAGGATTGTGGATGAGCGGTGTTTTCTTGCACAATGTACTGTGATCATGTACCTGATGTTGAGCTAAGCCTGCTGAGCCATGATTTGAGCAACTTGCTTTGGCACTTTGAGTGTTGGGGAGTGTTATATTGCACAGTATTTTGTGAAATACAGCTTCAGGGACATTTCTTGGGGAGAAGGATAATGCTGACAAAACATACAATGCTTGCCATTTTGCGCAAGACATAATAACGCTAAAACAGCATCGCAACGTTTTGCCGAGAGAGAGCGAGAGAGAGAGAGTAGAGAGAGAGAGAGAGAGAGAGAGAGAGAGAGAGAAGAGATGGAGAGAGGATAGAGAGAGAGAGATAGAGTTATGGAAAATATGAAAAAAAACCATTGAAAATAAATTTATAAATATTTTAATAATCATCTTTTTGTTTACAAACAAACTGCTCGACTCACCTGTGATCGATTATTATTAAAAAAAAATCTGATCATTCAACGACTTGCACATCAATGTTGCTCGGTTTACATTGTTTTGCGAAGCTGTTCAAAACACCGGGATCGACTTGAATCGGCAAATGGTATTCGGAATCTTCCCGAAATCAGAAGCGATTAGTTCCTGTCACAATGCATCCAACCTGTCCACGCAAAATTTTGTCTGAATCCGTCACAACTCATTGAGATATCCTGCTCACAGACAGGGGTGAAAACAACCTCCATCCACATTTTGAGAAGCCCTCTTTTATATTATCATGGGCAGTAATATAACAACCATGGGCTTGCCAGGGTGGCCTCGAGGTCTTGCACACTTCACGTCTGAGCTATCTAAGGCTGGGTTCGAAATCGCAGACCTCCTGGTCATCCTGGTGTTCCTCAAACAGGGTGATTCATCAATGTGTTGTGCCGTCCTCCGATGGACGGCAACTGGCTGTTCTCGGTAGGCATCAGTTGGTGAGCATTAAAAACTCAGCTGTGTCCTTCCACGAGAGTCAGCAAGCTAACACTGGCGACCCAAATCTATTTACAAATTACTGCCGATCGACTGGCAATGGAAAGAAAAGTCAACAGCCAGTGTAAATCATTGTCTTGGGGCTGCTTTGGCAGCATTGAACTTTGCCTTCAGGCAGAACAACCAGAAAGAATGCAAATGTAAAACAATATATTATATAATATATATATATATATTATATAATATATATATATATCGCGGTTGAGAGACATAATGTTGTAACTGCATTTTTGGTGCAATTGAATAAATGGCTCTCATGTCTTCAAATGGTGTTTGAAGACATGAGAGCCATTTTTATTCAATTTCGCCAAAAATGCAGTTACAACATTAATGGCTCTCACCCACGATATATAAGAATTAAAATAAATATTGTCTATTATTAAATTCTGCGTACTATAGTATTGAACACATGAAAATGGCAGTGTGCGCACAGCGGCTTGTCCGGGTAATTACCGTGGCAACTGCCCCGCAGCGACGAAGGACGGCGGATGGACGGGGAAGAAGGGACAACGTAGGGTGGGAGGGGAGGGGAAGGTGAGGGTGGAAGAAGTGAAAGAGGGAGGGAGAGCGAGAAAAGAAGGAAAAACAGAGGCGATTAAAGATTTCCTTCCACCTTCAATCCCAGAACCTCAATGCACAGTGGGTCCAAAAGATTAGTTGCATCTAAAAGTTTAATGTGAAAGGGAGAGGGAGAGATTTTAGAGAGAAGACAGAAATAAAGTGAGAGGGAGAGAGAGCTTCGCAGAGACAGAGAGAAAAGAAAGAACAGAGAGAAAGAGAAGCGACAGAGATGGAGAGAAAGACAGAGAGAAAGAGAAAGAGAAAGAGACAGAGAGAAAGAGAAAGAGTCACCTGTTCCCTCTCTTGCCGTGACAAGCGGCTCGCTTCACGTTGATTTGGGATTTTTAAAAGTTCCGCGCCCTCATCGTCAGGAGCCGGCTTCGCTACTCTGCGGCACTAATCACGGGCGCGCACCTGACGTTTTGAAAGGTGGCAGGCGGTGTACGGGGAGGGGGGCAGCCGTGGACAGAAAGGCCTTTGATCTTCTCGCCGCAGAGGCTTCCTGTCCGACGCGTCGCGTTTCTCGCTGTCTCGAGTCTCCACTTCTCTCTTCTCGCGACCAATTTCCCTCTCTTCTCTTTATTGAACAATTTTTATTTTTCTGGAAAGTCTTTTTAGTTCGGTGAACAAAAGTCTGAGAATTTGATGATTTAAACACAAATTAAATTTGTAGAGCGACGAGGCCAGACACGTATATGCCATTTTCACATGGGAGAGAGTCGGCTAATTTTCCCGTCATTATTTCCGTATCCATTTTCCCTCATAAGGTCCTTGATTTTCTACTGTTCCTGCTTCCAGTGTATTTTTTCTAACTTCACGCTATCTTTTACTTTTATAATAATAGTCTTTCCACTGATTTACATTCAGCTTATGTGAGTAAAAAGGCCCCCCCCCCAAAAAAATGTTTTTTTGGGGCCCCTTGTCTCTTTTATATGATCTCCCACCACATCCCTAGTTAATTTAACACACCTTTACGCATTTAATGACCATGTGGGAAGTGACCAATTTTTCAAGGAATGAAGGGGAAATGAAATGGACCAATAAATATGAATTGCACACAAAGCAAAAGATGCGAGTCCAGCAGGAGTGGTCCCCTGGCTCGACTCTGCATCTACATAAAGGGAGCCAGACCCTGCAATGGACCAATGCTTCTTGGTCTTTTTAAAATGGAATAATGAATAGCGAGCTCCATGTAATCAACCCGAGTTGATAATTTCACACATGTGCCTATTTGAATAGGGTCATGTGCACGACCATCCTTGGCAATTTGAAGGTCACAAATTCAATTGACCAGGGTTTTTTTTTCAAATAGGTTGGAGCTGTCCGTTCTACTGTATAGCACTGAGCCCGCTCAATATGGAACGTTTCATGTTACACAGTTTTTCGCATCCCATTTAACAGTCCTCACCTCTCCTATTGTAGTAAAATGGCAAAACAAGATGGCAATCCCGCATGCTGATCTTAAGTTTCAGTGCAAAAATAGTGACTATGAAAATAAAACAATCGCAATGAATAATTTTCTTTTAAATAATTACTACATACCCAAAATGAGATAGAGTCAAACTATGCAGGCACATACAGAAAGACACACAAAAAACATTTTAACAACAGCAACTACCATGGCAACTTGGTAGAGCACATACCTCTGCCAGGCTGAACGGATTAGCGTTTTGTATCCACTGATAGGCCCGGATCTGGATCTTGCCACCAATCACGAAATTCTAGGTTTGGTTGTTCTAGTCACTACGCCAACTCATCACAAGTTTCGCAGAATCCGTCAATAACTTTTTTTGAGATATCCTGCTCACAGACCAGAAATATAGAAACGGGTGAAAACATAACTCGTCGGGCTTTGGTGGGCGAGGTAAATATAAAATCCTCCAGTCTCGGCCGCAGTCGCTGACAATACACAAAAGGAAGGTTCATAAAATCAGCAAATAAACAAAGAAACAGTCTAGCAAGATAAAATAACAAGAAGGATGAGGTAGGGTGATGGGGATGATGTCAGTCGAGATAAGAAAATGGGGCTTCTGAGGTGGCCATTCAAATGAATGGGGGAAAAGGGGCAAAACTTTCTAATTAGCCGCAAAGCTGAAAATGAGACTGATTTCCTCCCTCCTATACAAGCAAATGTTAAAATTGAGACTGATTTCCTCCCCTCCCATACAGCAAATGTAAAATTGAGACTGATTTTGTCTCCCTCCCATACAAGCAAATGTAACAAATTGAGAAATGACTTTCAAGCCCGCACAAGCCAAAATAGGAGACTGATTTTTCTCCCCACCTATCCCCTTCCCTCCAAACAAGCAATGTAAATTGAGACTGATGAAGCACTTCTTTCCTTCATATTTTCATTCCAAAATCAAAGAGCGAACACAAATGAAATATTTGTCCATGTTCTTACTTTTAGGGAATAACTTAATTTTCCTATTACATCATTTCCATCGGTATATTCACAAAAATTACTTTGGAAACTTCGTTCTTGGTTAAATGTTTTGTTGAAGCAGATGAAATGATAAACTTCTCTTATGCAATTATTTGACCACCTCCTGAAGCCACTACTCATTTTGAGATTGTCAGTAATTGGTTTTTCCATTGGTTGCAATTGATAACGCATCAAGTTTCAGTCCATTCAAGGTATAATTTTTTTCTTTACATCCTCCAACTTATTTGTAATCAAGATGTTATCGCTTCATTTGTTTTATCTACTATTTTACCCACGGTTATTTCTTCAATAAGACTTATTTGATATTTCCACATTCTTTATGTTTCGCCATTTAAATACCAAGCTGATTACATCTCCCTCTTTGGTTTGATTATTGCTTGGTTCTATCATTTATAAATTAACAGTTAAAAAGACGGCCGTAGCCTGTTAAAATTCGCCAACAAATATCATAACACTAATACTTAAAACGCATAAAGGAAGACCATTTTAATTCTTTTCTCTAAAATATATGCTTTTATACAAATCAAGCTCCAATGCTTTCTATTTATCTCTCTGCATATAATTAAATGTTTATAACTTCTTATTGTATTCATTTTTCTGTACTCTTCCTTCTTTAAGGTTAAACATTTGTAATAATGTTTAAAGTTTATTGTTTCTTGAATTATATTTTTCTTTTTTCCCTTTAGCTTCTTATATCACAACGTTTCAATGTTATAGTATCAATATATGTGAAAGCATAAGATTTGATCTCATCCTATAAATTCACATGACCTCCCACCAATTCATCTTTAAACTTTAACCAATACCTTTTATTCCTTGATGAAAAGAACACATCACCATGACTTATATTACTTGTGTCATATATATCAATATTATCAATCATATCCTCATAATACACATCATTGTCTTAATTTCCTAATATAAAACTATCTGTATCCACAAATAACAGAAATTAATCCTTATACTTTGAATTTTAAATTATTATAGTAATAATCATATCATTTAACGACTTTGACAAGTTCAAAATTGATCGTTCCATATAAAATAGGTTTATCCATTTCAATACTCCTTTTTTTCAAAAATGAAATAGCACAAAAGTTTTCTCTGAAAACACCTCCGCTCGTTCAAAAATTGGTCTATTAATTACTTGAAGCCTGTTTCCAAGATGTAGCAAGTTTATGTTTCCTCGATTGCCTAGCATTTCCCCATCGTTTTCCAAATACATAGCTTTTTTCATTAATTTTAAAAAGTCCTTCTCAAAATCTGTTTTTGCTTCTGTTTCTCCTTTGTGTATTAAAAACAAATATACTTCTTAACCAATGACTATACTTAAATTTCAATCCGATGAATTTTCCTCACTTTAAACCCAGCAGATAAATAGTTCTCAAGTTCTTTGATGCAAACAACTTTCTCTTTATTCATTTATGTCGTAAGTAGTTTTTCTGGAGAATTTACATTTTATATTTTGATGACGCTGTTGGTAACACTTAACCATTCTTTTCTTGGACTTTCTTATCAGGGGCTATAAGGGAGGTCTTTATGTTTGTGATGAAGTTCTTCTTGGATATTTTAAATCACCTCAAAATAATATCCACTTCAGCTCATCCACCATTCTTTTTGAGAAGGAGACAACAATGTCTTGTAAAAACTTTTTCATAATGTTTTTCTTTAACCCATTTAGTTTTCCATAAGGTAAAGATTGAGAATAGCCGCACCCATACAAATTGGAAAGGCATCACAATACATCAGGTAAGAGTTGCCCTCATTCTTATTATAATCAAGGACAGAGTATTTTGTTTATTTGCTTTAGCATATCTCTTGGAAATCAATACTTGAGATATTCCTCCCTCGTTTCGCCTTCTCCATTGTTGAAAGCAATATCTATAGTCACTGATTAAATTCCAATTTTGTAATTTGTCAATTTTTTAACAAGCGCAACAACCACCGCCGGGGCTGTGTAATAGTGAACGGGGTCAAATCCTTGATAATTTTTATTTATGAACAGACTGTCTAAAAGTTTCAAACAACATCAGCCACTACAATAACATCAGTTTTAAGAATACTAAATCATGATATTTCTCCAAGGATTCTTTTTATCATTAATTTCTCCCAAACCTTTTAGGCTTGTGTAATAATCTCTAATCAGAAATATGCAAGTTTTATTCACTTGCCATAGAAAACTTTCCCTTGACGGAATGTTGTGTTTCTTTAACTTCTCAAATGAACTCCATATAGTCATATGGATATATTCCCCTTTTGTGATAAGAGATCAAATCTGCTTCTTTATTTGAGAAATGTGATTTAAGGATTGGTAAGTTTTTTAATATTTGATGCTAAGTAGATATGGACTTGCCATAAACTTGTATGTGTCAAGAAACTGATATGGGTTATGAGGGATGTATGAATTGGTTTTTGTGAATGAGATGTATTTTTTGATCTGTGTTAGGAATGGCGAAATATCTCCAGATGTCTTTGAAAGTTAATTTATAAATAGATGTGTGCGCATAGTGAGCGTTGTTGTGAAGAAATACAGGAATAAAGTTTGGGGGCTTGTCATTAAGATACACAGGAAATGAGCTGGACCTCTATATTTACCAGTAAGATGACAGTGATCCCTAACCTTGAACCTCTTTCCGCACAATTTTTTCCTCACAAATATGACAGATACTTTCTTCCTAAATTCCTTTTCTCTCCTTTGTTAATGGCTATTGGTTAAATAGGTTTTCAACATTATTTATCTTAGTCTTATACAGTCTTTTTTCCAATCGTCTTACAGAACTCCTCTGAGGCATCTTCTCTCCATAAAGTTTCGAACTTCTTGTATCCATCACCAACAGATGATTTGGATATAATACAGAAACCACAGGGCAAGTTTTGATATTTATTGTTGTATGACTTTGGTTTTTGATTTGGAGAAACAGTATCTAATTTTTTTTAAAGGATACTTTCAAAATCATGCATCTTCACAAACCGGATCTTTTATAGATTTGTTAAAATCTTTGAATGATATGTTTGAACCTGCCCTTTGTAAATTGATTAGCAGTTGATTTATGATTAGTACAATGTTTTGAAATGTTGATTTAATCGTTCTTTTTGTGTGAAAGGAGTTGACACATCTCTTACAAGGATACGTTTTAACATTTTCTTTATATAGTTGTGATTTGGTTAAGTGTTGATAAATTTTTGATGAAAGCATAATGTGATTTTTCTTTTGAGTAAAGTAGAGAAGGTCAATGTGTGTTTCATCATTTTTATAGTTGTTTGAATTTTTTTTAAATTCTGGACTTTGTTTGTATCCGTTAATCCATATACATTAAGCAGATAGTTTTATTCATTTCTCAAATTTAGGAATGATCTCTCAAATGACATTGTAACTTTAAATCTCTTTACATTTAATGTATTTTTGTATTTCTTATAATGTTAAACCCTTTCAGGATTCCATTGTGGAGGATTTAGGTGAGCAAGGAACAGACCATAGAAAACATTTATTATCTTTGTTTTGAATATTAAAACCGCTTTCTAATTTTTATCTCTTTTGGTAAATCATAATAAGAAGAAGCTGAAGAGGATCTGATTTTAAGATGTGTATATCTAAAATATTATTTTTGTAATAGTAAATCCACTACTTACGACAGTGGTTATCAACATCTTGTTCTTGTCTCTGGAGTTCATACGTAAACAATCACATCTTACAAAAACCTTAAAAATGATGATATAAGTGAAGGGTTTGTCCTCATATAGGGAGGTAGTTTCATCGCCTTGTCTTACGCATATTTCAATTTTACTCCATATAATAACTTAAAAGTTGTTTCATTTCCTTAATGTGTTTTTTATTATCGTTTCAATACTTTGGTTTAACCATATGAACAGCTTCCATGATTGAAGATGGTCCAGGGTCTTGAAAGCAAAACATCTTATTTTTATATTGCCCTTAAATGCCGCATCAGTGTTTTCAATGAGACATTTTAGCTTTCGCCTCTTTCTCATTGTTCTTGTGTTTGTGTGATTGACGGTGTTTATTACAAAAAAAAATGAGAATATCATTATCACATCTATCACAATGTTTTGTTTTTTGTCTAGTGGAGATATTTGTCTGAAAAGAAATGAATGTGTGTTTTGTTGGTTTGAAGGTGTTTTTTTTTTATAACATTTTTTTTAAAAAATTCCCAAATGATTTTTTTTTTTACCAAACAATCGCAGTACGTTTGTATTCACCATATTTTGTATAACAAAACTTGGCCTTAAAATCAATTTTCCTTGAATTGAAAATTCCGTTTAATTTATAGGTGAATCTGTGCTTTAAACCTTTTATGCCCTCCAACTTTTTTCCGTAATAAATACATGTATCAGACACAAAAGACAAGTTTCAATCAATCTCTTCATTTGTAAAAGGCACTGAGAAATATGTCCAAGGATGTAAAATTGAATAAGAGATATATAACAACATTGGATAAAAACAATTAATGGTGAAGAATGAGTTCTTCAGCGATGTTTGTAATCATGAATATAAATGTTATAAAAAAAAAACACCTTCAAACCAACAAACACACATTCATTCTTTTCAGACAAATATCTCCACTAGACCAAGAAACAAAACATTGTGATAGATGTGATAATGATATTCTTCATTTTTTTTTGTAATAAACACCGTCAATCACACAAACACAAGAACAATGAAGAAAGGGAAGCTAAATTCTCCATTGAAAACACTGATGGGGCA
>CM068953.1:145643538-145677185 GCA_035128595.1 Eptatretus atami
ATAGAGGTCCAGCTCATTCCTGTTGTAATCTTAATGACAAGCCCCCAAACTTTATTCCTGTATTTCTTCACAACAACGCTCACTATGGCACACATCTATTTATAAATTAACTTTCAAAGACATCTGGAGATATTTCTGCCATTCCTAACACAGATCAAAAATACATCTCATTCACAAAACAATTCATACATCCCTCATAACCCATATCAGATTTCTTGACACATACAAGTTTATGGCAAGTCCATTATCTAACTTAGCATCAAATATTAAAAACTTACCAATCTTAAATCACATTTCTCAAATAAAGAAGAGATTGATCTCTTATCACAAAAGGGAATATATCCATATGACTATATGGATTCATTTGAGAAGTTTAAAGAAACACAACTTCCTTCAAGGGAAAGTTTCTATGGCAAGTTGAATAAAACTCATATTTCTGATAGAGATTATACACAAGCTAAAAGGTTTGGGAGAAATTTAATATAAAGAATCTTGGAGAAATTCATGATTTGTATCTTAAAACTGATGTATTGTTAGTGGCTGATGTGTTTGAAACTTTTAGAACAGTCTGTCATAATAAAAATTATCAAGGATTTGACCCCGTTCACTATTACACAGCCCGGGGTTGGCTTGTTGCGCTTTGTTAAAAATGACAAATCAAAATTTGAATTAATCAGTGATATAGATATGCTTTCAACAATGGAGAAGGCGAAACGAGGAGGAATATTCTAAGTATGTTCCAAGAGATATGCTAAAGCAAATAACAAATATCTTCCTGATTATAATAAGAATGAGGGCAACTCTTACCTGATGTATTGTGATGCTTCAATTTGTATGGGTGGGCTATGTCTCAATCTTTACCTTATGGAAAACTTAAATGGGTTAAAGAAAAACATTATGAAAAAGTTTTACAAGACATTGTTGTCTCCTCTCAAAAAGAATTGGATGAAGCTGAAGTTGGATATTATTTTGGAGGTTGATTTAAAATATCCAGAAGAACTTCATCACAACATAAAGACCTCCCTTATGCCCCTGATAAAGAAAGTCCAAGAAAAGAATGGTTAAGTGATTACCAACAGTCATTCAATATAAAAGGTAAATCTCCAGAAAAACTACTTACGACATTAAATGATAAAGAAAGTTGTTTTGCATCAAAGAACTTGAGACTATTTATCTGCTGGTTTAGAGTGAGGAAAATTCATCGGATTTTGAAATTTAAGTATAGTCATTGGTTAAAGAAGTATATTTGTTTTAATACACAAGGGAGAACAGAAGCAAAAAACAGATTTTGAGAAGGACTTTTTAAAATTAATGAAAAATGCTGTATTTGGAAAGACGATGGAAAATGCTAGGAATCGAGAAACATAAGACTTGCTACATCTGGAAACAGGCTTCAAAGTTAATTAATAGACCAATTTTTGAACGAGCGGAGGTGTTTTCAGAGAACTTTTGTGCTATTCATTTGAAAAAAGAGTATTGAAATGGATAAACCTATTTATATTGGAACATCAATTCTTGACTTGTCAAAGTCGTTAATGTTAGATTATTACTATAAATAATTTAAAATCAAAGTATAAGGATAATGTGTCTGTTATTTGTGGATACAGATAGTTTTATATTAGAAATTAAGACAAGTGATGTGTATGAGGATATGATTGATAATATTGATATATATGACACAAGTAATTATAAGTCAGGTGATGTGTTCTTTTCATCAAAGAATAAAAAGGTTATTGGTAAGTTTAAAGATGAATTGGGTGGGAAGGTCATGTGTGAATTTATAGGATTGAGATCAAAGTCTTATGCTTTCACATATATTGATACTAATAACATTGAAAGGTGTGATAAGAAGCTAAAGGGAATAAAGAAAAATATAATCAAGGAAACAATAAACTTTAAACATTATTACAAATGTTTAACCTTAAAGAAGGAAGAGTACAGAAAAATGAATACAATAAGAAGTTATAAACATTAATTATATGCAGAAGAGATAAATAAGAAAGCATTTGGAGCTTTTGATGATAAAAGATATATTTTAGAGAAAGGAATAAATGGTCTTCCTTATGGTTTTAAGTATTAGTGTTATGATATTTGGTTGGGAATTTTAACAGGCTACGGCCGTCTTTTTACTGATTTATAAATGATAGAACCAAGCAATAATCAACCAAAGAGTGGAGATGTAATCAGCCTTGGTATTTAAATGGGAAACATAAAGAATGTGAAATATCAAATAAGTCTTATTGAAGAAATAACCGGGGTAAAAAGTAGATAAAACAAATAAGCGGATACATCTGATTACAAATAAGTTGGAGGATGTAAAGAAAAAATTAATATCCTTGAATGGACTGAAAACTTTGATGGTTATCAATTGAACAATGGAAAAACAATTTACTACAATCTCAAAATGATATGTGGCTCAGGAGGTGGTCAAATAATTGCATTAAGAGAAGTTTATCATTTCATTTCTGCTCAACAAAGACATTTAACCAAGAACGAAGTTCAAAGTAATTTTTGTGAATATACTCGATGGAAATGAATGTAATAGGAAAATTAGTTATTCCCTAAAGAAGAACATGGACAAATATTCATTGGTTCGCTCTTTGAGTGGAATGAAAATATGAAAGGAAAGAAGTGCTTTCATCAGTCTCAATTTTACATTTGCTGTTTGGGAGGGAAGGGGATAGGTGGGGAGAAAATCAGTCTCCTATTTTGGGCTTGTGGGGCTTGAGTCATTCTCAATTTTACATTTGCTTGTATGGGGGAGACAAAATCAGTCTCAATTTTACATTTGCTTGTATGGGAGGGGAGGAAATCAGTCTCAATTTTACATTTGCTTGTATGGGAGGGGGAGGAAATCAGTCTCCATTTTCAGCTTTGGGGCTTAAGTTAGAAAGTTTTTTCCCTTTTCCCCATTCATTTGAATGGCCACTCAGAAGCCCCATTTATCCTCGACTGACATCATCCCCATCACCCTACCTCATCCTTCTTGTTATTTATCTTTGCTAGACTGTTTCTTTGTTTATTTGCTGATTTTATGAACCTTCTTTTGTGTATGTGTGCAGGACTGCGGCAGACTGGAGGATTTTATATTTACCTCCGCCCCAAAGCCCGACGGAGTTTATGTTTTCACCCGTTTGTCTATAGTCTGTCCTGTGAGCAGGATATCTCAAAAAGTTATGGACGGATTTCTGGCGAAACTTGGTGGATGAGTTGGGTAGGTGACTAGAACAAGCCACCTAGAATTTGGTGATGGTGCAGATCCAGATCCGGCCTATCAGTGGAATACAAAACGTAATCCTTCAGCCTGGCAGAGGTATGTGCTCTACCAAGTGCCATTGTAGTTGCTGTTGTTAAATGTTTTTGTGTGTCTTCTGTATGTGCTGTCATAGTTTGGACTCTATCTCATTTTGGGTATGGTATAATTATTTAAAAGAAAATTATTCATTGCGATTGTTTTATTTTCATAGTCACTATTTTTGCACTGAAACTTAAGATCAGCATGGGGATGCCATCTTGTTTGCCATTTTCTACAATAGGAAGTGAGGACTGTTAAATGGGATGGAAAAAACTGTGTAACATGAACGTCCATATTGAGCGGGTCAGTGCTATACAGTAGAACTGACAGCTCCAACCTATTTGAAAAAAAAACCCTGGTCAATTTGAATTTGTGACCTTCAAATTGCAAGGATGGTCTGCACATGACCCTATTCAAATAGGCACATGTGGAAATATCAACTCGGGTTGATTACATGAGCTCGCTTTCATTATTCCATTTTAAAAAGACAAGAAGCATGGTCCATTGCAGGGTCTGGCTCCCTTTATGTAGATGCAGAGTCGAGCCAGGGACCACTCTGTGGACTCGATCTTTTGCTTTGTGTGCAATCATATTTACTTGGTCCATTTCATTTCCCTTCATTCCTTTGAAAATTGGTCACTTCCACATGGTCTAAATGGTAAAGGTGTGTTAAATTAACTAGGGATGTGGTGGGAGATAATATGAAAGAGACAGCACATTTTTGGCTACTCTACATAAGCTGAATGTAAATCAGTGGAAAGACTATTATTATAAAAGTAAAGATAGCGTGAAGTTAGAATAAAATACACTGGAAGCAGGAACAGTAGAAATCAGACCTTATGAGGGAAAATGGAGGAAATAATGACGGAAATTAGCGACTCTCTCCATGTGAAAATGGCTATACGTGTGCCTCGTCGTCTACAAATTTAATTTGTGTTTAAATCTCAAATTCTCAGACTTTTGTTCACCGAAATCTAAAGACTTCCAGAAAAATAAAAATTGCAATAAAGAGGAAGAGAGGGAAATTGGTCGCGAGAAGAGAGAAGTGGAGACTCGAGACAGGAGAAACGCGACGCGTCGACAGGAGCCTCGCGGCGAGAATGTCAAGGCATTTCTGTCCACGGCTGCCCCCTCCCCGTACACCGCCTGCACCTTTCAAAACGTCAGGTGCGCGCCGTGATTAGTGCGCAGAGTGCGAGCCCGGCTCCTGACGAGAGGGCGCGTGAACTTTTAAAAATCCCAAATCAACGTGGAAAGCGAGCCGCTTGTCACGGGCAAGAGAGGGGACAGGTGACTCTTTCTCTTTCTCTCTGTCTCTTTCTCTTTCTCTTTCTCTCTTTCTTTTCTCTCTTGTCTTTCTCTTTCTCTCTGTCGCTTTTCCTCTTTTCTCTCTGTCTTTTCTCTTTCTCTCTGTCTCTGTCGAAGTCTCTCTCCTCTCACTTTATTTCTGTCTTCTCTCTAAATCTCTCCCTCTCCCTTTCACATTAAATTCTTTAGATGCAACTAATCTTTTGGACCCACTGGTCATTGAGGTTCTGGGATTGAAGGTGGAAGGAAATCTTCAGATCGCTCTGTTTCCTCTTTCTCCGCTCTCCCCTCCCTCTTTCACTTCTTCCACCCTCACCTTCCCCTCCTCCCACCCCTACTTGTCCCTTCTTCCCCGTCCATCCGCCGTCCTCTGTCGCTGCGGCAGATGCCAGGTAATTACCCGGACAAGGCCGCTGTGCGCACACTGCCATTCATGTGTTCAATACTATAGTACGCAGAATTTAATAATAGACAATATTTATTTAATTCTTATATATCGTGGTTTGAGAGACTAATGTTGTAACTGCATTTTTGGCGAAATTGAATAAAATGGCTCTCTATGTCTTTCAACACACATTTGAAAGACATGAGAGCCATTTTATTCAATTTCACCAAAAATGCAGTTACAACATTATGTCTCTCACCCGCGATATATATATATATATATATATATATATATATATATATATATATATATATATATTTTGTTGTTATCATTGTTGCATTCTTTCTGGTGTTCTGCCTGAAGGCAAGTTCAATGCTGCAAAGCAGCCCCAAGACAATGATTACACTGGCTGGTTTGACTTTTCCTTTCCATTGGCAGTCGAGGCAGTAATTTGTAATAGATTTTTGGGTGCCAGTGATAGCTTGCCTACTCTTCGTGAGGACACAGTGGAGTTTTAATGCTCACCAACTGATGCTACCGATGGAACAGCCAGTTGCCGTCCATCGGAGGGACGGCACACACATTGATGAATCACCCTGTTTGAGGAACACCAGGATGACAGGGTCTCGATTCGAACGCCGCTAGATAGCTCAGACGTGAGTGTGCAGACCTCGAGGCCACCCTGCAAGCCCATTGTTGTTATATTACTGCATGATAATATTAAGAAGAGGGCTTCTCAAAAGGTGGATGGAGGTTGTTTTCACCCTGTCTGTGAGCAGGATATCTCAATGAGTTGTGGACGGATTCAGACAAAATTTGGTGGACAGGTTTGGTTGTGTGCAAGAACATATCGCTTCGATTTCGGTGAAGATCCGAATACATTGCGATTCAAGTCGATCCCGTTGTTTGAAACGCTTCGCAAAACAAGTAACCGAGAACATTGATGTGCAAGGTGTAATGACTCAGATTTTTTTTTAATAATAATCGATCACAGGTGAGTCGAGCAGGTTTGTTTGTAAACAAAAAAAGATGATATTAAAATATTTTTATAAATGTTATTTTCAATGGTTTTTTTCATTATTTTCCATAACTCTATCTCTCTCTCTCTATCTCTCTCTCCATCTCTCTCTCTCTCTCTCTCTCTCTCTCTCTCTCTCTCTCTCTCTCTCTCTCTCTCTCTCTCTCTCTTCTCTCTCTCTCTCGCAAACGTGCGATGCTGTTTTATGCGTTATTAGTCTGTGGAAATGGCAAAGCATTGTTATGTTTTGTCAGATTATCCTTCTCCCAAGAAATGTCCCTGAAGCTGTATTTCACAATACTGTGCAATATAAACCTCCCAACACTCAAAGTGCCAAAGCAAGTGTCAAATCATGGCTCAGGCAGCTTGAGTCAACATCATAATGATCACAGTACATTGTGAGAAAACACCTTCTCATCCACAATCCTGATTTCTCTTGTACTCTCCTTCTAGAGTCAATTGGGCTTTTATTTTCAGACTTCAGAAAATCCTTGACCACCTTATTGATGCTACTGTCTGTGAAAGCTAACAGTGAGAGTTGTAATGAGTACTATTTGAGGATTGTAGATGTGAAACACCGATGATTGAGCAGTTTGCCAAGTGAGCATCCCAAACAACTAAGGCTGTGAAGACAGTCACAGATGCAAGGTTCAGGTGCCAAAACAGTCCCATGGCTGTCCTGGAAGGGCCAACCGTGAGTGTCTCTACGGATCATTGCAGGAAAGAGACAGTCTGCTCCAAGAGTGCAGCTGGTGTACCACTCAGGATGTAAGTCCAGGCACGAATAATGCTTTTGTTAACCAGGAGTTTTCTAAATTTGAGCTTGTATAAAAGCGATGCATTCACTTTTCGATTGGTCCAGTAAACACAACTCTCCGCTCAAGTGTAACGGTAGTTTGTAACAAGGCCTCAGAGGTCAAACAGTACTGATGTGTCACCCTTTATAAGATTATCAGATATGCAGACTTCACAGGTTCCTTCATGGCTTGTGGATTTCTCAAAAATAAATCACCCTCAGCTCACTGAAGGTGGTCGAGGTTATGTTTTCACCCATGTCTGTCTGCTGTGAGCAGGTATCTCAATAAGCTCTGGATGGATTCGGAAGAAAACTTGGTGGACCGGTTGGGTGCGTGACGAGGACGAATTAATTGGATTTTGGTGAAGATCCAAATCCAGATCCGCTATGTCAATGGGATACAAAACATACTGTTCAGCCTTGCCGAGGTATGTGCTTTACTGAGGAGTGTTCCAATGTTCTCCGCGGTTATGATTTTCATAATCTCTGCACTTTCTTTATTTTACCTCTTTTCTTTTCCGGCTGCCACGCTCAGATTAATAATGCAACACTTTCGCGCTACAATCCCATCATTGGCAGTTTCATTTCAACAAATGATGAGTCAGTGCTGAGTGAAGCATTTTCTTGCGTATCTGAAAAAAAAAATCTTGGTGTGTGTGTGTGTGTGTGTGTGTGTGTGTGTGTGTGTGTGTGTGTGTGTGTGGTGTGTGTGTGTGTCAAACCTCACTGATAGCGGTTGCCGGTTGGCAGCTATCTCCTTCCAAGTAATAGAACTCTTTTATCACATCGTTCAGTCGTAACTTGGGACGTCCTATTCGACATGGGAGCATCTAGAAGCTACCAGAGAAAAATGTCCTTTGCAATGTACCCATCTTCCATGCGGTGGATATGTCCTGCCCTTTGACCTGCCTTTTCAAGGATGCTGTTAAGGTTTGATGTCTTGCACACGTCTGGAGAATATTGTTACAGGTATTTTATCATACCATTTTAACACACTCGATGGCGTAATGGTTACACTGTCGCCTCTGAGCCTGGGAGGTCAGCAGTTCGACCCCGGCCGAGTCGTACCAACGACTTTGTAAATGGTAGTGCTGCTTCCTTACTTGATGCTCATCATTTTAAAAAGGATCGAGCACAGACAATCAGCCATAGCTTGGCAACCATTGCACAAGTTTGACGAGCTTAATGGCCTCCTCTTCATGCGTTGATTTCCTTTGCAAGGGGCATCATGGTATTGTAATAACGGAGGATGCGACACAAGCAACGTGGATATGGAAAATGTTAAGACATTTATCTCAAGATGGTTTGTAAGTTGAACAGGGTTCACTGGCATCCATTAATGTGCTTAGAACACATGCATAAAACACACAAACTTTGCTTCTCATTGTACCAAGTGTCTTCCTGTCTGAAACCATGAGTTTTTGGCTTACAACAAGGTAGCTGCTCCAAATGCTTCCTTGATGTCATGTTATTGGCCTCAAGGTCACCATTATCAGCATATTTCTGGATAGGTTCACACAGGTTCAGCCAGAATGAATGCATTTTCTTGTGTTGCGTTTGAACAGTATGGCTAGATTGTCTGGTTTTTTCTCGTGTTTCATGGGATGGATTTGCGAAATTTAATTCATTATAATAACAAGAAAAAGAGAAATCAGAGATTGCAAACCCTTGCCAGGACTTCTTTTGAGTGGTGTATTTCTTTTTAAAAAAATGGGTTTTAGGGTAAATCTAATATGGCTGTAATCCAAACATGTGACCAATGACATCAGATGTGTGAACCTTTTGTTCCTCATGGACAGGCAGTCATACATGTAAAGTTTCACCTCGATCTGTTCAGCCAGTTCAGAGAAGATTTTTGAAGGTTTTTTTTTTTTTAAAACAATATGGCTTCTTTTTTTTCAATCAATCACGTGACCGATGACATCATGATATTTTTTTTTCTGTAGACCATTTATCCCTAGATAACCCTCAAAATTTTCATACTGATTCTGATGCATATGATGTTCTACGATGCAGTTATGACGTCATAACGAGGACACCCTATGATGTCATAAAATCAAAACTCATTCCCCAAGAGGAGTACATGCTCCGTGCAAGTTTCAATTTTTTCCTTGTGTGGTCTCAGAGATACAGAGTCCAAAGTTTGAAAGTTCTGTGCGGACAAACAAACGGACCCAAAGACAATACCTCTCCGAATCCTTCGGCGAGGGTAACAATTACATGCATTCCCTTGCAATAAACTTCAATGCAGGACGGGGCCATTCGGACCAAAATGCCTGCACAATAGTTGCCAACCTATGGTTGTTTGTCCATGCTCTATTCTTTTAAATGCCGAGTATCAGCAAGGAAGCAGCACATACCATGTTCAATAGTCTTCGGTATGACTCGGATGAGATTAAAAAAACGACGTCTCAGACTCGGAGCTTATGCCACCGAAGTCTGATAAGTGCGTTTCTGGTCCTCTTCAACAACTGGTCTCAAAGTCTCCATACTTGCTGTGAACCAGTCGGATTGAGACCTTGTGACTTGCCAAAAAGGCTTCAGTGGATGTATCAAAGAGAGTATGATGAAGGCATATCCACCTTTCATCTATTTATGGTGGTTGTTAATGTCTGTGCCCTGGAGAGTTTGTCTTTGAAAAGTGTTTGAAATTTAGCCACAACTTTACAGTTTCATGTTGGGAGTGTTAAGCTTTGGATAGTTTGTTTCGACACAGTAACTTACGAAGTGTGATTGTGGTATTTTAAAAAATAAATAAATAAAAGTGAAGTGTGCGTCTGTATGTCTATGTCCCGTAACTACTCTGAGACCTTGGGCAGATTGACACCAAATTTTCAAGGTATCCTCAAGGTATCAAGGATCCTGACTTAGGTTTTCTGTAAATTTTATTTTATTTTATTTTTTTAATTCAAAATTTTTAGAAAATTTATATTTTTCAATTTTTTTTTTTGGGGGGGGGGATTTTTAATAGGTGTTATTATTGGGGTACAACGACAAGCCTGGGTAACGTATTGTTTTTCTTCTGTTTCTTATTTTTATTCCACAGCAATTTTCGGGGGGTTTTTTTTACTTTAAAATTCATTTTTTCAGCAACTGTTAGTCCGATTAACACCATTTTCACCATATCATGTCTTTTTTGGAAGAAAGAAGTGATAATTATGATGCCTTCGGTCACGTAGTACGAGTGCCATCTTGAAAAACCGAAAACTTTGGACGTCTTTTCTCTGGAACCGTTCGCTGGAAAAAATTGAAACGTGGCTCATTGCCAAGATCTCCGCAAGGGTTATAAGCGGTTAACTGTGACATCATCAGTGAAGTGGTACCCAGTTAAAATTTGACATGTAGAATGCTGCATTCGAAACATTTGAAATTTCTTGAGCGTCATCTACCCAACAACTTACGGAAGAAGAAAAAATATTATGACGTCACAGGCCACGTGTTCAGCAGCCATATTGTTTTGAATTTTTTTTTAGCCGCGTCGCAGACGGCTGGCTCTAAGAGAGCTCCGCGTTGTTGTTGTTGTTCTTCTTCTTCTCCTTCAGACAAAACTTTATGAAACGGCTCTTGGACACATTTGTCCTTGTTTTTTTAAAATCTTCTCCAGAACGGCTGGACAGATTGAAGCGAACTTTACACACCACATTCTCCAATACTAGGAGATATAAGTTTGTTAATGAATAATTGATAAGGTCACATGGTTAGGCAGCCATATTAGATTGAAGAAAATTTAAATAATGTTTTCTTTGGAACCACTTAATCAATTGACATGAAACTTCACATTTATGATTCAGTCGTGATTGGGAATACATGTTTTAAATTTCAACTTGATCGGACGCTGGCAGTCAGAATTATTTAATTTTCTGATTTGGGGTTCTTTGGTTTTTTTTTTGTGTGAATAAGGCTCACTTGGCAGTGCCTAGATGGGTTTGAGGGTAGAGAAGTAGCAGCTGAAATGTGAATCCTATCCAGGTTCCACCTGGTGACTTCATCTTTGCTTTTTGCTTGTTTCGGTTCCTTTCTGATTACTCCAATGTAGGACTGTACCTATTTGGTCTTCCATTTGAGTTGAATCTAATTTATTTTAATCTCATTCTCAGTTAAATTTAAAAATGAATCATAATAATTAATAAAATGTCATGTGTCAGGGTCAGGTGTCCTATCACGGTGGGGTTGCATCAAAGTGGGAGCGTCTTGGTACCAGGTCATCACTGCCATCAGTTATGAAGTGGCAGTTCTAATTATGTCTTTTATTAATTACATAACACACAGTACACAAACACACCAAAGATAACCACACAAAACTGCACAAGCGCCACACAAAAATGTCGGAACCCGAAGTAAAGATCTGTTTTGTTTTCTTGGCGGATAACCCAAGGACCTTCCGTCGCTTAATTGCTCTACTGAATGCCTTCTAGTTCAGTATGTGCTTGGTGAGATAATGTGAAAATTGTTGGTAAACGGCACATAGAATCAGGAAATTGTTGTGTAAGTGCAGGATTGGAATAGGTAGTAGCTTGTATGCAAGTAGAACTAAACCAACACTGCCCTGTTCAGGTCTGGGACGGACCTTGGAGAAAGGGGGAGGCAGTGTTGCAGGAACTGCCATCGGGCACAAAGGGAGGAAGATAGATTTTTATATCATGAATAAACGTGGAGCATAAGTGTGTGGTTTCTGTATAAAATGAGGACATTTCTGTGTGTATAATAAAAACGTTTCCTTTGTAATCTGTCTATGTGTTGATTTTAATGAACATTTACAGCTTCGCAATTGAGCAAAAAAAAAAAATCCCCACCGAGGAAGGCAGAAGTAAGGTCTTGTGACCGTGTGTGAAGTAAGAGATACACTGGGAATGGCAATGCCCTGAAACTGTTGAAAAACCGCAGAAGCAGCTCGAAGCTGCAGAAGCTGAGTGGCGAGCCAATGAATGCACAGCCATTCACGATCGTGAGGTGATAAAGGCTAGGAGGGGGGGAGGGGGTGGAGGAGTGGGATGGAGAGTTGAGTTGAGTCTCGCAGAGAGGAGATAATGGTACGAGAGAGAGCTCAGGGGTGCCAGGTGCCAGAGAGAGAACCCGGGGGTTTGGTGGGGGGGGGGGGTACCAGAAAAAGTGTGCAGGACTCAGAGTTTGGGGGAAATTGTTCTTTAGTCAGTGGTCGTGTGGAAGACCAAGAGTAGATTTGTGTTGAGGTTGGAGCAAGGAGCATTGAATGATGCAGAGGATGCAAATGGTGACGAAAGAAAGCCTTTGGAACCTCACAAGTCACCCGGCACATTCTCGAATATCACTCGGAAAGGACGGAGCGACGAGCACCCCACCGTGCAAAGGAAGATTTATTACATCTTGTGGCTTCTTCTCCTGTCTTGCTCTTTGTGGTGTGAGTGGATAAGGTATCACGTAAGTCATCAAGGTCTCATTGGGTGGGGGAAATTATTTATAAAAAATACTTCTCAATGTGTGTTTGCTTCTCAGTGTGTGTTTGTAACTAGGGAGTTCACAGAACACCTTACAACCATGCAGTCTTGAGAAACAAGGACATGAGTGGGTCCGCGAGTGGCAAATTTGATTGGTCGTGATGACGTAAAACGCAGTAATTTTTTCCAAGTACTGCTAAACTGAAAGGTTTGAAAGTGCCAAAAAGGTGGTTTGTGTTCTCCGGTGTTCAGCCTCTTATAATTCAATTGAAATTATCAAAATAAAGATTTTAAAGGTTATAAAAAAAAAAAATCAGAAGTTTTCTGCCGTTGATGCAGCATCTTTTACACCACCTATCTAACCTTAAAAACAGTAGGTTTCCTGTTTGGAATGATTTTTTTTTTGTTTGACTGCAGACAGGCAGACGGAGCAAATAAATTATCTCGTTCTTCTCTGCACATGTACGATCGGGAAAATTCAGAGACAAAGTACTGCTAAACGACAGGTTCATGTTTCCGATTCGTGTTCAAAATGTAACAATCAATTGAAATCGAGTTGTTCCTCATTCATAAACTGGCATTTGTAGACAGACAGACAGATAAAGTGAATCAATTGCCGAACCCCGCTTTTTCGCTTCGTGTGTGCGGGGTTATAAATCCTGTTTTTCTCCACCGGCATGTCAGCCAGGTGCGTGGTTCAAATTTGGAAACGGTAATTAACGGCGCAGGTAAGACTGCGGCTGTGATAAAATTGGTGTGAAAAGGCCTCGGTAGGAGGGCTCAGAAACTCGGTGGTTCCTTGAGGGTCTTCACTCGGCCCCATCCTTTTCAAACTGACGAATGCACTGCAGACGACAGAACTCGTTGGAATTCTGTATGTCAGAAACCGAAGTAAAGGTCTGTTCAGCTTTCCCAGCAGACGGTATACAGCCCATGTACCTTCCATCGCTAAATTGGTGACCGTCCGGGTGGAACATTTGACTCATGTCCCACCACGGTCGACCGCAACAGTATCGTTTTTCTTTATTCAAAGCTTGGAAATAACCAGACTGAAAGTAATTTCGACAAGGTGCAACGTCCCATACCTGGCCAGTAAATAGGTCGAAGAAGATCAGTTGTTTAGCCGAGTAAAGTGTGAAGTGGTTGTTATAATAATAGTAATAAACATTTTGCATGTTTATCATTTTTTTGACTTGTTATAGTCACTCGAGTGAAAGATACAAATGAGGATGTTACGAAGCAGCATCGCAGCACCAACTTGCTATTAGAAGTAAGAGCTGGAGCCACCATGAGCCAATTGCAAGCAATGGAAGCTCTTGTTAATGAGAAGCTCCATGAGCAATGTCTGTTTGAGTCTCGGAGAAACAAAGCTTCGCGATCACTCCCATCGTAAAACACAAAATCCAGCTCCCCTGAACTCCTCCCCTCTATTCCATTCTACCCGATTCCGCAACAGCCGTCACTCCCTCCTTCCCGTCCCGCGAAGCGTCTTAGCGCAGCTCCGTGGAATCTTCCACCTGATTGCACGAGTTGATGAGTTTAATTAGAAGCGACGCGGGGATCATGAGCATGAGCGGGACGTGAACAAATTGACTTTGCGATCTGGCCCATGCGCTGGGAGGGGGCTAGGACATGAGCCAGGCTAGCTTAGCACCGAGGGGGCTTGGACTGCAGGGATGGGGACCCTGGGCCAGGCCTGCGCAATGAGAGCTGTGACAATGAACCAGGCCCATACGAAGGATGCTGGGACCATGGGCCAGGCCACCCAGAGGGCATAAAGGACCATGGGTAAGGGCTCACGCGGAGGATGCTGGGATCATGGACCAGGCCCGCACGGAGGGTGCTGTGACCATGGGCAAGGGGTGCTGTGACCATGGACTTGGTTCGCACAGAGAGAGCTGGGACCATGGGCTAGGCCTGCGCAGAAGGAGCTCGTACTGCAGCCCAGGCCGGCTGTTCAGCTGGGTTGGAGGAGTATAGAGGGGAGAGGGGGGATGCACGGCCCTTGGCTCCGATGGAGCGGTCGAGGTGGTGAAGGTGCAGCCAAGCGTGTGGTGCGTAATCGCGCGAGCCGCTTTGAAGCATCCTGCTCGAACGCTGAGTTATCTAAATGCTAAGCAAGAGACTTATTGTGCTTTTCAAGGCGTGCAAATCTGTTGATCATTTGGGCATTGTGAGATATATATATATATAAATAATATATATATATATAATTATATATATATATATATATATATATCATACTACATACATACAGGGGGCTGCAAAAGAAGGTATACAGTAATGAAAAAAAAACGTGGCACACAAACGTATTTTATTGATTATACAAGCAATCAATAATAAATACCAATAATAACATATCAATAATAACATATTAAATTCCCTCAATGTTCAAATTAAATGAATATAGTATTAAATGAATCCTAGCCAACTATTATAATACTGATAATACTGGTATAATCCTTACTGTATACTACTTTTTGCAGCCCCTGTATATATATATATATTGCCACTATTTTTGTTCTTATTACCTCTGCCCACCGAAGGTGGATGGAGGTTATGTTTTCACGTCTGTCTGTCTATGTCTTTGCCTGTTTGTGTGCAAGATTATCTCAAAAAGTTGCTGAATCTCCCATCGTAAGATGCAGATGTAATATAAATGTAATTCTCATTCCGTCAAAATAATCTTCGAATCGCTCATTGTTGACAAATGATTGAAGATATTCATGAGGTGCAAAGTAGACGAGAGGATAGCTAGATCTTAGAAGGGAGCACACTCGCCTTGGAGCATCGAGTCTCAATTACAATCTTGACCAAGCTATAAGTTGTCCCCATTGAACGTCTGCTCGCACTGTTTGTTGGTGGGCGTTAAAGATCATTGGTTGTCTTTTGCAAAGAAGAGGCGAATTATCTCTGAAACCAAGAACAAATGACAAATTCCTGCTCTAACACACAAACGGCACTGCATCAGCGGCACAGCTGCACTCAAAGCAATGCTGCAATCAACTACCTGCTGAACGTGAACGAATGGAGTTAGGTCAAACTATGCATCATTGCAACCGTACGAAAGATGTGTGTACAGCGGCTGGCAAAAATGGCCTCGTCCAGAGGTACACACACTCGCTCTAAGCTGTCTCACCTGGGTTCGAATCTGATCCAGCTATAAACTCATCCCGGTGTTCAATAGGCAGGGCGATTCATCAATGTGTGTGCCACCCCCTCGGATGGACCTTGTATTGGTGTCCCATCTGCCGCATTGGTTGGTGGACGTTAAAGATCTCACGGTGTCCTTCGCAAAGAGCAGGCGAGCAATTGCCAGCACAATGGCCAAAAATTCCAAACGATTCCTGCCCTAACCTGCGAACCCCCTGTCCAAAGGAATGAAGTGCAAAAGGGTCGACGCCAAGGGGTCGCTATGCCTTCGCTGAACATGTGGAGTAGTAGTAGTTGAATATGTTTGGAACAGGTTGAATAGACCATTTTCCCCCTTCTAACTCTAACACAAGGCTCCACAAGACTTTGCTTTTCCCCTCTCTTTGGCCTGGAAATTCCCAATCGGTGAGTTTGTCTGCTTGCTTCTTTTGCACAGAACAGATCAAGTTGATCACTTCTTGTATTCTAAATATGTCTGCAAAATTTTGTTTTTCAAACAAGTTCTCTGTGCCTGCATTATATTTTATTCATACTTGGATTACGATGGAATCAAACCTCAGAGAGGGAATTTGTAAGTGTGGAAGTGAGAGTTATGGGGGGAGAGTTAATGGTGGTAGAAAAAGATCATGGTTTTGGATTGAGGATGATCTGACATGGAGTGAAGCAGCTTGCCTTAAAGTCCTGGAGTGAAGAATGAGATTGAAGAGAATGTGCAAGTTAATTCCACAGGTGGGGGGAAAATAACAGGAAGAAAACGAGTTTAGGTGAGCAGTCTTCTGGATTTTATAAGTTTCAAAGAAGAGGGTTGTTGGTGGACTGTGTGACCTTGCAGAAACTATATATGTATATCTTTCTTCTTCTTCTGCATCTTCGACTGCTCCATGAGGGGTCCCCACAGCGGATCATCCGTTATGATCCGCATAATGATTGGCACAGGTTTATGCCGGATGCCCTTCCTGACGCAACCCTGGTCGCCTCTTACGAACAGGGATAAGGATTGGGTTTCGCCATGATTCCGGGCTGCCCACACCCCTCTCATAGTGCGCCCAACCAGAGCTTCCGTCCTCAAGCATCCCAACACAAACCTCCGAGTAGCCGATTACAGGCGACCGCCACTACGCCCGGTATAATATATATATATATATATATATAATATTTTGTACGGCTGTGGAAATTCGCAATACATCTAAAGGTCCCCAGCCTCAGTTATGACGCTAAGTTTATGTGCAGATAGGTCCCCACCGTTGTTTAAGGGAATTCTTCGTGATTCACACGGCTGGACCCTTTGAGATAGCCAGTTTTTCTTTCGCTATCGTTATTTGGCCCACAGAAGCACGCATAGACCCTTTTCCACCGCAAAAACCGATCCGAAACGGTTCGGAGCGAAAGGCCCAGTGAAAGAACTGGGATGACTCGCGAGTTTCCCGGCCGTTTTTGCGCCGCCAAGGCTGGCACGAGAAGCGGCGAGAGCTAGCTCGCTCGCGATTGTGTGGACACGGGCGTGAGGCGGTCGGGAGTGAGGGCATACGCCCCTTTTCGAGAGCTTCTCCAAGGGAGGCGGAGCCGAAAAACGGGGAGGAGCGAAAGGCGAGAGCCTCCCCTATATAGGCGGACCGCACGCGGCTCCTCCTTGGAGTGTCTGGCGAGTTCTCTCTGCGGTTCGCGTATGTCTTGTTCGGTGGTGGCTGGGTGACTCGAGCTTGTCTTCATTCGTGTGCTGTGCGAGGTCCCTTGTTTCAGTAGGTGGCGTCGTAGCTCGAGCTGTGTTCAGTTCAGTTCGATGGTGGCTAGCTCGCACTCGAGCTCGCAGCTGTGTTCAGTTCAGTCGATGTGGTGCTGCTCGTCGAGCTCGCAGTCGTGTGTTCGTCGTTCCCAGATCCTCGTAGTCAGTTTCAGTTGTGTGGCTGCTCGTCGGAGCTTCGCAGCTCGTGTTCAGTCAGTTTTGGTGGCTGCTCGTCGAGCTCGCAGCTTGTGTTCAGTTCAGTTTCGTGGTGGCTGCTCGTCGAGCTCGCAGCTCTGTGTCTCAGTTCATTCGTGTGGCTGCTCGTCGAGCTCGCAGCTCGTGTCAGTTCAGTCGTGGTGGTTCTTCTCCTGTCGAGCAGCTAGTCGTGAGCTCGGGCTTCTCTTTTCTTGGGACACGACGGGAGGCGCCGCTTTTGCCAGGCTCGGGCGCGCTAAAGCCTGCGCACACGAGGGAGAGTGCCGGAGAGATGCTCGCCGACCGTCGCACCACGAGGGTGCAGGTAACCAGGCGTCGGTCTCGTGGGCCCCGTTCGGTCATCCCACTGCCCACGGCTCATAAAGGTTTACGAAACCCGTCTACCCCTTGCCTATGAGGGGTCATTTCTTTTGTCTGTTTCAGTGAATGATTGGCGCCGTGTTCCGTAAGTAGAACCTGTTTAAGTGAACTGTACACTATAAAAAGCCATATTTTGGTGGTTAGCTTTTGTTTCTCATGCTTTTTCTGTAATATAGCATGACTGCCTTGGCTTACATACGATGCTGTATAAATAAATGTGCTTTGTTGATGTATCCCGTTCGTCGTGTCCTATTTCCCCTTTGAAAGTGCCATCTTGCATCGGTGGAATGGTTAGTGGGTTTTGAAAACACCAGTAAAGGAATCACTGAACCGTCCGAGGTCGGCGATAACACGCTCGGTTATCCCTGTAGCACGGAAACGAACCGCTTAAGGGTTCTTTCTATAGCAACCTGCGGAGTGGTGCAACCCTCGGTAGGTTACCCGCACGGGGTTATTTAGGTATATCGACATTCGGTCGATTCACCTATTTGCGCGGGTTAAATGCGGACTGGGTTGTGTGAGGTTAAAGACCCCCACCGTGACTGCTCCTGGCGGTAAGTTCCAGGAGGGTCACGACTGAGATTGTCCGTCCGGTGGGCGATGCGGCGCCATAGAGGTACGCGGCCGATCGCAACGCAGGCGGGCCAGAATTCGTACATATATATATGTATTAATATATATATAATATTATATATATAATATATATAAATTGTATATACCAACTCCCCCTGGTCAAAAGTGTTAGAACACCCCCATTTTTCCAGTTTTTTTACTGAAATTTAAGCAGTTTAAGTTTCAATGTAACTCTGAAAATTAAAGCACAGAAAAAAATAAACAATTGCACATAAAAAAGAATATGATCGTTTTGTGAACAAAATTTAAGATAAATTTTTGACTCAATCAAAGTAGCCACTTTTTGCAGATATAACAGCCGAACATACTCGTGGGCATTCTCTTTTACAATGGAAAATCCAAAATTATTGTTCGGAAAGTTCTTCCCAACACTGTTGCAGAAGTTCCACAAATGTGTTGCACTTGTAGGATTGCTTTGCTTTCACACCCTTCTGTCCAGTTAATCCCAAACCAGCTCGGATGGGGTTTAAGTTTGGAGACGGTGCTGGCATGCCTGATTGAAGCCTACGTCTTGTTCTTTTTCTTCTAAGGTTAAGTTCTGCATAGACCTGGAGGTAATGTTTTGGTCGATAATTCGTATGGATGAACCCTTGCCAATTGGCATAGAAGCAGAGGGTAGCTGCATGCGCTGCAAAAATGCTGTGGTGGGTCCTTTTGTTCAGGAAATGCCAGTCCACTCCTGGTGCATGTTTGGCGATCTTGTATCCAGCAAAGAGCCCCAGATCATCACGCTTCTCCTCCATAAATTGACAGTTTGGTGTCACACATTGAGGAACCATCCTTTCGCCTACTCATGGCATACAAAACCCTGCGTGATGAACCCGAAGATTTCAAATTTGATTCATCGGTCCATAAGACCTTCTTCCAGTTTTTCAGGAGTCCACTGGCGGTGCTTTCATGGTCAGGCAAGCCTCTTTTTTCTTAATTTTTTCCATCTAGCAATAGCTTTCTTACTGCCACTCGACCTGTCAAGACCAGCAGCTCGAAAGGTCTTCTCTTCAAGTTGAAACTGACTTCCTTATTTCAACCAGTGTTAAAGCTGTGCTTGAAGCTGCTGTCCTGTGAGCCCGCCTATCATCCCGGCTGGTTGACTCTCAGAAACTTGTCTTCTGGTTTGTGTTGTTGACTTGGGTCTGCAGACCTCTTCTGTCAGAGTTTCCTCCAGTTCCAAGTGCATTGAATGGTGTAGGAAACTGTAGCTCACTGATTCGCTTGGCATCTTTGCAATTTCTATAAAAGGAAAGCCGGACACTTTTAAGGGTTTAATAAATGGTCTGTTCTGTCTTCCTTGGTAATTTGTCTTTTCTCACCATTATGATGGCAATGTACAACTTCCTGCAGTGCTAATATATTTCAAATAATGCTTCAGAGGTGGAGCAACACAGTCATCCAAACACTGCTTTGAAACAGACAGAGGGTTTGTAACTAATCAACAAAAGTTGGACACATGTATGGAATTGGTTTGCATCAACTTTCAAAGGCTTAATTTACAATTCCATTGCTGCAGAACAGCTGCAGTTGCTAACCCATTACTTGTTCTGAAAAGGGGCCTTTTTTAACACTCTGAAATTTAACAATATTTTTTCAGTTTTTGGTCAGCTAAACTTTTTTTAACCTCTGGCAGTTTACCGCTTAGCTTGTACCATTTCAGATTTATTTCACTGGGACTTGAACTGATTAAATTTCAGTAAAACTCGAAAAATGGGGATGTTCTTAAAATTTTGTCCGTAGGTGTATATATATGTCATATATCTATAATACATGTTATATCTATATATATGTTAATATATGTACAATATATGTATATGTATATATATATTTATAATATATATATATGTTGTCTTTAGTGCCGGGTTCGGGGTGGGGAACGATCCGTAGATGGAGCAGTTGGGGCCATCCTCCCACCCCCCCCCCCCCAACACCGCGGAATTGAAGGTGTACTCCGGATAACTCCGGAATCGACGGGTCATTTAATGGATCCGTGGGGACGCAATATTTCGAACCGCGCGATTTAGGGTCTTTTTTGTCTGCTTCCAATTTACCTAATTAGCCGTGCGGGTCTAAGCTACCGGGGAAGCACAACCTCGGCGGCTTTGTCCGAACCGAGTCCGCTGTTTACCGACTTGATCTGGCGTAACAAAGCGGGGAATTACAAGCCGCTTCGGCCCAAATAACATTTTACGGCACAATCGGCCTCCCTAATTCTTCAGCCGAACCAATACTGGTCAATGAAGAAAACACAGACAATGAACTGGAAACATTTAACGAGTTAATTTATTTAACAATGGCCCATAGGGAGGGAAACACAAAGCAGACTTAATCACGATATAAATGCGGCAAATGTACAAATGCATCACTTAAACAGTTTTACTTACAAGAACTTGGCCACAGACGAACACACACCCCCAAAAAGAAATGGCGGCCAACTGGCCTTTATTCGACCCCTCCAGCGTCGGAGGATAGGCAAGCTGGGGGTTAGATTTGGTCGGGTACCTGGCCGCCTCGTGCGGTTTTACCGACTCACACTTGTGGAGCTGAGAGTCCGTGGAAGGAACGGGGATCCCCAGCTCGAGTGCTCCAACACAATCCCAACCACGGTGGGACCTCGACCCACGAACCAGAATAACAACGAGCGCAGCCAGGAATCATACGAACGAACCAGCAGACACGAACGATGGACCGACGACCAGGAGAGCCCAGCAGACCAGAAGCAAGGAACGACCTCCAAGGAACCAAGACCCCGCAACAACCCGGATACAGCTCGCGATCCTCTTATCCCTCCCCCGTGTGGGTGGAATGGAATCCATTCTCGGGTAAATCGATTTCCGGATTGGATGGGGCGTTTTTTTGGGTGTCGTGGTGGCCAGCCGCGATTGGAAGGAGGGCCGTGTCGGCTCTCGGTGTCCTCCCGAGAGAGGCTCTTTTGCCTCTCCAGTGTCGACAGGGGAGACATTCTTTCTTTGATGGGCGGAGTTGGAGCCTGAAAGCGATCTCACCCCCTCATTTGGACGAGAGGAACATTCCCATCTTGCCTGGGGTGGAGTCGGCTCTGAAGCGATGGAAACTCCCGTCTACGTTCGTGGGCCTTGAACACGTGCGTATGGAGCTGAAGGACTGGAAGGGAATGATGTAGAAAACTACTAGAAAGAAACTCCAGCGCACACATGAATTACCCATTAAACATAAGGGGAGGGATTCTAACTTTCCCAACATATACTTTAACGAGATAACTGAACTATGGGACTGCTGACTGTTCTGTGGCAAAAGGTTTCCAAATTCGTAACAATATATTATATATATAGTATATAATATATATATATATATATTATATATATATATATATACAGTATAATATACAGTTAAAAGCCCAAATTATTCATACCCTTACCAAATTTTGAGTATTTTTGAATCGTGTTATTTGAGGAATGAGTTTCTTACTGGTTTAAAGTTACATTAAAATGTGACAAAGAAACAGCTGAAAGAATCACTGCAAGGACATTTCAAGTAAATACCATTGTTTCGGGGGTATTTTTGATAGATTTCAAAAAAAATGTCATGTCCCGAGAATTATTCATAACCCTTGCTTAATATTCAAAGTCACTTCAGTATCAAGTGGAAAAGCCTCTGTTTGTGATTAACCAGCCTCCAAACGGTTTTTTTATTTGCTCACAAGGTTTTTGCATGTCTCTACAGGGATTTTGGCTCAATCCTCCTTCACGAAGGTCTCCAAGGACTTTGAGTTGGAAGGCTTCCTTGCCATCACTCCGGTCCTTTGAGCTCCCTCACAGATTTCGATTGGGTGAGGTCCGGACTTTGGCTTGGCACTCAGAACGCTACTCATTATCCCGGAACCATTTTCTGATGACTTGGCGGGTGTGTTTTGGATCTTTGGTCTGCTGATAACGTCCAATGCTCCCCGAGGTGAAGTTTCTCTGCGACTGTTTGATGTTTTCCTCAAGGATCTTGAATGTACTGCTCGCTTTTTCATGATGCCATCCACTTTGACGAGAATTGCCGGGCCCAACTGGCTGAGAAACATCACCAAAGCATTAGCTTCCACCTCCATGCCTTGACGGTCAAGGAGCCTGTGTTCTTAGGGTTGTATACTTCACTTTCTTTCGCCAAACGAAAAGCCACATCTCTGTGCCCGAAAAGCTCCATTTTCGTCTCATCCGACCACAGAACTGAGGACCAAAGCCTTCCGATCTTTGTCAGGTGAGCTTTGCAAGGCTAGATGAGCCTTTCTGTGCCGGGATGGAGGAGTGGAGTCTTTCTTGTCGGCGTACATGGAGACCCCCTTGGTGCAATGTCCGCTGGATGTCCCTGCCTTGATATCTTGTCCCAGACTCGCCAGGTTGTTTAGGAGAGCCTTAATAGTGATCCGTGGATTGGTTGTTGGCCCTCTCGCCACATACTTTTTCTTGCCAGACGAGGCGCCACCTTTGGCTCCGACCACGTCCTTCAATGTTTTTTTAGAGTGTGGAAACCCTTGTAGCTTCCTAATTATGCTTTGTATGGTGGCAACCTGGCACTCGGAAACTTTGGCTTTGAAAATAGCTTTGTAGCCTTTCCTCCTTGTGAGCATTCAACAAGCACAACCGAAGGTCCTCACTGAATTCTTTCTTCTTCGCATGGTGACAATGACCTGAGAATGATTGCATCGCTCCCTTAATTTATTAGTCTAAAACAGAGTGGTTGTTCTTTAACAATTCATCAGTGCACATTCAATAGAAACACATTTGTAATGCATTCAGATTGTATGCACACATCTGGAATAATTGCATACATTATAAAGAATCTTAGGAATATCAAAGCATGTGCATTATCACAAAACATTGGCCTCATTCTTGGGTATGCTTGGTATGGGGTATGAATAATTTTGGACAGGCATAAAAACAGAAATCTTACATTTCTATTGTTATGCTAAATAAGTTGAGCCAAAATGTATGTGGATTTGACATGCCAACTAAATTCCCTTGGTGAAGTGAAAGTTCCACCACTCCAGTTGCATAAATCTCAGATTTTTTCAAAGGGTATGAATAATTTTGGGTTAACTGTAAATATATCAATAAATATATATTATTTTTATATATCTATAATAAATATATATATATTTAACTATATGTATATATATACCATATATATACAATATATATTATATATATATATATATAATGCTTCTTCTTTCGGCTTGCTCCGCTAGGGGTCGCCACAAGCGGATCATCCGTATGATCCGATAGTGATTGGCAACATGTTTACGCCGGAGGCCCTTCCTGACGCAACCCTGGTCGCCTCTTACGACACAGGGATAAATGTATATATATATATAAATATGAAGATAACCACAAGGGGAAAACCAGAGATGTCACTTTTTATAAATTTCAGGTATTGCACCTCCAATTAGTTTGGGAACATAAGGTTCCTCTCACAATATTACTTTAAAACAATAACCAGGGGTTGTCACATAATTTAATATGGTATAAAGTTTTAGCCGTGCAATGAAAGAACAAGTGTTGTTCAAGCTGAACAAGTAGAAACCCAGAGTTTGTCAGTCTTTACTCCTGGTTATCTCCCTTTCATTCATGTTAACTGTTCCACCATAATATTCAGAGTTGAGAACTAAAAAATGAAAGGTTGTAAAACTTTCAACAGCATAAACTCTGAGCACTACAAATAGCCTATTTGGTTATAATCAGGGCTCCGTAGTTGGTGCATATCGTGGTTCAAGCGCTGGTCAACCTTTTATTGTGACTTTATGGGACCCACGCCATGGCTTTAGATGGTTTAGCGCGTCTAGTACCCATCCTCCTTCGATGTACCGCACCACCCAATCAACCTGCTTAGGTAAAATGAGGGAGTCACAATGAGGTGACTTCGGCTATCGCGGGGTGGTTTATCCTTGGTTTCCTCCTGGTTTTCCATCATATTAAGTAGTACGGGAGTAAAAAAATGGAAGGAATCCGTCATCATATAAGCGAAATACCTTGAGTATGGCGTTTGAACCCAATCAACAAAACAATACCGTTTAATGTTGAAAAAATAATCTGTGATCACCAAAGTCATGTAATGTATGCTAATAAACCCAACAGCATGAATTTGCCTACCGTCCTGGGTTAACAATTGCTGCAATTATTAATTCTATATGGATACCAGTGGATGTCAGTTTGCAACATTGATTCGTTTCTTTCTTCTTAAAATTAATAACACAGAAAAGCTTGGCAAATGCTACATGCTTAATTTGATCGGCCAATGATCACCTTCCTTTTAACTGGAAAAGAAATCAAAAAACTATATGACAGTTATTAAACAGTCCACCAAAGTCTTGAAACTTTTGTTTTTCAGTTTCTTCAAAATGACTTATCCTGACATCTCTGTTTTCCCCTTTGTGTCTTCATATATATATATACACACATATATATATAAGCTGTGTTGTCGTTCGTGGTTATGGTAGCGCTTGGATCAAAAGGTTCTGATTCAAGCCCGTTGGGCCTGCTTGAATTAATAACACAGGAGGTTGACTCAGCCTGTCATCCTTCCGAGGTCGCGAAGTGGAGTACCAGTGGTACTGGACCCGGTGTATGCCCTGGTTAGAATGGTGTACCATATCCTTGTGCTAAGAGGCGACGCAGGGTTGCGTCAAGGAGGCGCATCCGGCGTAAAAACCTGTGCCAAATAATTATGCGGTCCCATAACGGATGAATCCGCTGTGGCGACCCCTTACGGGAGAGCCGAAAGAAGACGAAGAAGAAGAAGATATATATACACACATATATATATTATATATATATATATAATATATACAGCACATAATAATATTAATATATATATACATATATAATTTAAGATCTACATATATATTATATTATATATATATATTATATATAATATATATATCGAGATCGGGAGGCATATATATATATATATATACGATATATATATATATATATATATATATATATATATATCTATATAATATATATATATCGAGATCACTACATATATATATATCGAGATCTACATATATATATATCGAGATCTACATATATATATATCGAGATTATATATATATATAATCGAGATCTACATATATCATATAGGGCTGCAAAGTAAGGTATACAGTAATGAATTAACAAAACGTATTACCTACTGTATATCCTACTTTGCATCCATCCCAATATATATATATATATATATATATATAATATATAAATATATATATATATTATAATATATATAGGGTTGGCCTGAAAGTCCTTTAAACCCTTCCCAGTAAGCAATTGTTCTTGAACTCTTTTATATACAGGTTTATTGCACAGTACTTAGAAATAATTAATTTGTCATTGTATCTGTTGTGCCCATCATTCTTCCTGAGTCAGTGTTCTGCATACCATAGTGGGGTGAGGGGCGAGGGCAAGAGGGGAAGGGACGGAGGGAACTGCGAGAAATTATCAGGGGTAAAGTGCAACTTTATGGGGCTACCCTGTATATACATTATTGTTGCGGATCGGGTGGCGGGATTCTCACCCGATCCTTGGCGTCACCCTACCACCACCGTCTCCGGGGTTTTTATAACGCTGGCTGGCTCAGCACAAGCCTCGGGTCACGCGTCTTCAATCGCGATACCAACGTAATCCTGACCTTACCAGTTGGGGAAAATAGAACCCCGTTACAGACTGGTTTTGTCAGATGCCAAGCATTTTCTGCAAGTCTGTAACCATTTTGGGTTTTTATATGCCAATCGAACGGATCGTTCCTCGACGCGACACAATTAAATCCATAAGCGGCAAACTTCAATACGAACCAACCAGATTTATGGGGAACATCGGGGAACACGACACAATGCAAACCATCAACGACAATGTTTTTAATTAAACAATCTTACTCCGTTCTTACTAGGGAACTAACGGACTACAGGTTTTCAGGGGGGTCCCTACCGAGATATGCCTTAAACAACGTGGAGACAAAAACAGACAGACAGCATGCATGCAATGACAGAGTACTTGGGTGATGTTTTGGACGAAGAGGACAGTGTCAAAAGCACGAATGTCGCTGCAACAAGCGGATGTCCACGGAATTCGAGCCCCCCAGCTCGAACGCGCCACGTGGCATGATGGCGGCGCCAATACTCCTTTCTTTCCAGCACTGCACGCGGTCTCCGCACGCTCCGCCGACCCACCAAGGCCGACGGCACAAGATCGCCAGATCAACATGGGCCTCAGCAATCTTCCCAAGGTTCAACACACAAATCCAGGCCTGGCCTGTTCCCAGACAAGGCCCAAAATGAGGGTTGCTGGCTCCGGTAAGCGGATCGGCAACTTGTCGAGGCGTGAGGTGAGCAAGGACCGTCAGAAGCCCGTCGTTTCCTCTCTTTGCCTTCCCGCCTTCGAAGCCCCGAATTCCTCGAACTCCGTCTTCTCAGTTTTCTTTCTCGGCAGAATCCCTTTTCTTTCCTTTTCCAACGCTCGCTCTCAAAGCCGGCTGCCGTTTTTCCTCACTGCCAGAAAAATTTCCACTTCCTCCCCTCCCCGGTAAGAGTCGATCGCCGACTCGACATGCAGGCCGCCTCTCCCACTGCCCAAAAAGGCAGATTCGGCGTGCTTCAGGTTCAGCATCTCTCCCGGCAGATTCCCATACTGTCCCTCCTTCTTCGCATCCCGCTTTGAAAACACGAGCACGGCCTCGGAGCGACCGTCTCCCCAAACTGAACTCTTTCCTCTCCAGTTTTCTCTTCGGTCGCCGCTTCGACCCTGAGCACGCTCCCTCAAGCGAAGCCGACAAACTCCTCCCCTTAGCTCCACTCCCTCCTTTTGGCCAACCCTCTGTCAGCCGACTGGAACGGGGCCCATCCGGAAATGGGGAAGAAAGAAGAGGGAGCCCTCGCACGCAGACACCACCACTGTATGAACAATAAACAGCCTCTTTACACCTCCCGACACACATGTAAACTTCCCATTTTAACCTAACAACCTGCTAAACATATGCATTAAATGGGGGATTCTGAGCTCAATCCTATATTTACAGCATCGAAGGGCCATTTCCGTAACAATATATATAAATTTATATATATAATATATATAATATATATAATATAAAACTGTACATACGTATATATATATATATATATATCCATAAGGTCCAGGTCAGGTATGGAGCATGCGCCAGAGCAGCGCATCGCTGCATCCACTTTCCGCCGTACTCGCAGGACCTCTCTCTGGCATCCCCAAGCGATACCCTGGCCAACCCCATCTCCCTTGAATGCCGATCAAACCTGCTGCAACCACGAGGCACGTTGGTCGGCCCATTGGCCTCCTCCACTCACGAGCTCCGTCGGAGAGAATCTGGTGAGCGGATCAGCGTCAGGAAAATGAGCCAAATGTCCATTCAGCCGCAGCTGATGCCATGACTATGCAAGGTAACAAATCTCATTTGAGTCTTCTCTCAAGCAACTGCCTCGTTGACACAAAGTCCGACCAGCGATTGCCAAGGATTCTCCGAAGAAGACCTGGTACCAAAAGGAATTAAAGTCTCCTCTCAGATCCTTGCCTCAGAGTCCAAGTCTCATCCACCATAGAGCAAGACTGGAAGCAACCAAGGACGTGAGACTTGGACTTTCGTCCTCCTGCACAGGTACCGCAGTGCCCACATCCCATTAATCCAGTGAATCCATGACTCCCCAGGCCCGACCAGGCATCTATTGACCTCTCACTCACAGCAGCAGAGACATGAGTCACTGCCAAGGTATATATATACATATATATACATATATATGAATATCATGCCAATATGCATGCGTATATATATATACTATACACATATTTGTATGTGTATGTATATATGTATATATATCATATTGTATGTGTATGTATATATATATACATATTTGTATGTGTAATGTATATATATAATATTGTGTGTGTGTCATGTATATATGTATGTATATATTATTATATATATGTGTATATGTACGTATATGTATATATATATATATTATATATTATATTATATAAATATAAAGACCACAAGGGAAAAACCAGAGATGTTCAGGAAACAGGTCAATTTGAAGAACTGAAAAACAAAGTTTCAAAGACTTCGGTGGACGTGTTTAATAACTGTCCATATAGATTTCTTTTCCAGTAAAAGGAAGAGTGATCATTGGGCCGATCAAATTAAGCATGTAGCATTGCCAAGCTTCTGTGTTATTTAATTTAAGAGCAAAGAACGAATCAATGTTTGCAACTGACAATCACTGGTTATTCCCATGTTAATAATTGCCATGGCCATTTTTAACTCCCAGGATGTGTAGCAAATTCATGCTTGTTGTTTATTAGCATACATTACATGACTTTGGTGATCACAGATTATTTTTTCCAACATTAAACGGTCATTGGTTTTTTTGTGATTGGTGTTCAACAACGCCATACTCAAGGGATTTCGCTTAATATGAAGACCGAATTCTCCATTTCTTACTACCGTACTACTTAATATGAATGGAAACCGGGAGGAAACCAAAAGGGATAAACCACCCCGCGATAGCCGAAGTCACCTATTGACTCCCTCATATAACCTAAGCAGGTTCATTGCGGTGGGTACAATCGACTGAGGATGGGTAACTCAGACGTCGCTAGACCATTAAGCCACGGCGTGGGTCCCATAAAATCACAAATAAGGGTTTGCAGGCTGAACCACGATATGCACCAACTACGGAGCCCATGAATAACAAATACCATTTGTTAGTGCTCAGAGTTTAATGCGATAGTTTTAACAACCTTTTATAACTTAGTTTTCTCAAAACTCCTGAATATTATTATTGGAACCGTTAAACATGAATGACCAGAAAGCCAATCTTATCTGCGGAAACTTTAATTTTAATACTTGCAGAATACAAAACCTGTGATCAAAAATAATAGATCCCATGATATTAATAACCAAATAGCTATTGTAGTGCTTCAGAGGTTTATGCTGTGAAAGTTTTACAACCTTTCATTTTTTAGTTTTCAATCTGGAATATTATGGTGGAACAGTTAAACATGAATGAAAGGGAGATAACCCAGGAGTAAAGTACTGACAACTCTGGGGTTTCTACTTGTTCAGCTTTGACAAACCTTGTTTTTTCATTGCAACGGCTTAAACGTTATACCCATACTTAAATTAATGTGACACCCCTGGTTATTTGTTAAAGTGAATGTGAAGAGGAAACCTTATGTTGAACTATTGGCAGGTGCAAAACCCTGAAATTATAACAAAGTGACATCAACCCGGTTTCCCTCGTGGTCTTCATATAAATATATATATATATATATTATATATATATATGGTATGTACTCACAGATACCCGTATACAACGGGTATGGGGACAGGACGGATCACAAACTCGGCTACTGTAAGTTTCTTTTGATGTTTTGCCGCCACTTCAACAGCTTAGTTCATATTGTAGGATGTTTGGATGCCCATGGTGGCGTTTGAGACCAGTCCCGCTTTCAATGTCGGCCTTGACACATAAATGCTGGATGAGTAACACGAAGATTTTTACATATTTCATCTCGTTTCTATATTATTCCATCAACAGATTAACAACAAGACAGGATAAAAGTCGTAAACGCTGAGTTGAACAAACTTCTGAACTTATGGACTTCGTGAAGAAAGCATGTCGTCTGGGACCCGGGCTGTCGGTTTGCCAACCAACGTGCTTGATTGTAAACGTCATCGATTCCATCTGAAATTATATCTGCATTCGATTTTTTGAATCCGCTCATCACCCTGCGTAAAATACATTGAACACATAAATCTTAATTAATGAATAAAAAATGTAAAAAGGAACATATTTTCAAAAATTACACCAAAAATGAATTACTTTACAAGATTAACAAGAGATAATGAATTGTTAAGACATTGGTGATAATACACCTTTTCTTACAAGAGATGAGACTGAACAAATGATGGTATTGGTTTCATGAGTGATGATTATATTTTACGGCTCTGGAAATTCCGCAAACACCATAAAGGCCGTAGGTGAGGATATATTTTTAAGTACATGTGTAGTTAGCCCAAACCATTGTATAGAGGGAATTAATGTGATTCATTCGGGCTGCGATCCTTGAGTTAGGCGTTTTTCTGTTCTAACCTTTGTTTTTTGATACAACAACAAACAACAACGCCAAGCAAGCCAAAACCTACCTTCACCACGCTACAGCAAACCTCACATACCGCCATTCCAAACAGCGCCATGGCCATCGGACACCCGAAAACCTCCACCCCTTCTCCTACGGCCATTCCCGTCACCACCTGTGGGACGCCGAGCGCGGGCTTGTCTTCAGCGATACACGCGAGACGCGAGGTGCAGATGGCGGGTTTCTCTGAGGAAGAATTCGGATCAGGAAATGGCTACAAACGCCCACATCTGATCCACCCATCAGGAAAGCGCGGGGCGGCTTGGCCCCGCCTCCAGAACGCGCTGACGAAAAATCGGCATCATTGCAAAATTGAGGATCAGGAAATGATACACGCCCCTTTTCTCCGTCCAAATCGGCGAGCGTGGCTTCCGCCCTGAGGTCGTTTGGGATCCGAGAATTTGCAATATGGTGGTTTCCTGAAGCGATAAAAAGGCGAAGCGAGTGAGTCGGTAGGAGAGATCGGTGGGGCAGATTCGGGAGACGGAGCTCGAGCAGGTGTCGGTGGGGCGGAGTCGGAGACGGAGGCTCGAAAGCAGAGGTGGGGCAGAACGGCTACGGGGGCGAACGGCTGCGGAGGGCGATCGGCTGAGGAGGAACCTGGAGGCTCGGGTCCGGGACGACGAGGTCGCGTTGAAGTCCGCGCGTCGCGGGACTCGAGCAAAGCCAGCAAAACTCCCTCCCCAAGAGCTTTTCAACAATTCCCCCTTTCCCCGCGCCTGAGAGAGTGGCGACAAGGGGCCCCCGGTTCCCACTTACACCAGCAGGTTGCCCAACGAAACCGCCGTGCAGCCGACATCTGCGGCTCGCCACGAGGGCGCGGGTGGACCCTTCGGTCTGCGTGGACCTGGCCGCTCTCCAGGTTCCACGCGCAATTAGGGCCCACGGGCCCAGTCCTGACTCCCTTGCTTTGAGGGGGTCCTTTCTTTTGCTTCGGTGTGAATGCGTGTTGTGGCGCCGTGTCCTTTGTAAGGTAGTAACTGTATAAGTGGTCCGTGTGTCGTGTAGTCGGTTTTAAATCTCCTTTTTATATGTGCATTTTCTTTTGTTCTATGTGATAATATGTGCAATCGCTAATTGTGGCTGTAAATACGTGGCTATAGGTGTGCTCCGTGTGCCACGGAATAAATGTGCATTGTGTGGAACTGTTTCCCGTTTCGCTTCCGTCTTTCTTAAATTTGAACCTCCATCCTGCTTCACGTAAAGGGGTTCGTAGTGGGTGAAAACGCCCGGAAATAATCTGAACCGTCGAGGTCGACGATAACACCGCTCGGTTATCCGATAGTACGGAACGGCCGCCCAAGCGGCTCGTGTCCGGAGTCGAACCTGCGGCGAGGTACGATCCGGCCGGTTACCAATCCGCGTGGGTACTAGTAGGTCGAGTTTGGCGAACAACCCTATCCTAAACGCGGGTTTGGCCGATTGCACGATATTGTGGTGAGGTCGAAAGGCAGCAGGCCCACCCCGTGACTGGATCCCGGCGTTAGCCGGGAAGGGTCACGACTGAATTGTTCGTCCGGTGGGAGAGGCGGTCGCGGTTCGAGTCGGTGCCGATCGCACGCCGACGGGCGCGAATTCGCAACACTGGTGTACTAGGGTGTGATTCAAATCCCTCCCGTCTCCAGCTAATTCATAGGGAAATCGGTCCAGGGGTGAGAAGGAAGCGTCGCCCCGATTCCCTTCTAAATTACGAGCGAGTAAAATTACCCTTACGTGGAATAAGATGGCGTCTCAAGGCGACGGGGGAGCCGGGGTATTAGGAATGTTTAATGTGTAAAGTGATGTAGAATCCATGGCCCAGGATGGAATCCCCAGTGCAGGACATTGGTGTGCAGGACAGTTTTCCCCGCCAACTGAAACCCAGAGGCCCGAAATGGGGCCGCGCAGCGGCCGCGGTGTAATGACACCCCCTCCCCACCTCCGTCAAGTTCCTCCCGGCCCCCACGAAGCCGCGACGATCGAGGCGATTCGGCTTTCATCGAGCGCGGCTGAAATCCTGCCGACATGGGGGGAAAATGTTGATGCGGATGATGCAAAAAATGAAAACGAAATGAACGAAAAAATGGATGGAAACGCACCGCAAAAATAAGAAGGAGTGAACAAGAAGATGGAAACAAACACAAACAAAATGGAAGGAATGAAACGAAATGAACGCAAATGGGATGGAATGAACGAAAAATGGATGGAAACGCACTAGAATGGAAAAAAAAGAACGAAATGAAGGAGATAAAAGAAATGCGGGGTGGAAACGCAGCAAATGGGCCGAGCCTGCAGGCCAGGCATGAAGGCAACAAACAGCGGAAAGTCGTAAATGGCGACGCCACGTGTGGGAGCGAACGAGCTGGGAAGGGGTGCAACGGTTGGTCAGGCCGCGGTGAAGGCGGGTGAGGAAAAAATAATTCGGGAGACGTGTTGGGCGAGAAGTGTGCGAGGTGACGGGAAAAAAGTGACGGTAACCGAGAGGGAAAAATTAATGGGGTGATCGGAGTCGTGCACGAAGAAATAAAAATAGGGGAGTGTGAGAAAAGACTTCAAAGACATGACGAAAAGAGTTGATAAGCGGGGACGGGAGGTAAAAACGGAAGACAAGAGGACTGGGAAGACTGATAGACAAACACAAGGGCAAGATGGAAAACAGTTAGAAGGCCAAAGCAAAGGTCGGAGTGTGGCGGAGATGAGAAAAGAAATTAGATGAAGAAAACTGAGTTACACGAAACACCAAAAACAAAGAGAAGGAATTACAAGATGAGCTGGGCGTTGAAAAAGGAATTAGAAAAGAAAAGCTTCTGAGTTACAGAAACACGAAACAAAGAAAGAGGATTACAAGAACGAACTGAAGATGTTAAAAGAGGAAAGAACGAGAACGGAGAATGAGACGTTAAGGAACCACGCTGTACAGATCGGAACCAGCTGGAAGCAAAGGCCAGATTAAAGAATGAGATGCAGAAAGATAATGAATTGGAAGAACGAATGAGACAAAGAAGGAAATCGATCAAATGGAAGGAAACCACGAATTGCAGATGAGGAACAAGAAAAGACAGTGGAATAGGAAATACAAAAGAACAAGGAATGAGACAGGAGAAAGAAAATGTCAGTTTAAAGAAATAACGAGATTGCAGAACGAGGAACAAGAAAGAACAGTGAATAAAAAAACTGAAGAGTATGAATTTGAAACTGAA
>CM068953.1:145679501-145689878 GCA_035128595.1 Eptatretus atami
GAGATGTAATCAGCCTTGGTATTTAAATGGGAAACATAAAGAATGTGAAATATCAAATAAGTCTTATTGAAGAAATAACCGGGGTAAAAAGTAGATAAAACAAATAAGCGGATACATCTGATTACAAATAAGTTGGAGGATGTAAAGAAAAAAATTAATATCCTTGAATGGACTGAAAACTTTGATGGTATCAATTGAACAATGGAAAAACAATTTACTACAATCTCAAAATGATATGTGGCTCAGGAGGTGGTCAAATAATTGCATTAAGAGAAGTTTTCATTTCATTTCTGCTCAACAAAGACATTTAAACCAAGAACGAAGTTCCAAAGTAATTTTTGTGAATATACTCGATGAGAATGAATGTAATAGGAAAATAGTTATTCCCTAAAGTAGAACATGGACAAATATTCATTGGTTCGCTCTTTGAGTGGAATGAAAATATGAAAGGAAAAAGTTCTTCATCAGTCTCAATTTTACATTTGCTTGTTTGGGAGGGAAGGGGATAGGTGGGGAGAAAATCAGTCTCCTATTTTGGGCTTGTGGGGCTTGAGTCATTCTCAATTTTACATTTGCTTGTATGGGAGGGAGACAAAATCAGTCTCAATTTTACATTTGCTTGTATGGGAGGGGGAGGAAATCAGTCTCAATTTTACATTTGCTTGTATGGGAGGGGGAGGAAATCAGTCTCCCATTTTCAGCTTTTGGGGCTTAAGTTAGAAAGTTTTTTCCCTTTTCCCCCATTCATTTGAATGGCCACCTCAGAAGCCCCATTTATCCTCGACTGACATCATCCCCATCACCCTACCTCATCCTTCTTGTTATTTTATCTTTGCTAGACTGTTTCTTTGTTTATTTGCTGATTTTATGAACCTTCTTTTGTGTATGTGTGCAGGACTGCGGCCAGACTGGAGGATTTTATATTTACCTCCGCCACCAAAGCCCGACGGAGTTTATGTTTTCACCCGTTTGTCTATATGTCTGTCTGTGAGCAGGATATCTCAAAAAGTTATGGACGGATTCTGGCGAAACTTGGTGGATGAGTTGGGTAGGTGACTAGAACAAGCCACCTAGAATTTGGTGATGGTGCAGATCCAGATCCGGCCTATCAGTGGGATACAAAACGTAATCCGTTCAGCCTGGCAGAGGTATGTGCTCTACCAAGTGCCATTGTAGTTGCTGTTGTTAAATGTTTTTGTGTGTCTTCTGTATGTGCCTGTCATAGTTTGGACTCTATCTCATTTTGGGTATGGTAGTATTATTTAAAAGAAAATTATTCATTGCGATTGTTTTATTTTCATAGTCACTATTTTTGCACTGAAACTTAAGATCAGCATGGGGATGCCATCTTGTTTTGCCATTTTCTACAATAGGAAGTGAGGACTGTTAAATGGGATGGAAAAACTGTGTAACATGAACGTCCATATTGAGCGGGTCAGTGCTATACAGTAGAACTGACAGCTCCAACCTATTTGAAAAAAAACCCTGGTCAATTTGAATTTGTGACCTTCAAATTGCCAAGGATGGTCTGCACATGACCCTATTCAAATAGGCACATGTGTGAAATATCAACTCGGGTTGATTACATGAGCTCGCTTTCATTATTCCATTTTAAAAAGACAAGAAGCATGGTCCATTGCAGGGTCTGGCTCCCTTTATGTAGATGCAGAGTCGAGCCAGGGACCACTCTGTGGACTCGATCTTTTGCTTTGTGTGCAATCATATTTACTTGGTCCATTTCATTTCCCCTTCATTCCTTTGAAAATTGGTCACTTCCACATGGTCATAAATGGTAAAGGTGTGTTAAATTAACTAGGGATGTGGTGGGAGATCATATGAAAAGAGACAGCACATTTTGGCTACTCTACATAAGCTGAATGTAAATCAGTGGAAAGACTATTATTATAAAAGTAAAGATAGCGTGAAGTTAGAATAAAATACACTGGAAGCAGGAACAGTAGAAATCAGACCTTATGAGGGAAAATGGAGGAAATAATGACGGAAATTAGCGACTCTCTCCATGTGAAAATGGCTATACGTGTGCCTCGTCGTCTACAAATTTAATTTGTGTTTAAATCATCAAATTCTCAGACTTTTGTTCACCGAAATCTAAAAGACTTCCAGAAAAATAAAAATTGGCAATAAAGAGGAAGAGAGGGAAATTGGTCGCGAGGAAGAGAGAAGTGGAGACTCGAGACAGGAGAAACGCGACGCGTCGACAGGAGCCTCGCGGCGAGAATGTCAAGGCATTTCTGTCCACGGCTGCCCCCCTCCCCGTACACCGCCTGCACCTTTCAAAACGTCAGGTGCGCGCCGTGATTAGTGCCGCAGAGTGCGAGCCCGGCTCCTGACGAGAGGGCGCGTGAACTTTTAAAAATCCCAAATCAACGTGGAAAGCGAGCCGCTTGTCACGGGCAAGAGAGGGGACAGGTGACTCTTTCTCTTTCTCTCTGTCTCTTTCTCTTTCTCTTTCTCTCTGTCTTTCTCTTTCTCTCTGTCGCTTTCTCTTTCTCTCTGTCTTTCTCTTTCTCTCTGTCTCTGTCGAAGTCTCTCTCCTCTCACTTTATTTCTGTCTTCTCTCTAAATCTCTCCCTCTCCCTTTCACATTAAATTATCTTTAGATGCAACTAATCTTTTGGACCCACTGGTCATTGAGGTTCTGGGATTGAAGGTGGAAGGAAATCTTCAGATCGCTCTGTTTTCCTCTTTCTCGCTCTCCCTCCCTCTTTCACTTCTTCCACCCTCACCTTCCCCTCCCTCCCACCCCTACTTGTCCCTTCTTCCCCGTCCCATCCGCCGTCCTTCTGTCGCTGCGGCAGATGCCAGGTAATTACCCGGACAAGGCCGCTGTGCGCACACTGCCATTCATGTGTTCAATACTATAGTACGCAGAATTTAATAATAGACAATATTTATTTTAATTCTTATATATCGTGGGTTGAGAGACATAATGTTGTAACTGCATTTTTGGCGAAATTGAATAAAATGGCTCTCATTCTTTTCAACACCATTTGAAAGACATGAGAGCCATTTTATTCAATTTCACCAAAAATGCAGTTACAACATTATGTCTCTCAACCCGCGATTATATATATATATATATATATATATATATATATATATATATTGTTGTTATCATTGTTGCATTCTTTCTGGTGTTCTGCCTGAAGGCAAGTTCAATGCTGCCAAAGCAGCCCCAAGACAATGATTACACTGGCTGGTTTGACTTTTCCTTTCCATTGGCAGTCGAGGCAGTAATTTGTAATAGATTTTTGGGTGCCAGTGATAGCTTGCCTACTCTTCGTGAAGGACACAGTGGAGTTTTTAATGCTCACCAACTGATGCCTACCGATGGAACAGCCAGTTGCCGTCCATCGGAGGGACGGCACACACATTGATGAATCACCCTGTTTGAGGAACACCAGGATGACAGGGTCTCGATTCGAACCCAGGCTAGATAGCTCAGACGTGAGTGTGCAGACCTCGAGGCCACCCTGCAAGCCCATTGTTGTTATATTACTGCATGATAATATTAAGAAGAGGGCTTCTCCAAAAGGTGGATGGAGGTTGTTTTCACCCCTGTCTGTGAGCAGGATATCTCAATGAGTTGTGGACGGATTCAGACAAAATTTGGTGGACAGGTTGGTTGTGTGACAAGAACTAATCGCTTCGATTTCGGTGAAGATCCGAATACCATTTGCGATTCAAGTCGATCCCGGTGTTGAAACGCTTCGCAAAACAAGTAACCGAGCAACATTGATGTGCAAGGTGTAATGACTCAGATTTTTTTTTTTTAATAATAATCGATCACAGGTGAGTCGAGCAGGTTTGTTTGTAAACAAAAAAAGATGATATTAAAATATTTATAAATGTTATTTTCAATGGTTTTTTTCATATTTTCCATAACTCTATCTCTCTCTCTCTATCTCTCTCTCCATCTCTCTCTCTCTCTCTCTCTCTCTCTCTCTCTCTCTCTCTCTCTCTCTCTCTCTCTCTCTCTCTCTCTCTCTCTCTCTCTCTCTCTCTCGCAAACGTGCGATGCTGTTTTATGCGTTATTATGTCTTGGCAAATGGCAAAGCATTGTTATGTTTTGTCAGATTATCCTTCTCCCCAAGAAATGTCCCTGAAGCTGTATTTCACAAATACTGTGCAATATAACACTCCCAACACTCAAAGTGCCAAAGCAAGTGTCAAATCATGGCTCAGGCAGCTTGAGTCAACATCATAATGATCACAGTACATTGTGAGAAAACACCTTCTCATCCACAATCCTGATTTCTCTTGTTACTCTCCTTCTAGAGTCAATTGGGCTTTTATTTTCAGACTTCAGAAAATCCTTGCACCCACCTTATTGATGCTACTGTCTGTGAAAGCTAACAGTGAGAGTTGTAATGAGTACTATTTGAGGATTGTAGATGTGAAACACCGATGATTGAGCAGTTTGCCAAGTGAGCATCCCAAACAACTAAGGCTGTGAAGACAGTCACAGATGCAAGGTTCAGGTGCCAAAACAGTCCCATGGCTGTCCTGGAAGGGCCAACCGTGAGTGTCTCTACGGATCATTGCAGGAAAGAGACAGTCTGCTCCAAGAGTGCAGCTGGTGTACCACTCAGGATGTAAGTCCAGGCACGAATAATGCTTTTGTTAACCAGGAGTTTCTAAATTTGAGCTTGTATAAAAGCGATGCATTCACTTTTCGATTGGTCCAGTAAACACAACTCTCCGCTCAAGTGTACGGTAGTTTGTAACAAGGCCTCAGAGGTCAAACAGTACTGATGTGTCACCCTTTATAAGATTATCAGATATGCAGACTTCACAGGTTCCTTCATGGCTTGTGGATTTCTCAAAAATAAATCACCCTCAGCTCACTGAAGGTGGTCGAGGTTATGTTTTCACCCATGTCTGTCTGTCTGTGAGCAGGATATCTCAATAAGCTCTGGATGGATTCGGAAGAAACTTGGTGGACCGGTTGGATGCGTGACGAGGACGAATTAATTGGATTTTGGTGAAGATCCCAAATCCAGATCCGCTATGTCAATGGGATACAAAACATACTGTTCAGCCTTGCCGAGGTATGTGCTTTACTGAGGAGTGTTCCAATGTTCTCCCGGTTATGATTTTCATAATCTCTGCACTTTCTTTATTTTACCTCTTTTCTTTTCCGGCTGCCACGCTCAGATTAATAATGCAACACTTTCGCGCTACAATCCCATCATTGGCAGTTTCATTTCACAAATGATGAGTCAGTGCTGAGTGAAGCATTTTCTTGCGTATCTGAAAAAAAAAATCTTGGTGTGTGTGTGTGTGTGTGTGTGTGTGTGTGTGTGTGTGTGTGTGTGTGTGTGTGTGTGTGTGTGTGTGTGTCAAACCTCCACTGATAGCGGTTGCCGGTTGGCAGCTATCTCCTTCCAAGTAATAGAACTCCTTTTATCACATCGTTCAGTCGTAACTTGGGACGTCCTATTCGACATGGAGCATCTAGAAGCTCACCAGAGAAAATGTCCTTTGCAATGTACCCATCTTCCATGCGGTGGATATGTCCTGCCCTTTGACCTGCCTTTTTCAGGATGCTGTTAAGGTTTGATGTCTTGCACACGTCTGGAGTAATTGTTACAGGTATTTTATCATACCATTTTAACCACACTCGATGGCGTAATGGTTACACTGTCGCCTCTGAGCCTGGGAGGTCAGCAGTTCGACCCCGGCCGAGTCGTACCAACGACTTTGTAAATGGTATGTGCTGCTTCCTTACTTGATGCTCATCATTTAAAAAGGATCGAGCACAGACAATCAGCCATAGCTTGGCAACCATTGCACAAGTTTGACGAGCTTAATGGCCTCCTCTTCATGCGTTGGATTTCCTTTGCAAGGGGCATCATGGTATTGTAATACGGAGGATGCGACACAAGCAACGTGGATATGGAAAATGTTAAGACATTTATCTCAAGATGGTTGTAAGTTGAACAGGGTTCACTGGCATCCATTAATGTGCTTAGAACACATGCATAAAACACACAAACTTTGCTTCTCATTGTACCAAGTGTCTTCCTGTCTGAAACCATGAGTTTTTGGCTTACCAAACAAGGTAGCTGCTCCAAATGCTTCCTTGATGTCATGTTATTGGCCTCAAGGTCACCATTATCAGCATATTTCTGGATAGGTTCACACAGGTTCAGCCAGAATGAATGCATTTTCTTGTGTTGCGTTGAACAGTATGGCTAGATTGTCTGGGTTTTTCTCGTGTTTCATGGGATGGATTTGCGAAATTTAATTCATTATAATAACAAGAAAAAGAGCAATCAGAGATTGCAAACCCTTGCCAGGACTTCTTTTGAGTGGTGTATTTCTTTTTTAAAAAAATGGGTTTTAGGGTAAATCTAATATGGCTGTAATCCAAACCATGTGACCAATGACATCAGATGTGTGAACCTTTTGTTCCTCATGGACAGGCAGTCATACATGTAAAGTTTCACCTCGATCTGTTCAGCCAGTTCAGAGAAGATTTTTGAAGGTTTTTTTTTTTTTAAAACAATATGGCTTCTTTTTTTTTCAATCAATCACGTGACCGATGACATCATGATATTTTTTTTTCTGTAGACCATTTTATCCCTAGATAACCCTCAAAAATTTTCATACTGATTCTGATGCATATGATGTTCTACAGATGCAGTTATGACGTCATAACGAGGACACCTATGATGTCATAAAAATCAAACTCATTCCCCAAGAGGAGTACATGCTCCGTGCCAAGTTTCAATTTTTTCCTTGGTGTGGTCTCAGAGATACAGAGTCCAAAGTTTGAAAGTTCTGTGCGGACAAACAAACGGACCCAAAGACAATACCCTCTCCGAATCCTTCGGCGAGGGTAACAATTACATGCATTCCCTTGCAATAAACTTCAATGCAGGACGGGGCCATTCGGACCAAAATGCCTGCACAATAGTTGCCAACCTATGGTTGTTTGTCCATGCTCTATTCTTTTAAATGCCGAGTATCAAGCAAGGAAGCAGCACATACCATGTTCAATAGTCTTCGGTATGACTCGGATGAGATTAAAACCAACGACGTCTCAGACTCGGAGCTTATGCCACCGAGTCTGATAAGTGCGTTTCTGGTTCCTCTTCAACAACTGGTCTCAAAGTCTCCATACTTGCTGTGAACCAGTCGGATTGAGACCTTGTGACTTGCCAAAAAGGCTTCAGTGGATGTATCAAAGAGAGTATGATGAAGGCATATCCACCTTTCATCTATTTATGGTGGTTGTTAATGTCTGTGCCCTGGAGAGTTTGTCTTTGAAAAGTGTTTGAAATTTAGCCACAACTTTACAGAGTTTCATGTTGGGAGTGTTAAGCTTTGGGACTAGTTTGTTTCGGACACAGTAACTTACGAAGTGTGATTGTGGTATTTTAAAAAAATAAATAAATAAAAGTGAAGTGTGCGTCTGTATGTCTATGTCCCGTAACTACTCTGAGACCCTTGGGCAGATTGACACCAAATTTTCAAGGTATCCTCAAGGTATCAAGGATCCTGACTTAGGTTTTCTGTAAATTTTATTTTATTTTATTTTTTTAATTCAAAAATTTTTAGAAAATTTATATTTTTCAATTTTTTTTTTTGGGGGGGGGGTATTTTTAATAGGTGTTATTATTGGGGTACAAAACCGACAAGCCTGGGTAACGTATTGTTTTTCTTCTGTTTCTTATTTTTATTCCACCAGCAATTTTCGGGGGGTTTTTTTTACTTTAAAATTCATTTTTTCAGCAACTGTTAGTCCGATTAACACCATTTTCACCATATCATGTCTTTTTTGGAGAAAGAAGTGATAATTATGATGCCTTCGGTCACGTAGTACGAGTGCCATCTTTGAAAAACCGAAAAACTTTGGACGTCTTTTTCTCTGGAACCGTTCGCTGGAAAAAATTGAAACGTGGCTCATTGCCAAGATCTCCGCAAGGGTTATAAGCGGTTAACTGTGACATCATCAGTGAAGTGGTATCCCAGTTAAAATTTGACATGCAGAATGCTGCATTCGAAAACATTTGAAATGTCTTGAGCGTCATCTACGCAACAACTTACGGAAGACGAAAAAAAAATTATGACGTCATAGGCCACGTGTTCAGCAGCCATATTGTTTTGAATTTTTTTTTAGCCGCGTCGCAGACGCTGGCTCTAAGAGAGCTCCGCGTTGTTGTTGTTGTTCTTCTTCTTCTCCTTCAGACAAAACCTTTATGACACGGCTCTTGGACACATTTGTCCTTGTTTTTTTAAATCTTCTCCAGAACGGCTGGACAGATTGAAGCGAAACTTTACACACACATTCTCCAATACTAGGAGATATAAGTTTGTTAATGAATAATTGATAGGTCACATGGTTAGGCAGCCATATTAGATTGAATAAAATATTAAATAATGTTTTCTTTGGAACCACTTAATCAATTGACATGAAACGTCACATTTATGATTCAGTCGTGATTGGGAATACATGTTTTAAATTTCAACTTGATCGGACGCTGGCAGTCAGAATTATTTAATTTTCTGATTTGGGGTCTTTGGTTTTTTTTTTGTGAATAAGGCTCACTTGGCAGTGCCTAGATGGGTTTGAGGGTAGAGAAGTAGCAGCTGAAATGTGAATCCTATCCAGGTTCCACCTGGTGACTTCATCTTTGCTTTTTGCTTGTTTCGGTTCCTTCTGATTACTCCAATGTAGGACTGTACCTATTTGGTCTTCCATTTGAGTTGAATTTAATTTATTTTAATCTCATTCTCAGTTAAATTTAAAAATGAATCATAATAATAATAAAATGTCATGTGTCAGGGTCAGGTGTCCTATCACGGTGGGGTTGCATCAAAGTGGGACGTCTTGGTACCAGGTCATCACTGCCATCAGTTATGAAGTGGCAGTTCTAATTATGTCTTTTATTAATTACATAACACACCAGTACACAAACACCACACAAGATAACCACACAAAACTGCACAAACGCCACACAAAATGTCGGAACCCGAAGTAAAGATCTGTTTTGTTTTCTTGGCGGATAACCCAAGGACCTTCCGTCGCTTAATTGCTCTACTGAATGCCATTCTAGTTCAGTATGTGCTTGGTGAGATAATGTGTCGGAAAAGTTAACGGCACATAGAATCAGGAAATTGTTGTGTAAGTGCAGGATTGGAATAGGTAGTAGCTTGTATGCAAGTAGAAACTAAACCCAACACTGCCCTGTTCAGGTCTGGGACGGACCTTGGAGAAAGGGGGAGGCAGTGTTGCAGGAACTGCCATCGGGCACAAAGGGAGGAAGATAGATTTGTTATATCATGAATAAACGTGGAGCATAAGTGTGTGGTTTCTGTATAAAATGAGGACATTTCTGTGTGTATAATAAAAACGTTTCCCTTTGTAATCTGTCTATGTGTTGATTTTAATGAATCATTTACAGCTTCGCAATTGAGCCAAAAAAAAAAAATCCCACGCAGGAAGGCAGAAGTAAGGTCTTGTGACCGTGTTTGAAGGTAAGAGATACACTGGAATGGCAATGCCCTGAAACTGTTGAAAAACCGCAGAAGCAGCTCGAAGCTGCAAGAAGCTGAGTGGCGAGCAATGAATGCACAGCCATTCACGATCGTGAGGTGATAAAGGCTAAGGGGAGGGGGGGGGTGGAGGAGTGGGATGGAGAGTTGAGTTGAGTCTCGCAGAGAGGAGATAATGGTACGAGAGAGAGCTCAGGGGTGCCAGGTGCCAGAGAGAGAACCCGGGGTTTGGTGGGGGGGGGGTACCAGAAAAGTGTGCAGGACTCAGAGTTTGGGGAAATTGTTCTTTAGTCAGTGGTCGTGTGGAAGACCAAGAGTAGATTTGTGTGAGGTTGGAGCAAGGAGCATTGAATGATGCAGAGATGCAAATGGTGACCGAAAGAAAGCCTTTGGAACCCTCACAAGTCACCCGGCACATTCTCGAATATCACTCGGGAAGGACGGAGCGACGAGCACCCCACCGTGCAAAGGAAGATTTATTACATCTTGTGGCTTCTTCTTCCTGTCTTGCTCTTTGTGGTGTGAGTGGATAAGGTATCACGTAAGTCATCAAGGTCTCATTGGGGTGGGGGAAATTATTTATAAAAAATACTTCTCAATGTGTGTTTGCTTCTCAGTGTGTGTTTGTAACTAGGGAGTTCACAGAACACCTTACACCATGCAGTCTTGAGAAACAAGGACATGAGTGGGGTCCGCGAGTGGCAAATTTGATTGGTCGTGATGACGTAAAACGCAGTAATATTTTTCCAAGTACTGCTAAACTGAAAGGTTTTGAAAGTGCCAAAAAGGTGGTTTGTGTTCTCCGGTGTTCAGCTCTTATAATTCAATTGAAATTATCAAAATAAAGATTT
>CM068953.1:145700572-145712304 GCA_035128595.1 Eptatretus atami
AAAAGAGAGAGATCTCGCCCCGGACCCGACCCCCGTTCTCCTCAGCCGATCTCCCTCGCAGCGACATCCGTTCGCCTCCGTAGCCGGTTCGCACTCCGCAGCCGATCTCTCCGCAGCCGTTCGCCTCAACTCATGCTGCCCCGCACAGCAGATCTCCGCCGCCCTTTTATCGCTCCAGGAACCCACCATTGCAAATCTTTCGAATCAAAACGACCCTCGGGGGCGGAGCTACGCTCGCGATTGGACGGAGGAAAAGGGGGCGTGAATCTTCCCTGATCCTCAAATTTGCATATCCTGTGATTTCTCTCAGATGTGTTTGGAGGTCGGGGCCAAGCCGCCCCGCGCTCCTAATTGGATGGATCAGATGTGGGCGTGTAGCATCCGACCGAATTCTCCTCGGAAAAAACCGCTATTGCCACTCGCGGCTCGCGTGTACCGCTGAACGGCGCAAGATAGCCCGACGCTCGGTGCCCACAGGTGGTGCGGGAATGGCGCGTAGGAGAGAGGTTGAAGGTGGGGAGGGTTTCGGCGTGTGGCCGATGGCCATCGATGCCCGTTTGGAATGGCGGTGATGTGAAGTTTGGCGGGAGCGAGTGGTGAAGGTAGGTTGTGGCTGCGGGCGTTGTTGTGTTGTTGACGGTTGGAGCGTGGTTGTTCAAAATAAAGGTAAGACACAGAAAAAACGCCTAACTCAAGGACTGCAGCGCCGAATGAATCACATTAAATTCCCTCTACAACAATGGGCTTTTGGGGCTAACTATACAATGTACTTAAGAAGATATCTCACCACGGAACCTGAAATGGTGGTGTGCGAATTCCACAGCCGTAACAATTATATGTATATATATATATTATATAGTATATATTGTTACGTCGCTGTGGATAATTCGCAAACCACCATTCAGGCCTGTAAGGTGAGATATCTAAGTACATGTGTATTAGCCCCAACGCCGTTGTATTAGACGGAATTGTGTGATTCATTCGGGCTGCGACACTTTGAAGATAGCCGTGTTTTCTTGTCTTTCTATTGATATTTAAACGACAAACCTCCCCGCAAACAACAACCGCCACGACTACGCCCAACGCCAACGCGATCAATTACCCTCACAACAACCACCACCATTCTTCGCCACTACCACCCGCTGACGAACGCCATCCTCCACGGTCCCACACTACGAATGGTTTCCGCGTTGGAAAACCGTCGAGAAACGCAAGAGGGAAACGAAAGAAGGCACAACCGCATGGCGGCCGCGGTTTTCCCGCCTGTTTTTCCCTGCCATTTTTCCCCGCGCGAGGAGTGTGACAGAACGCGGGGGGGGCAGCTGCGCCCGATGGTGGATGCGTCGTGTGACGCGGCCAGGGGAGGAACGCCCCTCTTCGAGACCTTTCTGCGAAGCGCCTCGGAAGGGGGGTGGAGCAAAGAACGGGGCGGACAACAGGGCGGAGCCCCGCGCTATAAAAAGCGGGTGGATCTGCGAAGAGGGTGGGTTGTTGCTGTTCCTGCCGAGCCTTTTGATCCTCGAGCCTATTCCTGCGGCCTGTTGATCCTGCGGAGCCCTTGATCCTGATGAGCCTTGGACCTTTGGACAAACGACGGTGTGGAGAAGAGAGAAAGAGAGAGAGAGAAGAGCTCCTTTCGAGGTTCTGTCCAAGGGTTCGCCGGAGTCTGTGTGGCCCGAGATCCGCCGCGTGGACGGAGCGCCGCTCATTCCTCTCTCTCTCTCGACCCCCCGATGTCGACGATTTCTCCCCCCCCCCCCGTCCCACCGAGGAGCGCTGAAAACCCCGTTCATTCCCCAAACCCCTGTCCGGGCGTCCCGAACGGCCACACGTGCCCCGGCGCGAAAGCACGACGCTCCGCGAAACATTGCCGGCAGGGGGTGGGGTCGGAGCGGGGAGGCCTGAAGGGCGCGGAGAAGGACTCGGTGCGCGCACAGGGAAGGAGCCACTTCTATTTCTTTTGGGTTCTGTGTAAAATGTCTGTGGGTGCGCCGTCTGTAAAGTAGAACTGTTTAATGTTTGCGCGGTGTATGCGTAGTCAGTTGTAAGCTCTGCGCGTGTTGCTTTTGTTTAATTGCTTTATTGCATTTGCATTTGACTGGTTTGGCTGTATCTGTGTGCCTCTCTGTGTCGTGTAAATAAAGTGCCAATGCATGTTGAACTGTGCCCGAGTTTTCGCTTTGTCTCCTTCCCTTTAATGACCGCCATCCTGCTTCACGTAAAGGGTCGTAGTGGGCTAGTACGTCCGGTAATTAATCGGCAGACCGTTCGAAGGCCGACGATAACACCCGCCGCGCTTTATGCACTGTGAGCACGGAAACGGACGCGCTAAGCGTTCGTGTCTGAGTCGGCCTGCGGCCGTGGACGATCGCACCGGTCGACCATCCACCGCAGGTCACTTTAGTAGATTCGAATTTTGGGCGAGCCACACCCCTATCCTGCGCGGTGGGCATTGGCAACGGTCGTGGTGGCGTTAAACCCCCACCCGCTGACTAGCCCCGGCGTTGTTTCCGAGAGGGTCACGACATGAACTTGTTCCGCCGGTGGGGCGACGCGTCGCCGATCGGAGTGACGCGCTGTCCGCACGCCGGCGGGGCGATTCGCAACAATCATATTATGTTGTATTTATTATAATATATATATATATCAATATATATATAATATATATGTATTATCGTGTATATATGAATAGATAGATTATGTGTATATAACATATATATATATATTATAGTAATATATGTACTTGTCATAATATTTGTGTATATATAATATATAATAATGTATATATGAAGACCCGCGAGGAGGAGTGATGTAACGACATTTTTAATGATATGAGGATGATAGGCTCGGGTGAATAGGTAAGGGTTAAAATAGTGTAATTGGCGTTTAACTTGGGATCGAAAAATGGCGGATGTGTCCCTTACATCCACTCCTCCCTTGCCGGCGCCTCATATGTGATACCCTATAGATATATATAATGTCATTGTATCTGTATGTGCTCCATCATTCTTCTGAGTCAGTGTTTCTGCATACCATAGTGGGTGAGGGGGCGAGGGCAGAGGGGAAGGGACGGAGGGAACTGCGAGAAATTTATCAGGGGTAAAGTAACTTTTGGGCTACCCTGTATATACATATTGTTGCGGATCCGGGGTGGCGGGATTCTCACCCGATCCTTGGCGCCACCCTCACCACCACCGGACACACCGCCGTGCAACATCTCGCTTTCACTTCCATGACACATCGTACGATACCGAGGATACCTGTTCTTGGTGAATCCAATCTGTTTTTTGTTCCCGTGTGTTGTCGACAGGCTTGAGGGTCACGATACAGGGAAGGAGGTTGTCTTGGCTCCTTATTGGCCGTACTGCATACGTCTTACTCATGGTGCATACCTTACTAGTACTGTAGTATGAGCAGTGTGAGATGTTGCATGCGATCTTTCTCCGCGTATCCAGAGATTGTCGTCGCCACTGATCGTCTAACGTCCATGAAGAGCTGACAGCCCGGAGACTACGGTTGAGAAACTCCTATCTCCTTGTTGACTGGCCGTTGAGGCAGTTAAGGGGAAGAGCTGGTCGATAGGCTCCTACTCTGTAGACAAAACTTGTGCATATCACCGCAGCCACATGACGTAAGTGCATCCTCTTGACCAATCTGAGGCCTATATGTCTTGGCCAGCTTCATCAACCACCTTCAGTTTTGTGAAGATATGTAATATCCTTCCTGCCTTCATTCCCCTTGGAAACTCGCCCATTCAAGTTAGGAGGTCGAGAAAGTGATCCTTGTATCAGTTGTGTGTGGTCTTTTTTGCTCGGCATGGGCGATCATTTAGTTCACTCATTAAGCTTTGTACTATCTCGATAGCTCTGAAGCCTAATACGCGGTGTCGAATGTTTCGATCGGCTACAATTTGAGCGCAGATGATGGATCGAAGGCGAGTGTGGGACCACCGATTAGTTGCTCAGCACGCGAGCGGAGTCTCGCAAACGTACATAACACTGATGGTGATAAGCATCAGCCGCATGTACTCAGACGCTACGGGACAGTTCTGCCAAGTAAATGAAAGTTTTGTTCGTCTTCGCCCAATCTTTAGATTGGCATCTACGACCATCGGTTACTACCTTGTGGAGTTGGCCTGGTCCTCCCCCTCTTCAGATTAACAACACTTGACTTGGCTGGAGACTGAAATTTCCCCAGATGACCTGATTTTTTTTGGAACTATTCTGAGAGCGGCTTCTTTGTTAGCCTTCTCTCTCACCCGTTTGAACGAGAACTACTACCATAACTCCTGCAAGTGTCGTGAAACCTAGCCTTTGCAATTAGAGGTTGCTGGCAATACCGAGCCATCATTCAACTGACTAATCGTGGACATTGATAGGCATTGGAGTCTTTGAGATCTCTCTGAATTGATTAAACAAGTCCTCCTCTTAGGAGTTTGAACAGGCTTCTCCAGTTTTGTCCAATGACAAAGACAAACAGCAGTCCCCAATTCATTAATTTTGGTGAGGACATAGTTCGACACTCATATTATGTTGGCTCGTCACCGCGATGAAACTTTTCGTCTCGTCATCACAAAGGCGACACAATAGCAGGCTGATGTCGCAGGTTCCGGATCCACTCCTGAACACGCAAGAACAGGATAGATAGTTCTCGTGAGATAGGGAAGACATCACAGCTCCGTAATGGCATCATGCACCACCGCCGCTGCTGACACGTCGGACACTCACAGACTTGGTATTATCTTAAAATGAAACAAAAGTTTATGGATATTACGAGTCAAAACTAAAAACATTCAAAATTAAAAACATTCAAGTCTTATTTTCTAAATGATGACACGGTTCTTTTGAATGATTAACCCAGGTAGGCCATAGAGGGCCGTAGCTAGGCCATTTTTTGAAATGCGGCCCCAAAACGCCGGAGTTTGACCCCAAAATGACTTTAGGATAACCTGTGAGGGGTGACCTTTTGCTCAAATGTTGAAATAACTCAGAATCCGATTCTTCCGACCCGAAAAACCCCTAAAAAGTGGTATTATTCATGATTCTAGCCCTTTTGGTTTTTTTAACTACGATTGACCTTCTAACCAATTGGCGCCATAATTGGATTCGCCAATATGGCGGTCCCCGGGCGTCGTTTGGGCCCGTCTTAAAATCGAAAAGCTTATGGCTGGCGACATTTATGGGCCAAATTGGTGCTTTTGGAAGAATCTGACCAAACAGTCCCTATATGCCCTAACATCCCTGACTATATCGGCGGTATTTTGATGTAGATTACAAAAAAAAAGTCATGTCCAGAATTATATTACCCTTGCTTCGATCAGTTCAGTCACATTTCAGTAATCAATGAAAAGCCCTCTGTTTGGGATTACAGCCTCCCCAAACGGTTTTTATACTTGCTCACAAGTTTTTTGGATTGTCTCTGAGGGATTTGGCCCACTCCTCCTTCGCGAAGGTCTCCAGGTCGTTTGAGGTTGGAAAGACTCCCTGCCGATCACTCCGCGTTTTGAGACTCCTCCACAGATTCTCGAGTGGGTTGAGGTTCCGGACTTTGGCTTGGGTCACTCGAACGTCAAAGAGAATACATATCCCTGAACCATTTCTGACTGATTTGGCAGTGTGTTTGGATCGTTGTTCCTGCTGATATGTCCAATGTCCCCGACGGTGAAGTTTCTCTGCAGCTGTGATGTTTCCTCACGGATCTGATGTTTTACTGCGCCTTTGTATACACTCGATATTTATTATAATATATATAATATCGGGGCGTATTATGTGATACCGGTTGTCCGTCCGTCCGTTCCTGTCCGCACTCTAACTCCCAAATGTTTTTCACTTTTCACGTTTCATATTTGTAAATAGGTTTACAGACTGTGGAGCGGTTGTCGTGAACATACGTTCGTCATCTAAGTGGTTTGCCATTGCAACCAGGATGCGTTTTTCCATGTAGCAGCACATTCTGTATATACCTTCTTGCTCAGGCGTATATTGTGCATCACTTGAAGCTCTTGTTCATGATGCCATTCACTTTGCACGACATTGCCGGCCACTGGCTGAGAACATAAACCCCAAAGGCATTGTGCTCCGGCCTCCATGCTTGACGGTCGGGCTGTTGTTTTAGGGTTGTAGGTTTCACTTTCTTTCGGCCAAACGAAAGCAACATCTCTGTGCCCGAACAAGCTCCATTTTCGTCTCATCATACGACCACAGGAACCGAGGACCAAAAGCTTGGATCTTTGTCCAGGTGAGCTTTGCCAAAGGTTAGACGGAGCCTTTCTGTGCCTTGGGATGAGGAGTGGAGTCTTGGGAAGTCCATGGGACCCCCCCTCCTCCTCCCTTGTGCAACGTTCCGCTGGACAGTGTCTGCCTTGATATCTTGTCCCAGACTACGCCAATTGTTCGGGGAGCCTTATGTGATCGTGGATTGTGTGGCCTCTCTGCCATACTTTTTCTTGCCAGACGAGGTAACACCTTTGGCTTCCGAAACCCGTCCTTCAATGTTTTTTAACAGTTTGGAACTCATTGTACTTCTTAATTATGCTTTGTATTAGTGGCAACTGCACTCGGAACTGCTTCGAATAGCTTGTAGCCTTTCCCTCTTCTGGAGCCATTCACAAATGACAAACCGAAGGTCTCTCTGACCTTCTTCTTCTTCTTCGCCAGGCTGACAATGACCTGAGATGATTGCAGTCGCTCCCCTTAATTGGTTCACGAAAAAATATTTTCACGAAAAATATAATGTGACACTATATTCGTTATTGTTAGTGTGTGTGTGCTGTGTGTGTGTGTGTGTGTGTGTGTGGTGGTGTTGTGTCTGTCTGTCTGGCTGTCTGTCTGTCTGTCCCGAGCATAACTCCGTGGGTTTTGATACCGATCCTGATGAATTTTGGTGGGAGGTTTATACATGATCTAGTTGTGTTTTCCTGAAAATGGCCGTGGTTCCGCCCATTATGGGCGGAGCCACGCCCAAAAAACGTGTTTTTAGGGGGTAGCCGATTTCCAATTTGCATCTTTCTCCTAGCGGGTTTTGTCGAATCTGACAAGGGGTTTCGTAATTTGGTTAGCCCAATGGCACCTTGCATAGCCCCACGGAGCTCGATTTTTTTTTTCATTTTCACGTCCCAGGCAAGGTCACAAGGGCACGAACTTAGAAAATTGCGATTTTTACATAAAAAAATTTCTTTTCCGAAGGGGGGTTTGGCGAATCTGGCAGGGGTTTCCCGTATTTGGTTTAGCCCAATGCACCTGCAGAGCCCCATTAGAGCTCGTTTTTCATTTTTCGTCCCACAAGTCAAGGCCACAAGGTCAGGAACTTAGAAAATTGCGAATTTGTTTTAGGGTGTACCGATTTTCAATTTGCATCTTTCTCCTAGGGGGTTTGTCGAATCTTGGCAGGGGGTTTCAGTATTTGGTTAGCCCAATGGCACCTGCATAGCCCCACGAGCTCGATTTTTCATTTTCTTTCCAAGATCAAGGTCACAAGGTCACGGAACTTAGAAAATTGCGATTTTGACATAAAAATCCATTTCTCTGAGGGGTTGTCGAATCTGGCAGGGGTTCGTATTTGAGTTAGCCCAATGGCACCTGGCATAGCCCCAGGAGTCTCGATTTTTCATTTTAGTCCCCAAGGTTCAAGGTCCACAAGTTACAAGGTCATGAACTTAGAAAATTTCGAATTTTGAACATAAAAAATCAGAAGATCGCCCAAACTTGAGAAAAGCTAGGTATGACAATATTTTTTATGCATAATCTTGAGGTCATTCGCCACCTAAAGTTTGAAACCATTTGTCTCTATCTCGAAACACCTTGCCCGTGGCGGGCCCCCTTCAAGTTGTTTTACGCTGATTTCATCCAAGTATGATTAATCCGAGGAGTGAGAAATGCCATAAGCCCTATGATGACGTGTTATATTGTTCCTGGAATGTTCCAGAGGAAGTTTTTGCCACCAAAGGTCATAATCCTTGACGCACCCCCCCCGGACCCACAACCGCCCCCCCATTTGACCTTTAAGTTCACAAAGGTCAATTTTCAAGTTGTGGAATCCGGAACCGGTGTTTTCGACCTTCTTCGACGAACTAACTCCATTAAGCTATAGGGCACATATCCTGTTTCCTTATTTTTATGTCACAACATTGTTTTGGGACCTTTAAAGGTTATGCCAAAAAGGTCAAAATTTTTTAAAGTTGTTGAACGAAACGGCTTTTTCACTTTTGCAGCTAAATAACCTGTCACTCGTGCCCATCATGTTGATCATTTTTTATAACTTGGTCAAACATTATCACATTGTCTCATCCTTGACTTCTGAAAAAATCTACATCGATACAAAGAACCCATGTGAACCATCGTCGTTCTTCAGAACTTGTTTATAGTCTAAAAGCAGTGTTGTTCTATAACATTCCTCACTGTACATTCAATTAGACCACATTTGTAATGCATTGTCAGATTGTATGCACACTAGGTGTTCCAAAAAAAATGAAAATTTGATTTTTGCTGCTCCCTGATTTGGCCTTTGTTCCAATACGCCCATAAGAAACTTGTAGGTTCAAAAATGAACAAAGTCCATATATTTAGGGTTCCTTAAGTTGGCACAATTATGTCCATTATGGAGAGGGCATTTTGCACTGCAATGTCAAAAAGCTCATCTAGGTCTCCTTGGGAAAAAACTATTCTTTCATACCTATATGGACTGCTCGTGGGTTTTTGAAACATATCAAACAACCAATAAGTTGTGAAGTGTACTGCGTTGTGCATATTCGACGGCAAGTTGTCAGTTACAGTTTTTGCAAATTTCAACAATATTGATGGCCAACTTGAGGGAAACCCCTAACAATCCTCCAATCTTGCTTCATTACTCTCGCGCGCTCGCCTCCGCTCTCTCTTACGTCAAATGGAAACAAGGCACACCCAGGAGCATGAATATTCATACTTTTATTTTTACCCCCTATTATGAAGACCTAATGCACACTTCTTGGAATAATTGTAACATTATAAAGAATCTAGGAATATCAAAAGCATGTTGCATTTATCACAACCATTGGCCTTCAATTCTTGAGACTTGGTGTGGAGGTATGAATAATGTTTGGCAGGCATAAAACAGAAATCTTAACATTTCTATTGTTTTGCTATAATGTTGAGCCAAATATATGTGGATTGTACAATGCCAACTAATTGGCCTTGGGTGAAGTGAAAGTTCCACCACTCCAGCCTTGGAGGTAATGAGATAATGCAAAAACTCTCAGATTTTTCATAGGGTATGAAATAATTTGGGCTTAAGTGATGTATATTATATTGGATTCGCTATATATGCTAATATCCCTTTATTGTTCAGTTTTCCGTCTGCTCTCTGTGTGTATGTGTGTCTGGCAACGCGAGGCTCCAAGCACAAACCAATGCGAACCGATTTCGATTGAAAACTTTGCCGAATGGAATAGAATACTGGAATGTGCGCGTTTGAATTTCGTTGCTAGCAACCACCCGTTTTGTTGTGCAGCGGCCGAAACCGCGTTACAGTATTTTTCAATTACTTGTCTTCAGTTTTGAATGTAGAGAAACGAACCGGAATTAAACACGTCGAGATTATTTAGAAAATTTTAGTCGAGCCGATTTTTGAATTGAGGTTTTATGTTTTTCAAAAGGTAGTCCTTCAAAATCGGGTTGTTCTATTCACGTCATTTTTTATGAGGGGTTAGAAAGTGGGCGGACCTTAGGGAAAGTGGACGTGGTTGATGAAAAGTGGGGAGTGGCGTAGGAAAGTGGGCGTGTTTATGGAAAGTGGGCGTGGCTTATGAAAAATATCGTGTGTGGCTCAGGAGGTGTTCAAACAAGAGCATTGAGAGAAGTTTATCGGGTTTTCCGTGTGTGTGTGTGTGATAAGCTCCACGCACAAACAGCAAACCGATTTATTTTTCAAATGGTAAGTCCTTTAAATAGGGTGTCTATTTAATGTCATTTTTTATGAGGAGTGCCAGTTGGCCAAAATACGCAATTAGAAAAATCTTGCCAGGAAGAGAACAATTTATGTGAACCAATACGTCTTGTCAATGAATCTCTTCATCGGTGGATCGGTCAGAATGAAAAGCATAGTATCCAGCGCTTCGATCTAGCGAATCCCTGTCGCCTACGGCTTGTATATATATATATATATATGTTATGTGTATGGTTATATATATATATATATATATATATATATTATATATATATATATATATATATATATATTTTATATATATTGGGGTCGCCGAAATAGGTGGACCTTATGTCAGTATATTCTGTCTATTTGTTCGTTGTCCTCAGCATAATTGGTAGTAAACGTGGGCGGATTTTGACAAACTGGTGCGTAGGTACATCCTTATGACCTAGTGCTTTGGAAATGTGATTGTTGCTAGGACGGCTTTTGGTTTCCTAGCAACAACCGAAAAAACCTTCAAAAATCTGTACCTTCACAGCGAAACAATTCCGAAGCCATTATCCCACGTAGGACGGTTATGAAATTTGGCACGATGATCTACAGTATGACTCTATCAATATATTCCCGGTTGTTTTGCTGATATATGGAATACTTTACCCGCAGCGCCCCCTACAATTAGGGTATGCGCGAAAAATTGAAGGCCCCCTATCGACCAGGTGAGTGCATCGATACGAATGAAACTTTGCAGGTTTCATTTCGGTACTCAATGAGTACTACATTTTGCCTCAGGAACAATACCGTTCGCTTAGGTCAGGGGTCAAAGGTCATTAGCTGCAAAATCGATAATATGCGAGAGCTGGAGTGCTTTCTCGCCAAATGGCTACCTCCTCCTAGGGTTTATGGTCGGAATGGCATGAAAATTCACATTTATCGTCTGGAATACATTGTGCACAAATGAGCGAGCCGGATTTTCGATTTAGATCTTTGTTCACCCACAGCACCCCCTCGAACTTTGGGGATTTCCCGATTTCAAACCGCATTTTCGGTACTTTTTCATTCAATGGATACGGTAGTTATCAGTAGATGAACTGAGGAGATTTAATATGCATTAATCTTAAGGTGATTCCCATCCGCCTATTATGGCATCCATTTTGGCTCTATATCTTATTGTTTCATGCTCGGCGACCCATCGCCTGTGTGTGTGTGTGTGTGTGTGTGTGTGTTGTGTTGTGTGTGTGTGTGTGTGTGTGTGTGTGTGTGTGTTGTTGCGGATCCGGGGTGGCGGGATTTCTCGCCCGACGCTTGGCGCCAACCCTCACCACCGCCGTCTCTGGGTTTATAACGCCGGGCCGGCTCAGCACAGGCTTCGGGTCACGGCGTCTTCATTCGTGATTTACAACGTAATTTCCTTTGTACCTTACCAGTCTGGGAAATAGAACCCTGGTTACAGACTGGTTGTGTTCAGATTGCGAGTGTTTTTTCTGCCACAGTCTGTAACCATTTTGGTTTTATATGCCAATCGAATGGATCGTTCCTCGACGCGACACAAATTGATACCATAGCGGCAATTCATCCGAACCAAACCAGATTTATTGGGGAACATCGGGGAAACACGACACAAGCAAAACATTCACGACAATGCTTTTATTAACAATCTTTAACCATTCTTAACTAAGGGAAACCACAGACTACAGGTTTCGAGGGGGATGTCCTACCAGATTAGATACAGTATGCCTAAAACCACGTGCAGGACAAAGCAGACAGACAGGCATGCATGAAGACAGAAGTACTTGGTGATGTTTTTCATTGGACGAGAAGACAGTGTTAAAAGC
>CM068953.1:145713278-145726538 GCA_035128595.1 Eptatretus atami
AAAGAGGAGAGGATAATCCTAATGACCAGAATCCCCGCTTCAACTCATTTGGGGTGAACGGACGGAACGGACGGACCGACGGAACCGGGACGGATGTCACCTCTCCTCATCAAAACAATATTATTAGGTCATGCTCGAAGAGATGACGCTAATTACAGCCCTTAGTGCTTTGGTAAGTGGGAAAACCTGCAAATCGCGCAGTGTATCAAATACTTGTTCTCCCGCACTGAATATATCTATCTATAATTCCCAGCAATCTCTGGTGTGTGTGTGTGTCGTCTGTCTGTGCTGTCTGTCTGTCTGTGACGCCGTTTTCCTCGACGACGGCCGGTTCCGATCTGATGAAACTTGCCAGGAATAATTTTGGCCGGTGGGCCCCGCAGGATGTGCCCTTTTTCCGAGGTTGATGTCATTCGGAGAGCGGTGTTCCCAAGTTACGGGCCATTTATTGCTTTTAAGTGTGAAACAAGGGTGTATAAATATGCAGGTTGAAGTGTCGTTCCAACCTTATCACCTGCTATCATGCCATTTTTTTTCTCAGAATAATGATAACAGCATATTCATAATAATAATAGCAACAATATTGGCAGTACACATAAATGAATAAAAAGAATAACGTGATACAATGACCAATGTCTGTCAACCAATACGAGCTATATATGTCTTCAACCAGGCAGGACACGGTGCTAATGACTACGATGACGTCCAAATGTTCCTCTTTTTTTTTTTTCTTAGTGTATTTTAGGCAGCTGAAGTGGTCGTTCTCACCTTATCATGCCATTTTTTCCAAACAGAATAATGATAACAGCATATTAATAATAATAAAAAATTAAAGCGCAAAAAAAACAATTAAAAATTTTGGGGGGCCAAAGTTAAAAATTGAAAAAAAAAAGAATAATGTGATACAATGCCCCATGTCTGTCAACCAATAACGACCTATATATGTCTGTCAACCACGCAATAACGACCCTAAAAATTGTCTGTCAACCAGACAGGAAACGGTGCTATGGCAATCAACGAATGACGCACATACAATGCTTCTCTTTTTTTTTTTTTCTTAAGTGTATATATGGCAGCTGAAGTGGTCGTTCCACTTAATCACATAATCATGCCATTTTTTCCTCAGATAATGAAACAGCAATATTAATAATAATAGCACAATAATTGGCAGTACACAATAATTGAACAAAAAGAATAACGTGAATACAATGACCAATGTCTGTCACCAATAACGACCTATATATTGTTGTCAATCCGACAGTGACACGGTGCTATGACGTCACGGGGGGGGGGGGAGAGGGGGGCGAGAGAGGGGGGCGAGAAGAGGGGGGGCGAAGAGAGGGAGGGCGATGAGAGGGGGGCGAAGAGAGGGGGGCGCAGAGAGGGCTGCAATCATACTGGCACTCACCTACGGCACGCACCTACATGGCCCCGCCCTAAGTATATATAAATATATATATCCAATATACAATCATATGTTATATATTATATATATATATATATATATTATAATATAATATTGTTGCGAATTCGCGCCCGCGCGCGTGCGATACGGCCACGGACTCGAAGCGACCGCCTCGCCCACCGACGGACAATTCAGTCCGTGACCCTCCCGGCGAAATCGCCGCGGATGCCCAGTCACTGGGGTGGCCTTTCGACCTCACCACGATCGTGTCCAAATCGGCACACCCGCGTAGGGATAGGGTTGTTCGCCAAACTCGACCTACCTAAGTTACCCACGCGGATGCGTAAACAACCCAACAGGGCGATCGTACCTCGCCCAGGTCGACTCCGGACACTGAGCTGCGCTTGTAAGCGGGTCCGTTCCGTAGCTATCGGGATAACGCGAGCGGTGTTTATCGTCGGCCTCAGACGGTTTCAATTATTACGGGCGTTTATGCAGCCCACTACGGAACCCTTTACGTGTAAAAGCAAGATGGAGTTCAAATTCAAAGGAAAGACGAAGCGAAACGGGGAACAGTTTTCACCACAATGCACGTTATTCCTGCAACACGAGCACACTAGAGCACGACATTTACAGCCCATACAGTCAGAAATGCAAGCAAAAAGCAAATGTGATGCGCAAAAACAATAAAAGCAACGACGACGCAGAGCTACAACCGACTACGCGAAACACGGGCAACACTTATACAGGTTTTACTTCAACTGAACTGGTGCACACACACACGTTACACAGAACCCAAAAGAAATGGAAAGTGCGACTTCCCTGTTGGCGCTCGAGCCCCTCTTCCGACGTCCGTCGACGTGGTCCGCCTGGGCGCGACTCGTGCCCTGGCGTGGGTAGGCGAATCCTCTCAAACTGCGTGCCTCGCGCCTGCTCGTGTTGCTCCACTCGACACGACCGAGTTGTTCGGGCGCTATCCAGCGGGATAGAGGGGGGGGGGGAACGTGGATGCCGAAGTCGGAGAGGGGAAATGGCGGACGCTCCTTCCGCAGCGGGGTCTTGCGACTGCCCCACCAAAGACCAGGCCCAGTCGGCCTCAGGACGAGCGAGCCGGAAGATGGGCAGCGAGCCAGAGCAACCACGAAGTGGGAGTCATCCCCAAACAAGCGCATCGACAAAAAAAAAAAACAAAGAGGCCCAAATCCGACCAAAAACAGAGCATCGACCCAACTGTTCCCCCGTCTCCGACTCTTATACTCTGGGGGAGCTCCGCCCTCTCATCCGCCCCGGTTTTCGGCTCCACCCTCCTTCGAGAGGGTTCTCGAAGAGGGGCGTTCCCCACCCCACCGCCATCACGCTGGTCATCCACCAATCGGCGGCGGGCTGCCCTTCCCCTTCCTTCACACCAGCGCGGATAAGAATCGCGCGAAAAGCCACCGACGCCCTTTGTTGGTTTTGTTTTGAAATAAAAAAATAGAATATAGAAGAACGACTGACTCAAAGCGTCGCAGCCCAATGAATCACATTAATTCCCTCTAAACAACGGTTTGGGGCTAACTATACATGTACTTAAAAGATACCTTCACCTACGGGACCTGAAATGGTGTTTTGCGGAATTTCCCCAGCCGTAACAATATATAATATATACACACGCACACACACATATATATATATAATATATATATATATATATATATATTGTTCGGAAATGGCCCTTATTGGACTACTAAATATAGGATAGCTCAATCCCCCATTAATGCATGGTTTAGCCATTTCTCCGAAGAGACCTGGTACCAAAGGAATTAAGTCTCCATCTCAGATCCTTGCTCAGAGTCCAAGTCTCACATCCATAGAGCAAGACTGGAAGCACCAAGGACGTGAAGACTTGGACTTTCGTCCTCCTGCACAGGTACCGGCAGTGCCACATCCCATTATCCAGTGAATCCATGACTCCCCAGGCCCGACCCAGGCATCTATTGACCTCTCACTCACAGCCAGCAGAGACATGAATGTCACTGCCAAGGTATATATATACATATATATACATATATATGAATATCACTGCCAAATATGCATGCGTATATATATATATATACACATATTTGTATGTGTATGTATATATGTATATATATACATATTTGTATGTGTATGTATATATATATACATATTTGTATGTGTATGTATATATATATATATATGTGTGTGTGTATGTATATATGTATGTATATATATATATATATATATATATTTTATATATATATATAGTATATATATAAAGACCACATGAGGGAAACCAGAGATTGGTAGGATAAAAGTCAATTTTTGAAGAAAACTGAAAAACAAAGTTTAAGACTTCGGTGGACTGTTTAATAACTGTCATATAGATTTTCTTTTCCAGTAAAAGGAAGAGGATCCATTGCCGATCTCAATTAGCTGTAGCATTTGCCAGAGTTCTGTGTTATTTTTAATTTAAGAAGAAGAATCAATGTTGCAAAACTGACATCACTTGTTATTCCCCATGTTTAATAATTGCCATGCAATTTTAACAGGATGTGTAGCAAATTCATGCTTGTTGTTTAATAGCATACAATTAACATGATCTTTGGTGAATCACAGATTATTTTTTTCAAACATTAAACGGTCATGTTTTTTTTTGTTTGATTGGTGTTAACAGCCATAACTCAAGGTATTTCGCTTATATGACGACCGATTCTCCATTTCTTTAACTTCCGTACTAACTTAATATGATGTGAAAACCGGGAAGGAACCAAGGATAAACCACCCCCGCGATAGCCGAAGTCACCTCACAATGTGATCCCTCATATACCCTAAAGCAGGTTCATTGGGCGGTGGGATACATCGAATGAGGATGGTACATCAAGACGCGCTAAAGCCCATTAAGCCACGGGGGTCCATAAAAGTCACAATAAGGGTTTGACCAGGCTTGAAACACGATATGCACCAACTACGGAGCCCCATGATATAAACCACATAGGTCCATTGTATGCTCAGAGTTTATGCTGTGATAGTTTTACAACCTTTTATAACTTAGTTCCTCAAACTCTGAATATTATATGGAACCGTTAACATGAATGACGCAGAAAGCCAAATTCTTATCTGCGTGAAAACTTTAATTTTTAATACTTTGCAGAATCAAAACCTGTGATCAAAAATAATAGATCCATGATATTATATTACAATAGGCTATTGTAGTGCTCAGAGTTTATGCTATGAAAGGTTTTACCAACTTCCATTTTTTTATTGTTTCTCAACTCTGATATTATGGTGGAACAGTTAACATGAAATGAAAGGGAGATAACCAGGAAGTAAAGTTGACAACTCTGGTTTCCTACTTTGTTCACGATATGCAAACGGCTAAACCTTTTATACGCATTAAATTATGTGACACCCTGGTTATTTGTTTTAAAGTGATGTTTGTGAGAGGAAACACTATGTTTGCCAATATTGGCAGGGCAATCCAACTGGAATTTATAAAAAGTTGACATCAACCGGTTTCCCATCGTGGTCTTCATATAAATATATAATATAATATATATATATATATATATGGTATGTACTCACAGATACCCGTATACAACGGGTATGGGGGACAGGACGGATCACAATACTCGGAGCGTACTACGCTAGTTTCTTTTGGATGTTTTGGGGTGGGTTGGGGGTGGGTTGCCGCCACAATTCAAGCAGCTCAGTTCATTTGTAGGCATGTTTGGATGCATGGTGCGTTTGAGCACCAGTCGCTTTCAATGTTCGGCCTTGACACATACTGCTGGTGAGTAACAGAACGATTTTACATATTCATCGTTTCTATATTATCTCCATACAACAGATTAACAACATGACAGGCTAGTCGTAAACGCTGAGTTGAACAAACGTTTCTGAACTTTAATGGACTTCGTGAAGACGGCCTGTCGGTTTGCCACCGAACGCTGCTTGAGGGTAACGTCATCGATTCCATCTTTGAAAAATTATATCTGCCATTCGATTTTTTGAAATCGCCATCAGCTTGCGTAAATAATTGAACACATAATCTAATTAATTGAAAATAAATGTAAAAGGAACATAAACTGTTTCAAATTACACCAAAAATGAATTACTTTACAAGAATTAACAAGAGATATGAATGTTAAGTACATTGGTGATAATACAAGAGATGAGCACTGAACAAATGATGGTATGTTTCCATGGAGTGATGATGTATATTGTTACGGCCTGAAATTCGCAAACACCATAAAGGTCCCGTAGGTGAGATATATTTCTTTAGTACATGTGTAGTTAGCCCAAAACCCATTGTAAGAGGGAATTAATGTGATTCATTTCGGGCTGCGATCCTTTGAGTTGTTGTTGTTCTAGCCTTTGTTTTGATACAACAACAACAACAACGCCAGCAGCCAAAACCGTACCTTCACCACTCGCTACCACCGGGCAAACTCACATCACCTGCCATTCCAAACAGCGCCATTGGCATCGGACACCCCGCCGAGGGAGGGACTTCTCCTACGGCCATTCCCGCCTGTGACGCCGGCGTCGGGCGTACTTCAGCGATACAACGCGAGACGCGAGTGCAGATGGCGGGTTTCTGAGGAGAATTCCGGATCAGGAATGCTACAACGCCCACATCTATCCACCCATCAGGAAGCGCGGGGCGGGCTTGGCCCCGCCTCCAGACGCGCCTGACGAAAATCGGCATATGCAAATTTGAGGATCAGGAATGATACCGCCCCTTTTTCTCCGTCAATCGGCGAGGCGTGGCTCGCCCCTGAGGTCGTTTGGAATCCGAGAATTTGATATGTGGTTTTCCTCGCACACGCGCACTCCACACGCGCGCAGGCGAGTGAGTCCGATAGAGAGGATCGGTGGGGCAGATTCGGGAGACGGAGCTCGAGCAAGTGTCGGTGGGGCGGAGTCCGGGAGACGGAGCTCGAAGCAGAGGTGGGGCAGACGGCTACGGGGGCGAACGGCTGGGAGGGCGATCGGCTGAGGAGGACCTGGAGGCTCGGGTCCGGGGACGACGAGGTCGCGTTGAGTCGCCGCGTCGGGCGGACTCGAGCAAAGACAGCCAAACTCCCTCCCCTAGAGCTTCAACAATTCCCCCTTTCCCCCGCGCTGAGAGAGTGCGACAAGGGCCCCCGTCTCACTTCCACCACCGCAGGTGCCCACGAAACGCGGTGCAGCGACATTCTGCGGCTCGCACGAGGGCGCGGCGTAAGGACCCTTTCGGTCTCGTGGACCTGGCCGCTCATTGCCAGGTTCCACGGCGCATAAGAGACCCACGGGCCCAGTTCTGACTCCCTGCCTTGAGGGGGTCTTTTCTTTTGCTCGGTGTGGAAATGCGTGTTGTGGCGCCGTGTATTGTAAGGTAGTAACTGTATAAGTGGTCCGTGTGTCGTGTAGTCCGGTTTTAACTCCTTTTATAATGTGCATTTCTTTTGTTCTATGTGATATATGTGGCAATCGCTAATTGTGGCTGTAAATACGTGCTATAGGTGTGCTCCGTGTTGCCACGGAATAACTGTGCATTGTGGTGAAAACTGTTTCCCGTTTCGCTTCGTCTTTTCTTTAAATTGAACTCCATCCTGCTTTTCACACAGTAAAGGGTTCGTAGTGGGTGCAAAACGCCGCGTAAATAATCTGAAACCGTCGAGGTCGACGATAACACCGGCTCGGTTATCCCGAATAGTACGGACGGCCCGCCCAAGCGGCTCGTGTCCGGAGTCGACCTGGCGAGGTACGATCGCCCTGTTTTGGGGTTGTTTACGCATCCGCGTGGGTTAACTTAGGTAGGTCGAGTTTGGCGAACAACCCTATCCTACGCGGGTGGCCGATTGGCAACGATTGTGGTGAGGGTCGAAAGGGCTCCACCCCAGTGACTGGATCCCGGCGTTTAGCCGGGAGGGTCACGACTGAATTGTCCGTCCGGTGGGCGAGGCGGTCGCGTTCGAGTCCCGCGTGGCCGATCGCACGCCGACGGGCGCGAATTCGAACAACTGGTGTACAGGAGTGTGATCAAATACCCTCCGTCCCAGCTAAATCATAGGGACATCGGTCCGGGTGAGAGGAGCGTACCCCGATCCCTCTAAAATTAACGACGAGTAAAATTAACGGCTTACGTGGAATAAGATGGCGTCCCTCAAAGGCGAGCGGGAGCGGGGGTATTAGGAATGTTTTGTGTTAGTGATGTAGAAATCCATGGCCCAGGATGGATCCCCATGCAAGGACATTGTGTGCAGGAACAGTTTCCCCCCAACTGAACCCAGAGCCCGAAATGGGCGCGGCAGCCGGCCGCGGTGTATGACACCCCTCCCACCTCCGTCAAGTTCCCTCCCGGCCCCCAGCGAAGCCGCGCCGATAGGCGATTCGGCTTCATCGGCGGCGGCTGAAATTCTGCCGAATGGGGGAAATGTTGATGCGGATATGCAACAAATGAAAAACGCAAATGAAACGAAAAAATGGATGGAAACGTCCGCAAAATGAAAGGAGTGAACAAGCAGATGGAAACAAACACAAACAAAATGGAAAGGGGAATGAAAAACGAATGAACGGCAAAATGGATTGGAATGAACGAAAAATGGATGGAAACGCACTCAGAATGGAAACAAAAGAACGAAAATGAAGGAAGAAATAAAGAAATGCGGGGTGAAAACGCAGCAAAAATGGGCCGGAGCCTGCAGGCAGGCATGAAGGCAACAACAGCGAAGTGCGTAATGGGCGACGCCAACGTGTGGGAGCGAACGAGCTGGGAAGGGTGACAAACGGTTCAGGCCGCGTGAAGGCGGGTGAGGAAAAAATAATTCGGAAGCGTGTTGGGCGAGAAGTGGGAAGGTGACGGAAAAAGTGACGGTAACCCGAGAGGGAAAATTAATTGGGGTGACGGAGTCGTTTGCACAGAAGGAAATAAAAATAGTGGAGTGTGAGAAAAGACTTCAATGACATGACGAAGAGAGTTGATAAGCGGGACGGGAGGTAAATTAACCACGGAGACAGAGGAACTGGGAAGACTGATAGAGACAAACCACAAGGGCAATGATGGAAGAACAGTTAGAAGCCAAAGCAAGGTCGGAGTGTGCGGAGAATGAGAAAAAGAATTAGAGAAGAAACTGAGTTACAGAACACAAAACAAAGAGGAAGGAATTACAAAGATGAGGCTGGGGACGTTGAAAAAGGATAAATTAGAAAAGAAAGCTTCTGAGTTACAGAAACAGAAAACAAGAAAGAGGTTACAAGAACGAACTGAGAATGTTTAAAGAGGAAAAGAACGAGAACGGAGATGAGACTTAAGGAACCACGCTGTACAGGATCGAAACAGCTGGAAAGCAAAGGCAGATTAAAGAATGAGATGCAAAGAAGAGTAAAAATGATGGGAACGAATGAGACAGAAGAAGGAAATCGAATCAAATGGAAGGAAAACGCAGAGATTGTCAGAATGAGGAACAAGAAAGAAAGTGGATAACGGAAATACAAAGAAGGAGGAATGAGACAGGAGACAAGAAAAATCTGTCCGTTGAAAGAAATAACGAGATTGGCAGAACGAGGAACAAGAAAGACAGTGGAATAAAAACTGAAAGAGTATGAATTGAAACTGAAGACAAAAAAGGAAAAAATAGGATGGAATACGAGGAGAAGTTTGAAGAAGCAGGAAGGAGAAATAGGGAGATTGAAGACAACAACGAGATTGGAGAGGGAAGAACGAGAGGAACAATGGGATAAAACAAAAGGAACATGAAAGCCGAGGTTTGACCAATTGAAAGAAAGGCAAGGCTGGAGTGCGAAGAGGTAGACAAAGAACAGCGAATGAAACACAAAAAGTAAATTAACCACATGAAAGAAAACCACGAAACTTGCAGAAGGAAGGGCAGGAAAAGAAACAAGGAAGAGTAATGAGACCAGCAGCAAATGAAACACAAGAAGGAGATTAACCAAATGAAGCAAACCATGAAACTGGAGAAAGGATAGGCAGGAAGGAAACGAGGAAGGGTAATGAAGAAGAACAGCGAATGAAACACAGGAAGGAAATGAGCCAATTGAGAGCAACGATGAGATTGGAAAATGAGGAGCAATGAGGAAGAGTGGGAGAGAAAACAAAAAACTATAACGAGTTTGAAATTAATGAACTGAAGGAGAGAATGAAATTGAAGTCCAGAGAGATGGAAAAACTGCAGAAAGAAACCAGAAACTAACAAATGTATAGAGATGCGGAAGAAAGAGAAAATAGAGGGAGAGACTGCAATGATAATGACGGGTTTAAAGGAACAGAAACACACACACACGAGAAGGTATTGGAGGATAATGGGGGTGGAGCTCGATGGACTGGGTAGAGACCCGGTGTGAGCAGCTGGATGCGGCGCGCTCCAGGAACGAGGGGAGGGAGTATGCCCCCTTGAGGCGAAATCACACCAGGTGGGTCGGTCGTGCTTAGCGAGTTGAAGGGACGAGTGGCTTGTGGATGGGTGCCGTGCAGCTTGGGGGGTATAGAGGCCGGGAACCCTTGTGGGGACACGAATCCCCAGTGGTGGTTGTGCAGGGGTGTGTGTTTGCGAAAGTGTGGGAGATGCGTGCTTTCCAGCACGCATGGATGAGTGAAGACCCCTGGGCAGGTGAAGGTTGGGTGTTGAGTGAGAGGGCCGTGTGAGGGGAGACCGTGTGTGTTGAAGGTCTCTGTATGTGAGGGAGATGTCGGGTCGGCCATGCGTGAGGCATGCAGCCGCGTCTCACCGGTGTGAATGTGAGTGTGATGGAGTGGAGTCCTGTGCGTCGTGACACCAGGTGTGGCGTGGTGGAAACTGAGACGACGGCGACAGAGGGACAAAAGCCGGTTTAGCGGCCGTCAGATGTATTGGGGACCGTGCCGGGTTTCACCCAGCCAAGCGAGCCAGCGGTCCGTGCTTGTGAACGCATGAGACCCCACGTGCTCGCTTGCGGGAGTGAATCCCGGTCCGGAAACGCCAGCGGTGGAATGTTTGCCGATCCCGCGGACGGGACAAAGTCCCTAAGGCAGGTAGACGGATTTTGGACCGGAACGGGTTTCCACGCGAGCTTGTGTTAAGCTCGCAACGGGCAGAGCAACAGGTTTCGCGTGGGGAGGACCTCGGAGTGCGAGTTTTTGTTTTTGGGGTGCGCAGGGTGAACGTCATGGCTGCACGTAGGGTTGGAATCCGGCAGGAGGATGAATCCCTGCGGAATGGTACCGTCCAAGAGGGACGAGGTACATCGTGCAGTGCATGAGTCACGGGCAAGGTGCAAAACGAGCGCAGGCTGTGAGTTGCCTGTGCGCTGGTGCTTGCGCATAATTGGAAAGACAAATTAACGGAAGCAAAGCTCGCTTTCGGGTGAACAGGATTCCCGGGTAAGGGGTGAAGACCCCTTACCTGGGCACAGGATGGAACTATGCTGGGGGAAAGGGTTAGCTTAGTTGACGGCTCCGGGGCAGGGGTAAGTCCTCATGGGGCCGTGGAATTGGATTAGGTAGAGAGATGTTAGTCAGATTTAGGATGGTAATGGGAAAAATGATTTTTGGACATTTGAGGACAAGTGACAGACTGTGGATGTGTAGAGGGGTACGTAGTTTAGCTACGGTTAGTGTTTAAAAGGAACGTGCTGATAGATTAAGGGAACGACGGGGGAGCACGAGTTAGTTAGGAAGAAGGTAGTTAGAAAGGATGGCAGGGTTCAGCGAATGTGTGTGTTGAGAGTTGGTGAGTTTGTGGTGGAAGAATGTTGAGTGAGTGAGGCCAGCGGGTCTGTGTGTTTGAGCGAATGTGGAATGCATGGTGGATGAGTGATTGGGGGGTGAGGATTTTTTAGTGACTCCCGCCCAAGGGGACCCCGGGTCAGTATAGAGTGAGTTAGCTGGGTTAGTTAAATTGCAAAATGGAGGTCGTTTTTGCTGTTGGTGGGAGTGTAGGCTCGAAACCTGTTTGGAGGGGTGCAGGAGCCCTGTTGACGGGCTGGGGAGCGTGGCTGCGAACGGTGAGTAATCGCTGAGTGGGTACGCCCGGGCACGGGCTAGTTCCGGCCGTGGTAGGCCAAGGGCCCATGGGAGGGCCGGGTTAGCGTAGTGGGCAGGGTGCGCCCGCTTGGTGGCGGGGCCCCGGAGCGCCGTTGGCCGCGTGGGCAGTGTGTGGGCACGGGTGAGACCCTCGGAAAGGGGCCCAGGGGCGCCAGCCTGCACGGTGCGTTTCAGGGGAGTTGGCCAATGGGGGCACTCCTACCCGGTTGTTAGGGAGCTGGTAGGCTCGGAGGCAGTGTAGTGCCCGGGGTGCCAATCGTAAGGGGGATTCGGCAAGGGTCGTGCCTGCCAGGGGGAGCCAGCGTCCAAAGCCGCCCCCCCCCATTGGAAGGAATAAAACCGTGCAAGGGCACGAGGAAAAATTCGAGGGCGAGGCCCGAAACTGTAAGGCAACCAACAACAGGCGACGGGAATCTGGGTTGTTAGAACCAATAGGTGTAAGCGCGAGCGCTTGTTGGAGCCCCGGGTTGTTTAAAGGATAATGGAATAGGGTAGATTAGGAAGTGTACGCCCTCCGCACCATCCATCCCTTCGCTCTCGTTGTGGGCCGCTGGAAACCCCACCCCCCTATTTTTTTTTTTTTGGGGTTTTTTAGAAAATCTAAAAATTCGCTGAAAAGAAAAAAATCTTTGGGGAGGCCATCCTGAGGCTTCATTGGGCCTCTGCACAGGACGCTAGCTCTCCCTTATTCCCTCCGGGAAGGGAACGTAGGGGTTGGAGTAGGCTAGTGAGACGATAGGTTAGCCGAACAAGGACGATAAGGGGGTTAGGGGAGAATATAGAGGGGATGAAAATTAAGAAACAAACAAAAAAATAAAGTTGGGGGCTAAATTGGTTTTTGACAAATTAATGGAGTGGGTAGTACAGTGACAGGCAAAGGCGATTAGGTTGGGGAGGGAGACAGTAGGGTAGTCCGAGTCCACCTTCCTGTGTGGCCAACACCACCGGCACTCCCTCCCACCTCCACTGCAAGGCAAAGGCTTGGCCACTTCATCGTCCTTGCGGCTGTGTGCTGCGGGGCCTGTGCCGGCCATACTTCATCGGCTGGTTGTTTTCTGCCAAGGCCTGTGCCGGCCGGATCGTTCTGTGTGTTTTTGCTGCAAGGCCTGTGCCGCCCCGGATCGGTCCGACGGCTGTTTTTACTGCAAAGGCCTGTGCCGGCCAGTTCGTCTGGCCGGCGTGTGTTCGCATCTGCAGCGGCTTGTTCTCAGGCTATGTTGCCTGCTACCTTTGCCATGCATGCCACATGCCCTGTTTCACCAGCCCGTTCAGTTTTGTTTGCCCCCCTTGTTCCATTTCCATGCGCGCCAGGATCCGCAAGCACAGTTTGCAAGCTGCAGGAAACTGTCCTGTTGGCAGCTGCCAACACGGGCCTGCAGTGGCGGCCCGTGCACGTTCTCTTTTGACTCTCCTTCTTGTTTCCTGCAGAGTCCATTTGATCCTGGGGCCATGGTTAGTGTAAATTATTAAGTTAAGGCTAAGTTGTGTTTGTTGTAATGTAAAATATGAGCTGCGCCCCCGGCATGTCTGTCTTAGCGGCCGCAATTTTATTTAAGTCGTCTGTGTGAGTGAGTTTGTTTTGTTAGTTCTACTCAGCCCTCAGGTTATTTTATTTTTGGGGAGCACGAATACCCATGAATGTCGCACTCAGGGATCGTAGGTAAAACGTACTAGGGGAGAACTTAACATGATGGCACACTCGATAATTTGAGCGACTCGGGACGAGTCTGTCAAAGGGAGGGGGTAGTGTTACGGTCTGGAAAAATTCGCAAACACCATAAAAGGGTCCGTTAAGGTGAGATATATTTCTTAAGTAACATGTGTAGTTAGC
>CM068953.1:145726563-145741808 GCA_035128595.1 Eptatretus atami
AGTGCTCAGAGTTTATGCTGTGATAGTTTTACAACCTTTTATAACTTAGTTTCTCAACTCTGAATATTATTATGGAACCGTTAACATGAATGACGCAGAAAGCCAATCTTATCTGCGTGAAAACTTTAATTTTAATACTTTGCAGAATACAAAACCTGTGATCAAAAATAATAGATCCATGATATTATAACCAAATAGGCTATTGTAGTGCTCAGAGTTTATGCTGTGAAAGTTTTACATTTCTCACTCCTGAATATTATGTGGAAAACAGTTAACATGAATGAAAGGAGATAACCAGGAGTAAAGTACTGACAACTCTGGGTTTCTACTTGTTCAGCTTTGACAACACTTGTTTTTTCATTGCACGGCTAAACTTTATACCATATAAATTATGTGACACCCCTGGTTATTTGTTAAAGTGATGTTGTGAGAGGAAACCTTATGTTGCCAACTATTGGCAGGGTGCAATAACCCTGAAATTTATAAAAAGTGACATCACCGGTTTTCCCCTCGTGGTCTTCATATAATATATATATATATATATTATAGTATATATATATATATATATATATATATATGGTATGTACTCACAGATACCCGTATACAACGGGTATGGGGGACAGGACGGATCACAATACTCGGCTACTGTAGTTTCTTTTGATGTTTTGCGCCACATTCAACAGCTCAGTTCATATTGTAGGCATGTTTGGATGCCCATGGTGGCGTTTGAGACCAGTCGCTTTCAATTGTCGGCCTTGACACATACTGCTGGATGAGTAACACGAACGATTTTACATATTCATCGTTTCTATATTATCTCCATCAACAGATTAACAACATGACAGGATAAAAGTCGTAAACGCTGAGTTGAACAAACGTTCTGAACTTATGGACTTCGTGAAGAAAGCACGTCGTCTGGGACCCGGCTGTCGGTTTGCCACCGAACGCTGCTGATTGTAACGTCATCGATTCCATCTTTGAAAATTATATCTGCATTCGATTTTTTGAATCCGCCATCACCTGCGTAAATACATTGAACACATAATCTAATTAATGAAAATAAAAAATGTAAAAAGGAACATAACTGTTTCAAAATTACACCAAAAATGAATTACTTTACAAGATTAACAAGAGATATGAATGTTAAGTACATTGGTGATAATACACCTTTTCTTACAAGAGATGAGACTGAACAAATGATGGTATTGTTTCATGGAGTGATGATGTATATTGTTACGGCTCTGGAAATTCGCAAACACCATAAAGGTCCCGTAGGTGAGATATATTTCTTGGACACATCCCGCGCCTCGTGGCGAAGCCGCAGAATGCGCTGCACGGCGGTTTCGTGGGCACCTGCTGGTGTAAGTGGGAACGGGGCCCCTTGTCGCATCTCTCAGCGCGGAGGAAAGGGGGAATTGTTGATGCTCTGGGAGGGAGTTTGCTGGCTTGCTCGAGTCCCGCGACGCCGCGACTCAACGCGACCTGGTCGTCCCGGACCCGAGCTCCAGGTCCTCCTCAGCCGATCGCCCTCGCAGCCGTTCGCCCCCGTAGCCGTCTGCCCACTCTGCTTCGAGCTCCGTCTCCCGACTCCGCCCCACCGACATGCTCGAGCTCCGTCTCCCGAAATCTGCCCACCGATCTCCTACTCCGACTCACTCGCTCGCCTTTTTTATCGGCTTCAGGAAACCACCATATGCAAATTCTCGGATCCAAACGACCTCAGGGGCGGAGCCACGCTCGCCGATTGGACGGGAAAAAGGGGGCGTGTATCATTCCTGGATCCTCAAATTTGCATATGCGATTTTCGTCAGGCGCGTCTGGAGGCGGGGCCAAGCCGCCCCGCGCTTCCTGATTGGGTGGATCAGATGTGGGCGTTGAGCATTCCTGATCCGAAATTCTCCTCAGAAAACCCGCCATCTGCACTCGCGTTCTCGCGTGTATCGCTGAAGACAGCCCGACGCTCGGCGTCCACAGGTGGTGCGGAATGGCCGTAGGAGAAGGTGGTGGAGGGTTTTCGGCGGTGTCCGATGGCCATGGCGCTGTTTGAATGGCGGTGATGTGAGGTTTGCGGTAGCGAGTGGTGAAGGTAGGTTTTGGCTGCTGGCGTTGTTGTTGTTGTTGTATCAAAACAAAGGTAGAACAGAAAAAACGCCTAACTCAAAGGATCGCAGCCCGAATGAATCACATTAATTCCCTCTATACAATGGGTTTGGGCTAACTACACATGTACTTAAGAAAATATCTCACCTACGGGACCTATGGTGTTTGCGAATTTCCAGAGCCGTAACATATAACATCATCACTCCATGAAACAATACCATCATTTGTTCAGTCTCATCTTCTTGTAAGAAAAAGTGTATTATCACCAATGTACTTAACATTCATATCTCTTGTTAATCTGTAAAGTAATTCATTTTTGGTTTTAATTGAAACAGTTATGTTCCTTTTTACATTTTTTATTTCATTAATTAGATTATGTGTTCAATGTATTTACGCAGTGATGGCGGATTCAAAAAATCGAATGCAGATATAATTTTCAAAGATGGAATCGATGACGTTACAATCAGCAGCGTTCGTGGCAAACCGACAGCCGGGTCCCAGACGACGTGCTTTCTTCACGAAGTCCATAAGTTCAGAACGTTTGTTCAACTCAGCGTTTACGCTTTTATCCTGTCATGTTGTTATCTGTTGATGGAGATAATATAGAAACGAGAATATGTAAATCGTTCGTGTTACTCATCCAGCAGTATGTGTTCAAGGCCGACAATTGAAAGCGACTGGTCTCAAACGCCACCATGGGCATCCAAACATGCCTACAATATGAACTGAGCTGTGTGAATGTGGCGCAAAACATCAAAAGAAACTACAGTAGCCGAGTATTGTGATCCGTCCTGTCCCCCATACCGTTGTATACGGGTATCTGTGAGTACATACCAATATAATTATATATATATATATATATATATATTTATATGAAGACCACGAGGGGAAAACCGGTGATGTCACTTTTTATAAATTTCAGGGTTATTGCACCTGCCAATAGTTGGCAACATAAGGTTTCCTCTCACAACATCACTTTAACAAATAACCAGGGGTGTCACATAATTTATATGGTATAAAGTTTAGCCGTGCAATGAAAAAACAAGTGTTGTCAAAGCTGAAAAAAGTAGAAACCAGAGTTGTCAGTACTTTACTCCTGGTTATCTCCTTTCATTCATGTTAACTGTTCCACCATAATATTCAGAGTGAGAAACTAAAAAATGAAAGGTTGTAAAACTTTCACAGCATAAACTCTGAGCACTACAATAGCCTCCTATTGGTATAATATCATGGATCTATTATTTTTGATCACAGGTTTGTATTCTGCAAAAGTATTAAAATTAAAGTTTTCACGCAGATAAGATTGGCTTTCTGCGTCATTCATGTTAACGGTTCCATAATAATATTCAGAGTGAGAAACTAAGTTATAAAGGTTGTAAACTATCACAGCATAAACTCTGAGCACTACAATGGCCTATTTGGTTATATCATTGGGCTCCGTAGTTGGTGCATATCGTGGTTCAAGCCTGGTCAAACCCTTATTGTGTTTTATGGGACCCACGCCGTGGCTTAATGGTTAGCGCGTCTGAGTACCCATCCTCATTCGATGTACCCACCGCCCAATGAACCTGCTTAGGTATTATGGGAGTCACATGAGGTGACTTCGGCTATCGCGGGGTGGTTTATCCTTGGTTTCCTCCCGGTTTTTCCATCATATTAAGTAGTACGGAGTAAGAAATGGAGAATCGGTCGTCATATAAGCGAAATACCCTTGAGTATGGCGTTGAAACACCAATCAACAAAAAAAACAATGACCGTTTAATGTTGAAAAAAATAATCTGTGATCACCAAAGTCATGTAATGTATGCTAAAACAACAAGCATGAATTTGCTACACATTCTGGGTTTAAAATTGCATGGCAATTATAAACATGGGAATAACCAGTGATGTCAGTTTGCAACATTGATTCGTTCTTTGCTCTTAAATTAAATAACACAGAAGCTTGGCAAATGCTACATGCTTAATTGATCGGCCAATGATCACTCTTCCTTTTACTGGAAAAGAAATCTATATGACAGTTATTAAACAGTCCACGAAGTCTTGAAACTTGTGTTTTCAGTTTCTTCAAAATGACTTATCCTGACATCTCTGGTTTTCCCCTTGTGGTCTTTATATATACTATATTATTATATATATAATATATAATAATAACATATACACTATATAATATATATATAATATATATAACATACAATATACATACACACACACATATTATATATATATTACATACACATACAAATATGTATAATATATACATACACATACCAAATATGTATATATGTTACATTATACAACACATACAATATGTGTATATATATATATATACGCATGCATATTTGGCAGTGATATTCATATATATGTATATATATGTATGATATATACCTTGGCAGTGACATTCATGTCTCTGCTGGTGTGGAGTGAGAGGTCAATAGATGCCTGGGTCGGGCCTGGGAGTCATGGATCACATGGATAATGGGATGTGCACTGCCGGTACCTGTGCGGGAGGACGAAAGTCCAAGTCTTCACGTCTTGGTGCTTCCAGTCTTGCTCTATGGATGTGAGACTTGGACTCTGAGCAAGGATCTGAGATGGAGACTTAATTCCTTTGGACCAGGTCTCTTCGGAGAATCCTTGGCAATCGCTGGTCGGACTTTGTGTCCAACGAGCAGTTGCTGAGAGAGACTCAAATGAGATTTGTTACCTGCATAGTCCATGAGCATCAGCTGCGGCTGAATGGACATTTGGCTCATTTTCCTGACGCTGATCCTGCTCACCAGATTCTCTCAGCGACGGAGTCTCGTGAGTGGAGGAGGCCAATGGGCCGACCACGTGCCTCGTGTTGCAGCAGGTGATCGGCATCTCAAGGAGATGGGGTGGGCCAGGTATCTGCTTGGGGGATGGCCAGAGAGAGGCTCCTGGAGTACCGCGGAAAGTGGACTGCAGCGATGCGCTGCTCTGGCGCATGCTCCCATACCTGACCTGACTATGATATATATATATATATATACGTATTGTACAGTTTATATTTATATATATTTATATATATATATATATATATAAATTATATATATATTGTTACGGAAATGGCCCTTCGTATGCTGCTAAATATAGGATTAGTCAGATCCCCATTAAATGCAGTTTAGCTAGGTTGTTTGGTAAAATGGACGTTACATGTGTGTCGGGAGGTGTAAGAGGCTGTTTATTGTTCATACAGTGTGGTGTGTGCGAGGGCTCCCTCTTCTTCTTCCCCATCCCGGATGAGGCCCCGTCCAGTCGGCTGAGAGGGTGTGGCCAAAAAGAGGGAGGTGGAGCTAAGGGAGGAGTTTGTCGGCTTCGCTGAGGGAGGCTGCTCGGGGTCGAAGCGAGCGACCGAAAGAGAAACTGGAGAGAGAAAGAGTTCAGTTTGGGGAGACGGCTGCTCTCGAGGGGTGCTCGTGTTTTCAAAGCGAGCGAACGAAGGGGACAGTATGGAATCTGCCGGAGAGATGCTGAACCTGAGCACGCCGATCTGCCTTTTTGGGCAGTGGAAGGCGGCCTGCATGTCGAGTCGGCGATCGACTCTTACGAGGAGGTGATTCTGCAGTTGAGAAAAACGGCAGCGGCTTTGAGAGGCGAGCGTGGAAAAGGAAAGAAAAGGTGATTCTGCGAGAAAGAAACTGAGAAGACGAGTTGAGAATTCGGGCTTCGAGGCGGGAAGGCAAGAGAGGAAACGACGGAGCTTCTGACGGTCCTTGCTCACACTCACGCCTCGACAAGTTTGCCATCCGCTTACCGGAGCCCAGCACCTCGATTTGGCCTGTCTGGTGAACAGGCCAGGCCTGGATTTGTGTTGAACCTGGAGAGATTGGCTGAGCCCATGTTGATCTGGCGATCTTTGCCGTCGGCCTTGCGTGGGGTCGGAGCGTGCGGAGACCGCGTGCAGTCGGAAAAAAGAGTTAGGCGCCGCCATCATGCACGTGGCGCGCGTTCGAGCTGGGGCTCGAATTCCGTGGACATCCGCTATTGCGAGCGACATTCGTGCTTTTGACACTGTCTCTCGTCCATGAACATCACAAGTATCTGTCTTGCATGCATGCTGTCGTCTGTTGTCTGCACAGTTGTTTAAGGCATATCTCGTAGGACCCCTCGAAACCTGTAGTCGTAGTTCCCTAGTTAAGAACGGGTTAAAGATTGTTAATAAAACATTGTCCTGTGAATGGTTTTGCAAGTGTGTCGTGTTCCCCGATGTTCCCCAATAAATCTGGGTTCGTATGAAGTTGCCGCTATGGTAATTTGTGTCGCGTCGAGGAACGATCCGTTCGATTGGCATATAAAACAAATGGTTACAGACTGGCAGAAAATGCTTGCAGTCTGGACAAAACCAGTCTGTAACCGGGGTTTCTATTTCCCCAACTGGTAAGGTTCAGGATTACGTTGGTATCGCGATTGAGACGCGTGACCCCGAGGCCTGTGCTGAGCCGCCAGCGTTATAAACCCCGAGACGGTGGTGGTGAGGGGTGGCGCAAGGAATCGGGTGAGAATCCGCCACCACCGGATCCGCAACAATATGTATATATACAGGGTTAGCCCAAAAGTTACTTTACCCCTGATAAATTTCTCGCAGTTCCCCTTCCCTTCCCTCTTGCCCTCGCCCCCCTCACCCCACTATGGTAGCAGAAACACTGACTCAGAAGAATGATGGAGCACATACAGATACAAACAAATTAATTATTTCTAAGTACTGTGCATAAACCTGGTATATAAAAGAGTTCAAGAACAATGCCTTACTGGAAGGCGTAAAGTGACTTTCAGGCCACCCTATATATATATATATATATAATTAATATATAAATATATATATATATGGATGGATGCAAAAGTAGGTATACAGTAGGTAACGTTTTGTTATTCATTACTGTATACCTACTTTTTGCAGCCCTATATATATATGTAGATCTCGTAGTTAACTTAGATCGAATATATATATGTAGATCTCGATATATATATATGTAGATCTCGATATATATATTGTAGATTCGAATATATATATATGTAGATTCGATATATATATTATATATATATATATATCGATATTATATATATTATATGTAGAATCTCGATATATATATATCACTATATATATAATATATATATATATTATAATATATGTAGATTAGATATATTAGTTATATATATTATATGTTATATTGTGTGTATAATATATATAATATATATATATATATATATGTGTGTATATATATTCTTCTTTTCTTCGTCTTCTCTCGGCTGCTCCCGTAAAGGGTCGCCACAGCGGATCATCCGTTATGATCCGCATAATGATTTGGCACAGGTTTTACGCCGCGATGCCCTTCTGACGCACCCTGGTCGCTCTCTATGGCACAGGGATATTGTACACCAATTAACCAGGGCCATACACCGGGTCCAGTACACTGGGTATCACTTCGCCGACTCGGAAGGATGACAGCTGAGTCAACTCCTGTGTATTAATCAAGCAGCCAACGCGGCTTGAACTCAGAACCTTTTGGATCCCAAGCCGCTACCATAACCCGACGACAACACCAGGCTATATATATATGTGTGTATATATATATATATGAAGACCACAAGGGGAAAACCAGAATGTCAGGATAAGTCAATTTTGAGAAACTGAAAACAAAGTTTCAAGACTTTGGGGACTGTTTAATAACTGTCATAGATTTCTTTTCCAGTAAAGGAAGAGTGATCATTTGGCCGATCAAATAAGCATGGTAGCATTTGCCAAGCTTCTGTTGTGTTATTTAATTTAAGAGCAAAGAACGAATCAATGTTGCAAACTGACATCACTGGTTATTCCCTTGTTTAATAATTGCATGCAATTTTAACCAGGACGTGTAGAATTCATGCTTGTGTTATAGCATACATTACATGCTTTGGTGATCACAGATTATTTTTTTCAAATTTAAACGGTCATTGTTTTTTGTTTGATTGGTGTTCAACGCCATACTCAGGGTATTTCGCTTATAGGATGACGGATTCTCCATTTCTTACTCGTACTACTTAATATGATGGGAAAACAGGAGGAAAACCAAGGATAAAACCACCCCGCATAGCGAAGTCACCTCATGTGACCCTCTCAGATACCTAACAAGGTGATTGGGTGGTGGTACATCGAATGAGGATGGGTACTCAGACGCTGCTAACCATTAAGCCATGGCGTGGGTCCCATAAAGTCACAATAAGGTTGACCAGGCTTGAACACGATATGCACCAACTACGGAAGCCCATGATATAACCAAATAGGCTATTGATAGTGCTCAGAGTTTATGCTGTGAAAGTTTTACAACTTTCATTTTTATTCTCACTCTGATATTATGGTGGAACAGTTAACATGAATGAAAGGGAGTTATAGTACTGACAACTCTGGGTTTCTACTTTTCAGGCTTTGACACACTTGTTTCATTGCACGGCTAAACTTTTATACCATATAAAATTAGTGCACCCCTGGTTATTTGTTAAAGTAATATTGTGAGAGGAAACCTTATGTTGCCAACTATTGGCAGGTGCAATAACCCTGGATAATTTATAAAAAGTGACATCTCTGGTTTCCCTTGTGGTCTTCATATATATATATATTAATTATATCCCTGTGTCGTAAGAGGCGACCAGGGTTGGTCAGGAGGGCATCCGGCGTAAAACATGTGCAATCACTATGCGGATCATACGGATGATCCCTGTGGGACCCAGCGGGAGGCAGCCGAAAGAAGAAGAGATATTATATATATATATTATGTGTATATATATGTATATATATACATATAGTTATAATATATATATATATATATATAAGATATATAAAATAATATATATTTATTAGTTATATGTTCAGTTAAGCCCAAAATTATTCATACCTTTGAAATCTGAGAGTTTTGCAACTGGAGTGGTGGAACTTTCACTTCACCCAAGGACTTAGTTTGGCATGTACAAATCACATACATTTTGGCTCAACATTATTAGCATAACAATAGAAATGTTAAGATTTCTGTTTTTATGCCTGTCCAAAATTATTCATACCCCATACCAAGCATACAAGAATTGAGGCCAATGTTTGTGATAATGCACATGCTTTTATTTCCTAAGATTCTTATAATGTTATGCAATTATTCCAAGTGTGTGCATACAATCTGAATGCATTACAAATGGTTCTATTGAATGTGCACTGAGGAATTGTTAAAGAACAACACTCTGTGTTTGAGACTAAAATTAAGGGAGGCTGATGCAATCATTCTCAGGTCATTGTACCATGGCGAAGAAGAAAGATTCAGTGAGGACCTTCGGTTGTGCATTGGAATGCTCACAGAGGGGAAAGGCTACAAAGCTATTTCAAAGCAGTTCCGGCCGCAGTCCATTGCCACCATACAAAGCATAATTAGGAAGTACAAGGAGTTCCACACTCTAAAAACATTGGAAGGACTGGTCGGAAGCCAAAGGTGGCGGCTCGTCTGGCAAGAAAAGTTATGGCGAGAGGCACAACAATCCACGGATCACTATTAAGGCTCTCCTAAACACCTTGGCGAGTCTGGACCAAGATATCCAAGGCAGACACTCAGCGGACATTGCACAAGGGGTCTCCATGGACCGCGACCAGAAAGACTCCACTCCTCCATCCAGGCACAGAAAGGCTCATCTAGCTTTGCAAAAGCTCACCTGGACAAATCGAAGCTTTGTCCTCAGTTCTGTGGTCGGATGAGACGACAAAATGAGCTTTTCGGGCACAGAGATGTTGCTTCGTTTGGCGAAAGAAGTGAAGTATACAACCTAAGAACACAGTCCTGACCGTCAAGCATGGAGGTGGAGCATATGCTTTGTTGATGACGCGCAGACACAAATCGAGCTGTCACCTGTGGAAAGACTCCAACATCTCCTTTGATCACGCACTATACGAGTACCCAAATTAATGCCAGACATTTTGTGTACTACCAAACGGAACACAGAAAACCACAGAACAACGAACTTCCACCGCTACAACAAAACAGCGCACACCCGCTCCAACGCACGAATCCTTCTCACTGACCCCCCACACAGAATAGGAAAACACACAGTTGCACAATCGGTAACACCAGATCCACCGAAAACCACACAACTCACGGTTGACCTCCCACGCCGCCGGCCCACGCGCCAAAACACACACCCAAGACAACCTCACCAGAACGTCAGACATCGACCAATCCCAGGCGAGAAGCCGACAAGAGGGTCCGTTGAGGGCACAAGGAGACCGTGCATCGTGTGAGGTCTCTGTATGAACAGCGCGTTATCGAGGGAGATGCGCGCGTCGGCAATGGGTGCATGCCAGCCGCGTCTACCCGTGTAATGTGAGTGTGATGCGAGTGGTCTGTGCGTCGTGACACGCAGGCGTGGCCGTGCTGGAATGATCCGACGACGAACCCCCACGAGGACAAAAGCCGCGTAGCGCCTAGATTTTATTCGGGACCGTGCCGGTTCCTTTCACCGCAGCGACCGCGGTCCGTGGCGTGTCAACCACGAACCCCACCCCGTCGCCTCGCTTCACAGCGCAGAGTGAAGGTGCCCGGTCAAACGCCACGCCTTAATTACATCGGTACCCCTAGACCATACGTCCAAGAATCATTCCGTTGCCATACCAAAGCCCTACCACACCGAGCACCACACTACCACCACCAAAATCCTCCTGGACAAACATACCCGATTCCACATATCGCGAAGGACAAAGTCTAGGCAGGTAGACGGATTTGGACCGCGACGGGTTCTCCACGCGAGCTTGTGTTAAGCTCCAACGGCAGAGCACAGGTGTTCGCCGGTGGAGCCCCTCGGAGTGCGAGGTTTTTGGGGGTGCGCAGCGGGTGACGTCATGGCTCACGTAGGTTGGATCCGGCAGGAGGATGAATCCCTGCCGGATGGTACGTCCAAGAGGACGAGGTACACGTGCAGCTGCATGACTTCACGGGCAAGGTGCACAAGAAGGCGCAGGGCTGTGAGTTGCCCGCGCTGGTGCTGCGGCATTATTGAAAGGACAAAATAACGGAAGCAAGCCTCGCTTCGGAGTGAACAGGATTCCCGGGTAAGGGTGCAAGAGACCCCCTACCTGGGCACAGGATGGAACTAGCTAGGGAAGGTTAGCTTAGTTAGACCGGCTCCACGGGCAGGGGTAAGTCCTCATGGGCCCGTTGGAATGATTAGGTAGAGAGATGTTAGTTCAAGATTAGGATGGTAAATGGAAAATGATTGGACATTTGAGACAGTGACAGACTGTGGATGTGTAGAGGGACGTAGTTGCTACGTAGTGTTAAAAGGAACGTGCTGTAGATTAAGGGACGACGGGGCAGCACGAGTTAGTTAGGAGAGGAGTTAGACAAGGATGCAGGCTTCAAGCATGTGTGTGTGGAGTTGGTGAGGTGTAACATGTTGAGTGAGTGAGGCCAGCGGTGTCTGTGTGTTTGGAGCGAATGTGGAATGCATGTGCGATGAGTGATTGGGGAGGAGTGACTCCGCCCAAGGGACCCCGGGGTCAGTTATAGAGTGAGTTAGCTGGGTTAGTTAACTTGACAAAATGGAGGTCGTTTTGCTGTTGGTGGGAGTGTAGGCTCGAAACCTGTTGAGGGGGCAGGAGCCCTTTGACGGGCTGGAGCGTGGCTGCGAACGGTGAGTATCGCTGAGTTGGGTACACCCGGGCACCGGCTAGTCGCCGTGGTTAGGCCAAGGCCCATGGGGGCCGGGGTTAGCGTTAGTGGGCACGTGGTGCGGCCCGCTTGGTGCGGGGGGCCCGGAGCGCCGTTGGCCGCCGTTGGCAGTGTCGTGGGCACGGGTGACCCTCGGAAAGGGGCCCGGCCCGGCGCCAGCCTGCCACGTGTGCGTTTCAGGGGAGTTGCCATGGGCACTCCCCGGTGTTTAGGGAGCTGTAGGCTCGGAGGCAGTTGTAGTGCCCGGGGGTGCCATCGTAGGGGATTCGGCAGAGGGTCGTGCCTGCCAGGGGAGCCACGGTCCCAGCCATAGAGACCTGCAAGGGCACGAGGGAAAATTCGAGGGCGAGGCCCGAAACTGTAAGGACACCAACACAGGCGACGGGATCTGGGTTGTTAGAACCAATAGTGTAAGCGCAGCGGCTTGTTGGAAGCCCCGCGGTAGTTTAAAGGTTAATGATAGGGTAGATACGAAGTGTACCCCTCCCGCACCATCCATCCCTTCGCTCTCGTTGTGGGCGCTGGACCCACTTTGGGTTAGATCGCTGAGATCTGGGGAGCCATCCTGAGGCTTCATTGGGCTCTGCACAGACGCCTAGCTCTCCCTTATTCCCCTCCGGGAGGGAACGTAGGGGTGGGAGTAGGCTAGGAGACATAGTTAGCCGAACAAAGGACGATAAAGGGGTTAGGGGACGAATTATAGAGGGGATGAAAAATAAAACAAACAAAAAAATAAGTGGGGCTTAAATTAGTTATTGACAAATTAATGAGTGGGTAGGTACAGTGACAGGCAAAAGGCATAGGTGGGAGGAACAGTAGGGTAGGTCCGAGTCCACCTTCTGTTGCCAACACCACCGCACTCCCTCCACCAACCTCCACTGCAAGGCAAAGGCTGGCCAACTTCATCGTCTGCGGCTGTGTGCTGCGGGGCTGTGCCGGCCAACTTCATCGGCTGGTTGTTTTCTGCAAGGCTGCCGGCCGGATCGTCTGCTGTGTTTTGCTGCAAGGCCTGTGCCGCGCCGGATCGTCCGACGGCTGTTTTTACTGCAAGGCCTGTGCCGGCCAGTTCGTCTGCCGGCTGTGTTCGCCTGCAGCGGCCTTGTTCTGCAGGCTATGATTGCCTGCTTACCTTTGCCCTGCCATGCCCACTGCCCCTGGTTCACCAGCCCCGTTCAGTTTTGCTTTGCCCCCCTTGTTCATTCCATGCGCGCCAGGATCCGCAAGCAACAGTTGCAAGCGCAGAACTTCCTGTTGGCAGCTGCAACACGGGCTGCAGTGGCGGCCCGTCACCGTTCTCTTTTGACTCTCCTTCTGTTCCCTGCAGAGTCCATTGATCCTGGCCATGGTTAGTGTAAAATTATAAGGTTAAGGCTAAGTTGTGTATTGTGTAATGTAAATAGAGTGCGCCCCCGGCATGTCTGTCTAGCGCCGGCAATTTTATTTTAAGTCGTCTGTGTGAGTGAGTTTTGTTTAGTTAGTTACTCAGCCCTCAGGTTATTTATTGGGACACGAATACCATGAATGTCGCACTCAGGATCCGTAGGTAAAACGTACCAGTGGGAAACTACACATGATGGCACACGATAATTGACGACTCTGGACGAGTCTGTAAAAAGGGGAGGAGTAGTGTTACGGCTGCTGAAATTCGCAAACACCATAAAGGTCCCGATAGGTGAGATATATTTCTTAAGTTACATGTGTAGGTTAGCCCAAACCCATTGCTATAGAGGGAATTAATGTGATTCATTCGGGCCGATCCTTTGAGTTAGGCGTTTTTCTGTCTACCCTTTGTTTGATACAACAACAACCAACAACGCAGCAGCACAAAACCTACCTTCACACTCGCTACCGCAAACCTCACATCACGCCATTCCAAACAGCGCCATGGCCATCGACCACCGCCGAAAACCCTCCACCACCTTCTCCTACGGCCAATTCCCGCACCACGCTGTGAGACGCTGAGCGTCGGGCTGTCTTCAGCGATACACGCGAGACGCTGAGTGCAGAGGCGGGTTTTCTGAGGAGAATCGGCATCAGAATGCTACCGCCACATCTATCCGACCCAATGCAGGAAGCGCGGGGCGGCTGGCCCACCGCCTCAGACGCGCCTGACGGAAAAATCGGCATAGTAGCAAATTTGAGGAATCAGGAAGATACACGCCCCCTTTTTCCGTCCAATCGCGAGCGTGGCTCCGCCCCTGAGTCGTTTGGATCCTGAGAATTTGCAGTATGGGTTTCCCTAGAAAGGACGGATGAGAGGAACATGGTGGCGACGAGTTATCGGTAGGACGAGTCGTAGCAGATTCGGACGGGCGGCAGGTGCGACGGGAGACGAGCTCGAAGCAGAGGTGGGCAGACGCACGGGCAGACGGCTGGCGGAGGCATCCGGCTGCGAGAGGACCTGGAGGCTCGGTGTGCCGGGACGCGAGGTCGCTTGAGTCGCGCGTCGCGGGACTCGCAGCAAGCCAGCCAAACTGCCTCCCCAGGGCATCAACAAATTTCCCCCTTCCCCGCGCGCTGAGAGAGGCGACAAGGGCCCCGTTCCCACTTACACCCAGCAGGTCCCACGAAACCCGCCGTGCTGCCAGCGACATTCTGCGGGCTCGCGCACGAGGCGCGGGGTAGGCCCTTCGGTCTCGTCGTGACCTGGCCGCTCATCCAGTTCCACGGCGCACTTAGGCCCCGGCCCAGTCTGACTCTTGCCTCTTGAGGGGGGTCTTTTCTTTGCTTCCGAGCTGTGAATGCGGTTGTGCGCCTGTCTTGTAAGGTAGTAACTGTATAAGTGTCTCCTTGTGTCGTCTGTAGTCGGTTTTAACCTCCTTTTAAGTGTGCATATTCTTTGTTCTATTGATTATGATTAGCAAATCGCAAATTTGGCCTGTAAATTTTTAACGTGGCTTATAGTGTGCTCCGTGTGCCACGGAATCAAATGTCATTGTGTGAACTTTCCCGTTTCGCTCGTCTTTTCTTTAATTTGAACCTCCTTCCTGCTCTTCACGTAAAGGGTTCGTAGTGGGTGCAAAACGCGCCGGTAAATTAATCGAACCGTCACGTCGAGGACAACAACCGCTCGCGTTAATCCCGATAGTACGGAACGCGCCGCCCAAGGGCTCGTGTCCGGAGCGACCTGCGCGAGGTACGATCGCCCGGTTTACCATCCGCGTGGGGTACTTAGTAGGCGGAGTTTGGTCGTAACAACCCTATCCACGCGTGGACCGATTGACGATTTGGTGAGTCGAAAGCCCACCCTGCATCTGGATCCGCGCGTGAGCCGTGAAGGAGGATCACGACGAATTGTCCCGTCGGTCGAGCAGGCGTCGCGGTGAGCGAGGTCGCGTGGCCGATCGCACGCCGAAACGGGCTCGATTCGCAACAATATAATTATACGATTGTTCATTATTCAGCGGAAATGATCTAAACAAGATATGTTTGAAATGAAAAGTAACTGCC
>CM068953.1:145754433-145767609 GCA_035128595.1 Eptatretus atami
CTTTGGGACTTCAATGATATATTTAAAGAGAGAAGAGATTTTAGGTTCACTTTATTCACAGGAATTACAAAAGATAAAACTAAGCAAAATAATACCCTTGAAATCAGTATGTTTTCACAATCCTATACTTGTACACCTCTGTGGAGTATAGTCGGGGGCATCTGCTGAGTATTAAATTTAAAATAACAATAAATAACCAATACTATGTATAATATGTGTGTGTAATGGGCTTTCTTAGATCTGTGAACCCCAAACACGAATCTCAACTGAATAGTCAGTCAAGGTTTAACTTTCGGTGTGTGTGTGTGTGTGTGTGTGCGCCGTGCGCCCACACGTCCGTGATAATATAACAGGAGCGTAATATAATCAACCCTAACCTTCGCATTTTAAAACCCCTACCCATCCTAACCCCACATTTTAAAATCCCTACCCATCCCTAACCTTCGCATTTAAAATCCCTACCCATCCCTGACCCATCCCTAATCCTCACATTTAAAATCCACCCATTCCTAACCCTCACATTTAAAACCCCTACCATCCCTAACCTTCGCATTTAAAACCCCTACCCATCCCTAACCCATCCCTAATCCTCACATTTAAAATCCCTACCCATCCCTAACCCTCACATTTAAATTCCCAACCATCCCATCCCTCACCCAACCCCAACCCATCCTATCCCTCACATTTAAAATCCCTACCCATCCCATCCCTCACTCAACCCTAACCCATCTCTAGCCCTCACATTTAAAATCCCTACCATTCCATTCCTAACCCAACCCTAACCCATCCCTAACCCTCACATTTACAATCCCTACCCATCCCTAACGCTCACATTTAAAATCCCAACCCATCCCATCCCTAAACCATCCCTATCCCTCACATTTAAAACCCTGCCCATCCCATCCAAACCATCCTAACCCTCACATTAAAATCCCAACCCATCCACCTTCACCCAACCCTACCCCATCCCTAACCCTCACATTTAAAATCCCAACCAATCCCAACCCTCACCCAACCCTACCCCATCCCTAACCCTCACATTTAAAATCCCAACCAATCTCTAACCCACCCTCACCCTCACATTAAAATCCCAACCCTAACCCATCCCGAACCCTCACATTTAAAATCCAACCCATCCATCCCTCACTCAACCCGAACCATCCCTAACCTTCACATTTAAAATCCCAACCCATCCCATGCCGAACCGATCCTCAACCTCACATTCAAAATCCCAACCCATCCCATCCCTCACCCAACCGTAACGATCCCTCAACCTCACATTTAAATCCCAACCCATCCCATCCCGAACCCATCCCTCACCCTCACATTTAAAATCCCAACCATCCCATCCCGAACCCATCCCTCCACCTCACATTTAAAATCCCACCCATCCCATCCCGAACCCATCCCTCACCCTCACATTTAAAATCCCAACTCCTAAAAATATAGTTTTTAAATAAGTTTTTTTCCTCTTTTTCTGATTCTGTCTTTCAATGCTCTCAGTTTGAAGAAGTAGAAATGGGGAGGAAGAATTTTCCAGTACTTTCTTCTCAGAACTTTCTTGATATTGCTGAAAAAATATATATATATTACTTATCTTACATTGAATTAAATATGTAATTTAATTTATTTCTAATCAACTGAACTTACCTCTCATCAAGCACCATCCAACAAAGAACCACATCAATAGGTTTTAAAACCCGAGAGTCGTCTATATTCTATGTGGGTAGAAACCACATTTCAAGTCTCTAAAATAAACCCAACTTTCCAAGTCTCCAAGGTATAAACCACATTCCTGTTGAGTCTCCAAGATACGTATCACATTGTGATTATCAAGCAGAACCCACATTCCAAGTCTCCAAAACTATAACCATCTATCCAAGACTCCAAGGTAGAACCACAATTTCCAGAAATATTGTGGGTTTTGCGATAAGTCTCACATAGTATAACTGTGGATAATCAGGTAAAATTTCATTTTTCCAATTTTTTATGGTTTCAGTGATAGATCTCAACATAGTATAACTGTGGGATCATCAAGGAAACTTCATTTTTCCAATTATTTATGGGTTTCGGTGATAGATCTCACATAGTATAACTGTAGATCATCAAGGAAAACTCCATTTTTCAAAATTTCTGAAATTTGTGAGTCTCCTGGTAAAACTTGTATTCTGGCTCATCAAGGTAGAACTTGTTCAGTCGGGTATTGTCTTGATAACTCACGATGAGATACATCAATGTAGTACTCCCTTTCAGGATTTTGTGTGTGTCCAAGGTCTAACTCTTTTGCTGGTCATCAAGGTAGAGCTCATTCTTGTGGTCTTGGTCGCTCACTAGGTCTTCAACCAAACCAACAATTTCACCCCAGTTGTGGCAAAAAGCGTATTTTCATTTTGATTTCTTCATACAGTTTCTGTGAGAGAAATATTAATGTATTAATAATGATTTAATTATTAAATTATATATGCTTAAATCAAACTCTGTAAATAGGAAAAGAAAATCTCCTTAATAGATAAGAGTTTGACTCCAGTTCATCAATTTGAAGATTAATTTCCATGCAGTTGTAGGACTCCAAGGAACTCCAAATCATCCATTCGAGATCAGCCACAGCAGTCCATTCTTCAATGAAAGTAAAAATATGTTTAAATTTAGCCTGTGTTGCAGCCCTTGGTATAAGAATGGTGGGTGTGGTCTCCTGGGAATTCCCGAGGCAAGCAAAGGAGCCCTGTGGGCATAACCAAACTACAAATGGTGGAAGAGTAGGAGGTCCTCACAAAGTGGTGAACTTCGGCAAAAGTGGTGGCTTAGAAAGTGAGCTGGCTTAGAAAAATGAGTGTGGCTTATGAAAAGTGGGCATGGTTTCGGGAAAAATTGCGTGGTTAGGAAAAAATATTTGATCAGAGATGCTCAGGACAAGAGCATAAGAGAGGTATGCCATTTCCTCTCTGCTCAACAAAAATACTTAAACCAAGAACCAAGTTCAGGTAATACTCGATGGTGATGAGTGTTGCAAGAAAATTAAGTTATTCCCGAAAATAAAACACAAATATTTATCGTATCTCTATATGACTACTCAATTTGATGAAGAAATGATCATATGAATGGGGCGAAGCCCAGCCCCCGGGCAGGGATAGTATCAAAAGGAGCGCGATGACGAAGTAATGTGAACCAGTTTGAAAAGGAGGAATATGAGTGAGCGCAAGTGACGAATACACCGAGGATATTGCGACTTTAAGAAATGGTAGACATTACTGCGGCAAAGCCTCCTTTTGATACTTCTTATGTATGTATTTGTATGTATGTATGTATATTATATATATATATACAGGGCGTATGGCGTGCACTGTAATCCGCAACTCGGAGGCTTGGGTTGGAGGATCGCTTTGAGGACGGGAGCTCTGCGCTGGCGCGCTATGAGAGGTGTAGGGCAGCCCGGAATCATGCAAAACCCAATCTTATCCCTGTGTCGTAAGAGGCGACCAGGTTTCCTCAGGAAGGGCATCCGCCGTAAAACCTGTGCCAAATCAGTGTGCGGATCATAACGGATGATCCGCTGTGGCGACCCCTAACGGGAGCGCGAAAGCGAACAACAACACACAACAACAACACAAATATATATATATATATATATATATTATATATATATATATTACATACACACACACACACACACACACACAACAGTCATGTGCACTTAACGACGGGATACGTCTGAGAAATGCATCATGAAGCGATTTCGTCATTGTGCGAACATCAGAGTGTACTTACACAAGCCGAGATGGTATACCTACGACACACCTCGGCTATATGTATAGCCTATTGTTCCTAGCATGTTACTGTACTGAATACTGTCAGCAATTGTAACACAATGGAAGTATTTTGCATATTTAAACATATCTAAACACAGAAAGGTACAGTAAAAATAGAGTATAAAAAGTTTTTTTTTTCATGGTGCCACCTGTTAAGGGCACTTACATAATGGAGCTTGCAGGACTGGAAGTTGCTCTGGGTGAGTCAGTAAGTGAGGTGAGTGAATGTTGAGGCGAGGACATTATGCTACACTACGTAGATTTATAAAACACTGTACACTTAGGCTACACTAATTTCTAAAAAAATAATTTTCTTTCTTCATAATAAATTAACTTAGCTTACTGTAACTTTTTTACTTCTAAGCTTTTTAATTTTTAAACTTTTTGATGAACAAAACAGCATGAGATTAACAAGCACACGAAAAATATGCAATCAAAGATGCGTGAACACGAGATGTATGAGGCTGCTGCTTAACACAGTACACTTTACAGTAGACTTTTTTGTACAAGTAGAAAAGTACACTCTAATAATAATGATAAAAGTACCAGTATAGTAAATACATAACCAGTAACATAGTTTATTATTATTCAAGTATTATTACTGTACATTATTTGTATGTGCTATACTGTACTTTTATACGACTGGCAGGGCTACGACATCACACGAGACGAGGCTCAGGTCTGTCATACAGAAGAGGGAGTAACCAGGGAGAGATACTGGGAGTCAGAGACGTCTTGGGGAGAAAGTTTCTGTTAGGCAGATTATATCTGGTTTGTCAGTGCAACCTGTATGGAAAGATCTGGAGGTTGAGCGAAGGCCCCGATATTTGAGGTCCACACTGTTAATGAGAGGGAGGGGAGGAGGCTTTGGGTGCAGGGGTGGGTGGAGGGTAGGTAGACAATTGAGAGCAGTCTGTTTAAAATAGTAGAAGAGTAATGCATTATGTACAGTAAAGAGTACCACATGTTTGAAAGAGGAAGAATGAAGCATTCTAAGAAGATCATTTTATTATTATTATTATTGTTTGAGAGAGTTTTCATCAGATTCGGTCATAGAGTGTTGTAGAAAAAAATTGTGAGGTGAATGGTGAAATTGGATCGATAAACGCAGGGGGTCTAAACAGATCACGTGGTTATGTGAGAAGCACCTGCTCTGGGAGGTGTACCGTCAAAAATAAATTATTTATTTTTAATAAGGATTGCATAACATTTGGAAAAGGAAGGTTGAAGTAAAATCGTGGAAGTGTGTGGTGAATTTGGACGGTAACGCAGTGTGAAGCTTGCTGGTCATGAAAAGTACCAGGAAGAGTAGAGAGAGACCCGTGGTTTTCAGGTGTAGAGATCGAAGGTACAAGGAAGATTATTTATTTTTTGATGTATTTTTGAAGAAACAGTAAGATCGGAATGGAAGGTTGTTCGATCGGAAAAATCGTGAAGGTAATGCGAGAGAGGGTCAGCTCAGCAGATAAGATGGTGTGCAGGGCAGGAGGAAGAAGAAGAGGAGATGCAGAGGAAGAAAAGAGGAGGATGCAGAAGAAGAGAGGATATGCAGAGAAGAAGAAGAATCGAGACTTGTGAGTGTGCAAGGAGAAAGGTCGTTTTTTGTTTTTTTAATTTAAGACAAGAAATGGAGTGTTTAGTTGGGAGGGATGGCGATGTTGGGAAAGTGGGGAGATAGAATGAGGTAATGGGGAGAAAATACAAATAAACACATCGTACCAGAGGGAATGATGGGGAGGCCTCAACACCGTAGACAAGGTCGACGAAAACTCACCAAAATAGCACGATTTTGAAAACAAAACCGAACTCGGACACACAGTAACATGCATGAGAAAATAAACAGTTAAACGGGACAGATAACGACCGAAACTTAACTTTCAGATGGTCAGCAGAGAGCCCTGAAGGAGACTGCCAACGCTCCACATTAATGATAAAGAAAGTTATGTTTGCATCAAAGGAACTTGAGCAATATTTGTCTGCTGGGTGCAGAGTTCGTAAAATTCATCGGATTTAAAATTTAAACAAAGTCATTGGTTAAAGAAGTATATTGATTTTATACAAAAGGAGAAACAGAATCAAAAACAGATTTTTGAGAAGCGATTTTATAAATGAATGAATAATGCTGTATTTGGAAAGACTATGGAAAATGTTTGGAATAGACAAAACATAAGGACTTTCTACATTTCTTGGAAACAGGCTTCAAAATAATTAATAGACAAGTTTAAACGAGCCGAGGTGTTTTCAGAAAACTTTTGCGCTATTCATTTGAAAAAAGAGAGTATTGAAATGGATAACCTATTTATATAGAACATCAATTCTTGACTTGTCAAAGTCGTTAATGTATGACTATTACTTTACTAATTTAAACCAAAGTAGAAGGATAATGTGTCATTGTTATATATGGATTACAGATAGTTTTATATATAAATTAAAACAAGTGATGTATATTGAGGATATGATTGATAATATTGATATATATGATACAAGTTTAATCGTTGACGGCAGCTATAATTATATTATATTATAACACACTAGAAATCGAAGTGTCAACATCACCATCATGCCGAAGAAAAAAAAAAAACAAAAAAAACAGGAGTCTGGAACACTGACGCTAACCATTACCTCGACGTGTTCGACTTATAGTAACTTACAAGTAACGTGTGTCAACGATCGGCCTAACGTACCTACAACACGTTTACTCATAGGTTAGAAATAAGTTTCGGGTACGCTAACATTACCTCGACGTGTTCGACTTATGAGGAACTTACATGTAGCGTGTGTCGACGTGTGTCAACGATCGCGCAACGTGCCTACAACTTATGGCCAGCGTTATGCGAACGTGTGAGTCATACGCTGGCATACGTCAAAAAATTTCAAGCATGAAAATTTGTCTACAGCTCGGCGTACTACGACATATCCAGCGTACTACGACGTATGTCAGCGTACTACGACGTATGCCAGCGTGCTCTTTAACGTATACAAAACTTAACCCATAACGTTTCGACGCTGTTCCTCGTCGTTTTAGACAAATTTTTCATACGTCGCATACGATGGCTAAATCGTCAAGGTGTGACAGGGCCTTTACAGACGGTGTGTTGAATCAAGAAAAGTATGAAATGGGTGTGAAGGTGCCATTCCCATTGAAATGGCATTCATCTGCAGCAAATACGTCGATATCGGCTCCACTTGATGCCAGGATGGACAGGCTTCATATAATTCTCAGCAGACAAGGTTCTAATAAGTCTGCCCTACATTATCTGCCCGCATGGAATCTTCACCTACTGATTTGTCAACAATCCATAAAATCTGATGAAAAGAGTGTGGGAATGGCCCACTCTAGAATTGATCGCATGTCATTGCCTGTGACAGGCTATACACGTGAAAGTCCAGAATTCGGAGTGATGACCAGTTATCTATAATGTTGTGGTTAGAATAGGTGAATTCCACACCTGCATGGCATTTCTAGCAGTGATTGAAAAGCATTCACTGATGCTATACTGTGGGATATGATGATTGAAGCCCAGAGAATTGCAGAAGCATCCATGAATGGTGGCATCTCTGGCTCCACCCTATCAGTCGATCTTGTGTCAGAAGCTTCTGTATGAAAGTCTTCACCGCTTGAGGTTCCGCAAGTTCCTTTCATTATTATTGTGCTGGATTGCCACTTTGGCATGATACATCAAAAATGAGGCACATCATGATTCTTGGTTAAATTGCAATACTCCAGGTATGATTATTCCTCAGTAATTGACAGTCGACCTTCTTGTTTCTCTTTGAAAATACTGTTCTGATAGCTTTCAGCTACCGCAGTTTCATCTGTCTGACTTGTCTAGTGTTGAAGAAATGGGTGCGTGGAAAAGGCCAAATATGCAAATGTTACTCCACACAGCTTTACTTATTTACTGAAGTAACTACAATAAAACCATTATTGATTAACATCTTGATACTTCATTTGACAGACATCACAGTGGGTGTTGGAGTATACATAATTATTTCTCCACTGTGATTAGTTAGGAATCTGTGATGTATCCAAAAAGAGGGGTACTTGCAATTATTTTGTGAAAAATCACTGTTTCCGTCACAATTATTTAATAAAGCAAGGGCATCTTTCGTATTTTCAATTTTAAAGTATTTGTCCAGTCTTCAAGTTCGCGAGTGCAATAAATAACAATGGAGGAGTCGTGTTGGAGATAAGAATCCCTAAAAACTGCCAAATTGCCAATAGAGGCCTTTTTGACCTGGTAGCCAACTTCGACACCCCACAGTACCGTGTTGGACAGAGTACTCACGATAACTTTTTACCCAGAAGTCCAGCATAGTTGTCCATCTATGCGAGATTGAAGAAGCACGTCGATCATGGATGAAGACAATTTCTAGCTCTCTTCCCACCGCTGCCCATGGCCTAAGAGCTTGAACGTATAATTGATTCCATGTATAAAATTATTCACAAGAAATCAGAAACTTTTTCAATTGGTATTCCACAAAAACAACTGAGTGTTGCAAAGTATCTTTTTCACTGACCTTATCTGCAACTTTTCTTCATTTCACCACAACCTTCAATCAACCGCAAGTATGATTGAAAAAAAAACATCGTTATCATCATTGGTATACAGTAGAGGAGGATTTCCTGATTGATTCGCCGAACATGAATTGAAAATCTAGGAAAAAAGGTAATTCAAACTTGTTTCAGTTATGAATAGTGATAAAGTTGAACTTTCACTAAGGTGTCTACCCATCTTTGTTTCTTTCCTCGATGAAGTGCATCCTGAAGCTCGGCATTTTATGGAGGCTTCATGTGGATCATAAACAACTGAACAGTCCAGGAGATTCGTGACACTGTGCGTCACGAGATGTTGTCAACGGTTGGAATATCTGGTGAATTTGAATATCTTTTGTCAATGGTGAACCAATGCACAAAGAACCCTCGAGAGTCTCTTGTGCATGGGCTTCACCATTGATAAAGTTCTGAACTCCAATTTACCGCAACCATACAGCCAAATTAGGTCCATGTGCAGTACTTTAATGTTTTGGGTTTTTGTTTTATTGGAAGGGATGAGGGGGGCACCATCGAGAGGTCTGGATGCATCAATATCCAAAATGCGTTGCGCGTTTTATAGTTCGAGGTAAAATATTTTATCTTGTAAAATGTTGAAGCAGCTCTGGGATGAGCCCGAATAGGATCAGTTTCTCGTCACAATAAACTACACACGTTCTTCGTTTTGATACGTCTTGCTCTGTTTGGCCCTCGAGTTTGGTTGATTGTGAGTTGTGACGTTGGTGTTTTCCACAAACGTTACCATTTTACGAACGCTCTGGAGACCGCTTTGATGGACATATTGGTCAAACAAGCTATGCTGCGTTACACGGTGGTGCTCGATCGTACTCCTTGTGATGTCACCGCGAAGGATGTGTTTACTTCAATATAATTATTAAATCGAACGAAAAAGTCTACACACACACACACACACACCACACAACACACACACACACACACACACACACACCACACACACACACCTTCTGGGTCACCTCATTTGCTGTGATGTGTTTTCTAATGCAATGCAGAATAATTTTATAACCTACCATCTCACCCATCACAGCTGATTAATCCAAATATATTAATATTTCTCTCTATTTCAAAATCATTCTGCTGTTATATTACGAAGTTATCACCAAGTCTGTGGCTGACACTACGAAAATAAGTGATGGTTCATGAAGATGTTTAAATGGTATCAAAGGACTATGGGTTTTGTGTTTTATGAGACAAAAATAGTAAATGATTAAAAAAATATTATGCAGACCAAAAATTTTGATGTTGTTCCATCACAATCCCACAACAAAAGTAAAATGTCAAAAGATATTGCGATGGTAATCCATGAAAGGATTGTGGGTCACAATGTGGTGTCATTCATACCTGTTGTTTTTTTTTTTTTGAGATTTCATCCCTGTTTTTTAATTTTTTTTTCATATATATATACATATATTTATATATGTGTGGTAATATTATAATATACATATATATAATACATATACAGGGGGCTGCAAAAGTTAGGTATACAGTAATGAAACAAACACCGTGCGCACAAAACGTATTTTTATGATTATACAAGCAAATCAATAATAACATACCAATAATAAACATATTAATCAGTATTAATGAATGAATTCTAGTATTAATGAATCCTAACACCACTATTATAATACTGGGTAATACTGTTAAATCCTTACCATATACCTTACTTTGCACCCCCTGTATATATATATATATATATATATATATATATATATATATATATATATATATATATATATATATATTATATTATAGTGCTATCCGTGTATAAAACCCACTCACCATCTCTCACTGTTATGAGGGGAATAAACAATCAACTCTCTCCAAACCAATTAAACCCAGGTGGCTAGGGTGACTGTATATAAATAACTTGACTTCTCCCATGCTCTTCGAGCCAAAGAAGCTGCATAAAGCAACCATGAAAGCCTACCAAGGTAAGCTCTTTGCTGTTTCAACCCTTCCCAGAGTCCTCCACAGCTGTAAAGACATTCACAAATGGTACACACATGAGAATCCCAATGCTACACACCCCCTCAGCTACATCACTGATTGGCGAATTATCAGCGCAGCACAGACAGAAACGCATACTAATGAGGCTCCCAAGCCTTTCCTCTATTGAGTAGGGATAAGAAATGTATGGCATTTGGACAAAAACACAGATGCAGGGTGAAAAGCCGATCATATTTAAAAAAAACATGATTAATCGTCTCGAGCTTGGACATAATGCACACTCAATGGGTTTGAAAAAAAATTATCATATTAAATTAAAAAATTATTGTTAAATTAGACAACTTGTCTAAGGTCAATGGGGTGCTTGAGTCGAGCCTATATGCCTTGCTCACATCTCCAATTGGGGCTGGCGGGCATACACACACTCAGGAGCAAGCATGGATAACTTTGACATAATCCACCTCAAGGTACAACCAATCAACTTATTTTGTTATATTTGGTTTATGTTAAATTTTATGGCTACATTAGACAACTTGTTGAACTGTGTTAAGAGTGATTGAGGAACAATATAAACACTGTCCACCCAAAGAGTCATCATAGTAACATGTCATTATTATTTTATTATTCCTTTATTCCATCCATACATACATCCATCCATTGGGACCATACTCTGTGCAGAGAGTTGGTGCGGCCAAAGCAGTCTCCTTGGCTATTGGACACAATCCAGGATGGGCACCACTCCGACAACAGGATACAGGAAGCTGCAACTCATTCCTTTTACTAACTCCCCTAATCCTCCGTCTCCTTCTTTCTCCTCCCTTCCTCTTCCATCTTCCCTTTTTCATCAATACTGTATGTAAACTTGGGGAAATAAATTAGGGCTGCGACTCGTATCCGTGGTTCTGATGCAAGGAACTTGGACCAAGGAGGAAGCCATTGGGCCCATTTCATGGCTATAATTTATCTAACTCCATAAATTTATCAATCCCTTTTCTCCTTAATTAAACTGTCGGGGAGGGGAGGAGAAGTAGGGATAGCCACAGGGACATCACCAAGCGTATGCTTTCCTAAGGGGTGAAAGTGGGTTGTGGGGTGAAGGATGAACAAACATCGAATAGGAACATCTACTTTTTGATGAGAACTTCTCAGACCCATTTAATCCTACACTGGTACACATTGCTTCGCTAGTCAATAACACCAATACAACCGATATACCAATATTCCATGTTCCCCTCTAACTCCATGCTTATAAGTACAAATCTATTTCCAGGTTTAAACTTATTCCTGACTTCTCCAAAAACAGTCTTGTGGCGTGGGCCTTGATAACTAGTTCACATTGTACTTTGCACACGCTGTAGCATTTCGTCATGGAGTATGAAAAATTCATCCAAGGCTTTGACAATTATGGCCGTCATATTGTGAGTACGGTAAATTGTGCTGGAATGATCTAGCATATGAAATAATCTGATTGTCATCACTTGTATGTATATCACCTCAAAACCCCATTTTATTAATCTGTGATGAATTGTGTCTTTCACCAAACAAAAGGACAGAATGACCTTTACTTATGAGTGACTGCACATGCAGTAATTTTCAGACTTTTAAAGGCAGGTTTTGAGTCGCTGAGACTTCGTGTGATTCGAAGGTTGTAATCACATTAATAATCGTCGGCATTATTTTCTTACATTTGAAAACTCAAAATATACTAAAATTACTTTTAAATCAAACTTTTGTCATTGGTGTTTTGTTGGAATCGATTAAACAGCCGGGAATTTACGAAGATGCATTATGACGTCACGTCTCTCGAAAACTCGTGAACATTCGGAAACACGTTGTGAACATGCGAGAGTGATATCAGAGAGTGGTTTCAGCGGCGATGAAATTGAGTGTGTGTTCTTCCGATATGCCGAGGACGAGTCGGAGGATGATGAGGATTTATACTATGGAGTTTTCTGGCCTGAGCATATATAATTTTGAGGCACTTGCAGTGCCAGAAAATGGCCCATTTTGTGTTTACAGTGGCAGGACTTGACTGTCGGCAGTTCACACTGACAGAGCTCACCAGACTGATTGGTTTGTAGATTTTCATTTTCTTGTTCGATGCTAAATAAATAATGTAAGTTTGATTCGTCTGTGACTGATATTATAATTTTTAACCCTTCTAGTACTCAAGATGTAGATAGAATGAATCAATAATGGACCAAATATATTAACACCGTAGCCTTGGCGTTGAAGTCTTTCTGACATGAGCTTGACCCAGCCGAAACGTGAACATGTTAGAACAAACCCCAACTTTCAAGAGACTGTTGTGGCATATAATACCAAACTGTTTACTCATTGGGAAATATTCTACCAAATTTAGAAAAAAGTCGGAAAATTGCATCAATTTTTTACAATTGAAATGAATAGCCAATTTGCTGATGCTGGTTAAAAAAGTATTTAATCAACATAAGTTGAATTTGTTAAGCGAAACTTTTTCACGCTTGTGTTTTTCAGAAAGTTTATTTATTGTTTTTCATGTTCTCTTAAAATACTTTCAAGGTTGTTTTCTCACTTAAACTCCACACTTGATCTTGTGACAGAGCAGTTCTCTGAGAACTGATCAGCCAAAACTCATTTCACAGAGTGGTGATCAGATGTTGTTTATGCCATCTCTCTTTATAACCACATTCCTGTTGAGTCTCCAAGATACGTATCACATTGTGAGTTATCAAGCCAGAACCCACATTCCAAGTCTCCAAAACTATAACCATCTATCCAAGACTCCAAGGTAGAACCACAATTTCCAGAAATATTGTGGGTTTTTGCGATAAGTCTCACATAGTATAACTGTGGATAATCAGGTAA
>CM068953.1:145776840-145789536 GCA_035128595.1 Eptatretus atami
ACAAAACTTACCCATAACGTATTCGACGTGTGCCTGCGTTTTAGACAAATTTTTCATACGTCGGCATACGATGGCTAAATCGTCAAGGTGTGACAGGGCCTTTACCAGACGGTGTGTTGAATCAAGAAAAGTATGAAATGGGTGTGAAGGGTGCCATTCCCATTGAAATGGCATTCATCTGCAGCAAATACGTCGATATCGGGCTCCACTTGATGCCAGGATGGACAGGGCTTCATATAATTCCTCAGGCAGACAAGGTTCTAAATAAGTCTGCCCTACATTATCTGCCCGTCATGGAATCTTCACCTACTGATTTGTCAACAATCCATAAAATACTGATGAAAAGAAGTGTGGAGATGGCCCACTCTAGAATTGAATCGCATTGTCATTGCCTGTGACCAGGCTATACACGTGAAAGTCCAGGAGATTCGTTGGAGTGATGACCAGTTATCTCATAATGTTGTGGTTAGAATAGGTGAATTCCACACCTGCATGGCATTTCTAGCAGTGATTGAAAAGCATTTCACTGATGCTATACTGTGGGATATGATGATTGAAGCCCAGAGAATTGCAGAAGCATCCATGAATGGTGGCATCTCTGGCTACCACCCTAATCAGTCGATCTTGTGTCAGAAGCTTCTGTATGAAAGTCTTCACCGCTTGAGGTTCCGCAAGTTCCTTATTCATTATTATTGTGCTGGGATTGCCACTTTTGGCATGATACATCAAAAATGAGGCACATCATGATTCTTTGGTTAAATTGCAATACTCCAGGTATGATTATTCCCTCAGTAATTGACAGTCGACCTTCTTGTTTCCTCTTTGAAAATACTGTTCTGATAGCTTTCAGCTACCGCAGTTTCATCTGTCTGACTTGTCTAGTGTTGAAGAAATGGGTGCGTGGAAAAGGCCAAATATGCCAAATGTTACTCCACACAGCTTTACTTATTTACTGAAGTAACTACAATAAAACCATTATTGGTTACAACATCTTGATACTTCATTTGACAGACATCACAGTGGGTTGTTTGGATGTATACATAATTATTTCTCCACTGTGATTAGTTAGGAATCTGTGATGTATCCAAAAAGAGGGTACTTGCAATTATTTGTGAAAAATCACTGTTTCCGTCACAATTATTTAAATAAAGCAAGGGCATCTTTCGTATTTTCAATTTTGAAAGTATTTTGTCCAGTCTTCAAGTTCGCCGAGTGCAATAAATAACCAATGGAGGAGTCGTGTTGGAGATAAGAATCCCTAAAAACTGCCAAATTGCCAATAAGAGGCCTTTTTGGACCCTGGTAGCCAACTTCGACACCCCACAGTACCGTGTTGGACAGAGATCTCACGGATAACTTTTTACCCAGAGTCCAGCATAGTTGTCCATCCATATGCGAGATTTGAAGAAGCACGTCGATCATGGGATGAAAGACAATTTCTAGCTGCTCTTCCCACCCGCTGCCCATGGCCTAAGAGCTTGAACGTATAATTTGATTCCATGTATAAAATTATTCCACAAGAAATTCAGAAACTTTTTCATTTGGTATTCCACAAAACAACTGAGTGTTGCAAAGTATCTTTTCACTGACCGTTATCTGCAACTTTTCTTCATTTCACACAACCTTCAATCAACCCGCAAGTATTGATTGAAAAAAAAATCATCGTTATCATCATTGGTATACAGTAGAGGAGGATTTCCTGTTGATGTCCCGAACATGAATTGAAAATCTTAGGAAAAAGGTAATTCAAACTTGTTTCAGTTATGAAATAGGTGATAAAAGTTGAACTTTCACTCAAGGGTGTCTATCCATCTTTGTTTCTTTCCTCGATGGAAGTGCATCCTGAAGCTCGGCATTTTATGGAGGCTTCATGTGGATCATAAACACACTGAACAGTCCAGGAGATTCGTGGACACTGTGCGTCACGAGATGTTGTCAACGGTTGGAATATCTGGTGAATTTGAATATCTTTGTCAATGGTGAACCAATGCACAAAGAACCCTCGAGAGTTCTTTGTGCATGGGTTCACCATTGATAAAGTTTCTGAACTCCAATTTACTCGCAACCATAACAGCCAAATTAGGTCCATGTGCAGTACTTTAATGTTTTGGGGTTTTTTTTGTTTATTGGAAGGGATGGAGGGGGGCACCATCGAGAGGTCTGGGATGCATCAATATCCAAAATGCGTTGCGCGTTTTATAGTTCGAGGTAAAATATTTATCTTGTAAAATGTTGAAGCAGCTCTGGGATGAGCCCGAATAGCGGATCAGTTTCTCGTCACAATAAACTACACACGTTCTTCGTTTGATACGTCTTGCTCTGTTTGGCCCTCGAGTTCTGTTGATTGTGAGTTGTGACGTTGGTTGTTTTCCACAAACGTTACCATTTTACGAACGCTCTGGAGACCGCTTTGATGGACATATTGGTCAAACAAGCTATGCTGCGTTACAACGGTAGGCTCCATCGTACTCCTTGTGATGTCACCCGCGAAGGATGTGTTTACTTCAATATAATTATTAAATCGAACGAAAAAGTCTTACACACACACACACACACACACACACACACACACACACACACACACACACACCAACCACACACAAAACCCACACTTCTGGGTCACCTCATTTGCTGTGATGTGATGTGTTTTCTAATGCCATGCAGAATAATTTTTATGACCTACCATCTCACCATCACCAGCTGATTAATCCAAAATATATTAATATTTCTCTACTATTTCAAAAATTCATTCTGCTGTTATATTACGAAGTTATCACCAAGTCTGTGGCCTGACACTACGAAAATTAAGTGATGGTTTCATGAAGATGTTTAAATGGTATCAAAGGACTATGGGGTTTTGTGTTTTTATGAGACAAAAATAGTAAATGATTAAAAAAATATTATGCAGACCAAAAATTTTGATGTTGTTCCATCACAATCCCACAACAAAAGTAAAATGTCAAAAGATATTGCGATGGTAATCCATGAAAGGATTGTGGTGTCAAATGTGGTGTCATTCAATACCTTGTTTTTTTTTTTTTTTTGAGATTTCATCCCTGTTTTTAATTTTTTTCATATATATATACATATATTTATATATGTGTGTGTATATATATATACATATATATATATACATATACAGGGGGCTGCAAAAGTAGGTATACAGTAATGAAAAACAACGTGCGCACAAAACGTATTTTATTGATATACAAGCAAATCAATAATAAATACCAATAATAAACATATTAATCAGTATAATGAATGAATTCTAGTATTAAATGAATCCTAACACACTATTATAATACTGGTAATACTGGTATAATCCTTACATATACTACTTTTGCAGCCCCCTGTATATATATATATATATATTTTTATTATATTATTAATATATGTGCTATCCCGGTTATAAAGACCCACTCACATCTCTCACCTGTTAATGGAGGGAATAACCAATCAACTCTCTCCAAACCAATTAAACCCAGGTGGCTAGGGTGACTGTATATAAATAACTTGACTTCTCCCATGCTCTTCGAGCCAACGAAGCTGCATAAAGCAACCATGAAAGCCTACCAAGGTAAGCTCTTTGCTGTTTCAAACCCTTCCCAGAGTTCCTCCACAGCTGTAAAGACATTCACAAATGGTACACACATGAGAATCCCAATGCTACACACCCCCTTAGCTACATCACTGATTGGCGAATTATCAGCGACAGCACAGACAGAAACGCATACTAATGAGGCTCCCAAGCCTTTCCTCTATTGGGAGTAGGGATAAGAAATGTATGGCATTTGGACAAAAACACAGATGCAGGGTGAAAAGCCGATACATATTTAAAAAAAACAACATAATTAATCGTCTCGAGCTTGGACATAATGCACACTCAAGGTTGAAAAAAAATTATCATGATTAAATAAAATATTATTTGTTAAATTAGACAACTGTGTCTAAGGTCAATTGGGTGCTTGAGTCGAGCCCATATGCCTTGCTGCACATCTCAAATTGGGGGCTGGGCGGGCATACACACACTCAGGAGCAAGCACGGATAACTTTGACATAATCCACCTTCAAGGTACCAACCAAATCAACTTATTTTGGTTATATTTTGGTTATTGTTAAATTTTATGGCTATATTCGACAACTTTGTTGAACTGTGTTTAAGAGTGATTTGAAGAACAATATAAACACTGTCCACCCAAAGAGTCATCATAGTAACATGTCATTATTATTATTACTTTATTCCATCCATACATACATCCATCCATTGGGACCACACTCTGTGCAGAGAGTTGGTGCGGCCAAAGCAGTCTCCTTGGCTATTGGACACAATCCAGGATGGGTCACCACTCCGACACAGGATACCAGCAAGCTGGCACTCATTCCTTTACTAACTCCCCTAATCCTCCTCTCCTTCGTATCTCCTCCTTCATTTCTCCTCCCCCTTCCTCTTCATCTTCCCTTTTTTCATCAATACTGTTGTAAACTCGGGGAAATAAATTGGCTGGACTCGTATCCGTGGTTCTGATGCAAGGAACTTGGACACAGGAGGAAGCCATTGGGCCCATCATGGCTATAATTTATCTACACTCCATAAATTTAATCAATCCCTTTTCTCCCTTAATTAACTGTCGGGGAGGGGGAGGAGGACAGTAGGGATAGCACAGGGACATCACCAAGGTATGTTTCCTAAGGGGTGAAGTGGGTTGTGGGGTGAAGTGGGTTGTGGGGTGAAGTGGGTTGTGGGGTGAAGGATGAACAAACATCGATAGAACATTCACTTTTTGATGAGAACTTCTCAGACATTATAATCACTACACTGGTACACAATTGCTCGTCGTCAATACCCACCCAAACTACCAACCAGATATACCAATATCCATGTTCCCCTCTAACTCCAATGCTTATAAGTACAAATCTATTTCCAGTTTAAACTTATCTCCTGATTCTCCAAAAACAGTCTGTGGCTGGGCCTTGATAACTAGTTCACATTGTACTTGCACACTGCTGTAAGCATTTCGACTCATGAGTCATGAAAACATCATTCCAAGGCTTTGACAATATGGCGTCATATTGGTGAGTATGGTAAATTGTGCTGGAATGATCTGCCATATGAAATCAATCTTGATTGTCATCACTTGTATGTATATCACCTCAAATCATTTTATAATTTCTGTGATGATTGTGCACCAAAACAAAAGGACAGAATGACCTTTACTTATGACTGACTGCCACATGCAGTAATTTTCAGACTTTTAAAGAGCAGGTTTTGGGTCCTGCATGACTTCGCGTGATTCGAAGGTTGTAATCACATTAATATCGTCGGGCAATTATTTTCTACATTTGAACTCAAAATATACTAAAAATTAACTTTTAAATCAAAAACTTTTGTCAGTGATCGATAACAGACCGGAATTTACCGAAGATGCTATGACGTCACGTTCTCCGAAAACTTCATGAACATCGGAAACAGCGTGTGAACAATGGCGAGATGGAATCAGAGAGTGATTCAGCGGCGATGAAATTGAGTGTTTCATCCGTATATTGCCGAGGACAGTCGGAGGATGATGGGAATTTATACTATGGAGTTTCTGCCCTGAGCCATATAAATTGAGCCACTTGCAAGTGCCAGAAAATGGCCCATTTTTTGTACAAGTGCAGGACTGACTGTCCGGCAGTTCCACTGACAGACTCCACCAGACGATTGGTTTGTAGATTTTCATTTTCTGTTCGATGCATAAAATAATGTAAAGTTTGATTCGTCTGTGACTTGATATTATAATTTTTAACCCTCTAGTCACTCAAGAGTCAGAAATAGAATGAATCAATAATGGACCCAATATATTTCACACCGTAGCCTTGGCGTTGAAGTCTTTCTGACAGCTGAGCTTGACCCCAGCGGAAGTGAACAGTTAGAACAAACCCCAACTTTCAAGAGCTGTTGTGGCATATAAATACCAAAACATGTTTACCTCATTGGGAAATATTCTACCAAATTTAGAAAAAAAAGTGGAAAATTGATCAATTTTTACATTGAAATGAAATAGCCCAATTTGCTGATGCTGTTTAAAAAGTAAATTAATCAACAAATAAGTTGATTTGTTGAGAAATTTTTACGCTTGTGTTTTTCAGGAAGTTTATTTATGTGTTTTTCCATGTCTCTTAAAGAATACATTTCAAGGTTTTTCTCACTTAAACTCAACAATTGATTCTGTGACAGAGCAGTATCTGGAGAACTTGTCAACCAAAACTCATATCACAGTGGGTGATCAGATGTGTTTATGCCTTCGTAATCTTCGGCTGTGAAATGGTCACCACAAATGACACCACAATTCCACTGCCGGCGAATGTTTGATTCCTTCGGGAATCGGTGGGAGCGATTACCCGTTTTCCAGCCATTTTCACAAAACATGACGACACGTACAAGGCATGATGTACAAATATCCACATAACTTTGTTCTACAATAATTCAAAATAAAAAAAGGATAATATAGACAGTTGCAAGCTCAAAAAAAACGAAAGAACGGCCCGCTGAACTGGACACTTCTTCAATGCGCGAGTGAGCTTCCGCTTTGTTTTGGAGAACGTGACATCACCATCCATATATGGGCACACGGCTGTTTTTTCAACAGCCTCGAGAAATAACAACTTCGGAGTTAAATTTCATTAATTTTCCTAATAGTTAGGCACCCACAATAGTTTGCATCGAACTATTTAATGCACATACATATAATCATATTGAAATTTTCAGAACATGTTTGGTGACCGCACCTGCTCTTTAATGCCTTCGTTGACGAAGTCTCTGGTGGCATTGTTTTCAGGTTGTCCATCCAAACGTCGTACATACGTACGTACGGACATCCATGCAAATTTTCTGTTTTCTCTGCAATCGCTTATCCGATTGACATGAAATTTCCTAAACCACATCATGGAAATAATTGAAACTTGGCGCCTGGCAACTACGCTGCATGGGGAATAAGGGTGATTTGACTATGACATCATTGGTGAAGTGGTATCCTGGTCAAAATTCGACAAGTACAACGGTGCAATCGATCAGTATGGAAATTTGTGAGGTTCATCAAGGGAAAGGTTGGTCGACAGAAAAAAAAAATTTATGACATCATCGGTCATGTGGTTTGGCAGCCATGTTGTTTTAAAGAAAAAAAATCTTCTCCAGAACTGCTTTACAGATCGAAGTGAAACTGTAAATAGATGATCAACAAGCCATGTTGAATAAAGTTTGATAACTATGTCATAGGTCACATGGTCTGATAGCTATCTTGCATTTACCCTAAAACCTTCAAAAACCTTCTCCAGAACGGCTGGACAGATTGAGGGGAAACTTCACACACTTATTCAGCATGCCTTGTTGACACTGGGGTGATGAAAAATAATTGATATCACGTGGTTCAGCGGCCATATTGGATTGAAGAAAAATATTAAATAATGTTTTCTCTGGAACCGCTTATCCCATCGAAGCAAAATTTACCAAATATCATCGAACCCTATTGCTGCATTCAGTGTGGAAATTATGACATCATAGGTCATGTGGTATTGCAGCCATTTTGGATAGAAAAACGAACCTTATCTGATCAAAACAAAACTTCACGCATATGATCCTCTACCAAATTATGGGCAGTGTCCAAATTTTCAATGCCGTAGGTCACATGGTTTGGCAACCATGTTAGTTTGAAAACCGAAAATTTAAAAACCTTTTTCTCCAAAACTGCTTGAAAGATCGATGTGACTCAAGTTGCGTGAACACGGAGCAAGGGCAGTGGATCACAATTGCAAAGTTTTGCATCGACTGCGACAGCGGTTTCTGAAATATAATTTTTTAATATTTCCCTTGAAACCAATGTGGCTGCCACACCACTTGACTGATGATGTCATTTTTAACTGCAAAGTCGAGTATTGATAGGTTAAACGGTTTCAGAGAAATAATTGTTTAATTATCTTCTTAAAACCAACATGGCTGCCACATCATGTGACTGATGAGGTCATTGTTAAATAAAATATTTGCAGCACCATTAGTGGATCATCACTGCAAAGTCACGCATCGAAAGGTTATGTGGTTTCAGAGAAATACGTGACATACCATTGTTGCATGGACAATGACAACCGACCGACTGCGGGGTTCAATGAACACAACCGCAAATGAGCAGTTACCAACCACGCTGAAGCCAGAACTTCAAAGATAGCCAAACTGTCATGGTTCTACATGGACCAACGATGAGCGATTAACATAGATCCAGATACCAGTGAGATCTATCACCATGCCAGTTATTAAAAAAGGATCATTACCAATTTAGCCATCGAGAGACATAAATTAAACCCAAACGTTGGCAGGACAGTACCACGAGGTGCACACCATCTCTTAAGAATATATAATTTATTATAAACACAAAACACGGTTGAACAAAAAGCCAAGACATGAACACAATAACTGTGAATAACTATCCAAGAACTACACCAAATAAACTAAACCTCCTATCGTGCCACACACAATGGTCAACCACTCAAACTAGGCAAGAGAGGTGGAAAGGCAAAGGATGCAGAACAGGTTGCAGCAAGACTCGATTGTGCTGCAGGACCCGAGCGTACAGCCAGCGGGCCAAACCAAAGCCTTCAAACAGGAAGGGAACCATGGAGCCGTCTCAGGTGGTGCCGACCAGAGTGCAGAATGAAGGCCGAGAACACCAAGCAACAAAGGCTCCCAAAGCAAAGATGACCTATCCCTGTGTAGAACATGCACCTTTATCTATGCTTACCCCCTCACAGTCATGTTGATGAACAGGGACCGAGCCAAATAAGGTCCGGTCTGGGAGGTAGTGCAGACCAATCACCTTCCTCCCCGCACAGCAAATATGGACTGACGTACTGATGCAACACACCAATCACTGTCCTGCACAACATTTGCTGGGAGCCATACAAAATATAGACACATCTGTGTACCCAATTGGAATGCTGTGGGGAATGGTGCTGCACTTGCCTGCCACACCCCTCTCTCAACAACCTCTTCACCTTCATCGTTATAGGAATGCACCATCTCACACTTTCTCTTTCCTGGTTCCTCACCCACTTCATTAGGGAGAACAAATGAAAACAGGACACCTTAGCCTATCATCCATATTGGACAATTTTGCCTTCCCATGGTGGTACTGAAGACACCTTACCCTAACCACACTCACTTAATGTACATTAAAAACGTTCTAAGATTCAACACACACAAAAATGGTGGTTAAGGTCTAATCTAGCTGCGCCCTCCTACTCTACAAGCATAGCAATATAACATCAACCTTGAACCTTTTCTAGGACGACATACATCAATTTATATTTCGTGTTGTCATTTAAAATATAAATAAAAAGAACCAATAAGATAGAACCAAAGGCAAGAGATGCCATCGATTACATTATAGCAAGCACAGAAGCAAGGAATCACCTGACTGATTGCCGTTCCTACAGCGCTTGCTTTGACAAAGACCATCGCCTAATAATTTGCAACCTGAAGTGGAAGTCCTGTCGTCCTGCTGCTGCACATGGACTATGATCTAAATGTCCAAATGTTAAAGCTCTGAAGTCGGAACGAATGTCTGAAGACTTTTGTTGGCTGATTAGATCCCATGTTGCACAAGGTGACTCTTGAAGTTATCGCACGTACTATACACGATGTAACTCTTAAGACATGGAGCACGCAAACGTCTCAGAGGAAACAGCCCTATCTGTCTGTAACAACACTTCAACTAATTGAGTGCAAGAGTCAGGCTGTAGGCACTCCAGAATTCACAGATCTGAGGAATGAGGTCAAACACGCATGTCAGAAGGATCTTTACAAATGTTTGGTGGCAAATATTAACACAACGAACCAAGCATACTGAGATTATGACTCCAGAACTCTGTTCAAAACTGCTGATGTTCTTCTTCAGAAATCCTGTGCCCCATGGTGAACATCAAAAACACAAAAGGCTTGGTATTGTCAGTCGTCAGTCGAGTCAGTCGAAGAAGAAATACAGTGTTGCATTGGTGCTGAGGAACTATTCGAGTCCAACCGGTCATGTCTGCCCCAGCACACAACTACGGCTGAACGAAATCCACCCACACCGGAAGAAACCAAGAAAGCTATTTAGACACTGAAAAACCATAAGGCTACCACAGTTGATATCACATCGGAAGCTCTTAAAGCTGCGGCACAGGACCAAGTATTTAAAGCCCTCCACAAGGCAGTGCATAATATCTGGAACACCAAAAAGTGGCCATGGTCAAGGACCAAGTCGGTGTATATTGCTTTGCACAAAAAGAATGACAGAAGTCTGTGCGGCAATTACAGAACGCTTGCACTAATCAGCCATTCAAGTAAGATCATTCTCAATGTGTGTCAACGTAGACTGGAAAGAACTGCCAGTATCAAAGTGAGATATACCCAATGTGGCTTTGCACGCGGTAAGAGCACAACTGATGGGATCCACCTTCTGAAAGGTGTGGCCGAAACTTATTATGCAGGCAAACGCCATCTCCACCTGGTCGTTGTTGACTCTAAGAAGCCATTTGACATGCACTACTGTTTACGAAATTGTGGGATTTTGGTGTAGAAGAGGATGTGATGTGACTGCTTGAGGATCTCTACATCAACTCAAGTTGTCAGCTCCGTTGGAAAGGCAGGATGACAGATGAGTTTGAGACGCCAGTCGGAGTATGACAAGGCTGTCCATGTCCCCTTTACTCTGCAGCCTCAACACCGAATGTGTCATGCGGGAGTGGCATGAACAACACATCACACCCAAGGGTACCAAATGTAAGTGATATCTCCGTAAATGAGATCAGATACGCCAATCACCGAATGCTGTTGGTGCTATGCAGAGCTGATGCAGGATAGATGCTTGCTTTCCTGGGTGACACATTACATGGGTATGGGCTCGTCATCCATCTTGGTAAGACGGAATAGATAGTTGTCCACCCAACAATGGATGACAACACGATCACATACCGCTTCATACAAATAGCCCGCATCACATGTTTCAAGTACCTGGGCGTGTCGATCAACCACACTCTAGATGACAGCAAGGAGGTGTGAATGTGGATAGATATGGGCAAATCCACACTTTGGCAATGGAAGTACCTGCGTTCCACCCATGTTGGCCTAAAAACAAAGGCACAGCTTGCTCAGGCACTAATCATGATGAGTACAGTACGGGGCCACCACCTTGTCATCAAAGGCAACCAACATCAGGCGACTAGACGGCGTTGGTCGAACCGTCTGGTGACACCTGCTCAACATCAAGTGGCGCGACTGTGTTGCAACCGAGAATCTAATGGAGATGATCGGCGACCGGTGGTGCCTTAGCAGCAATGTGATTGAGCGCAAGGCAGCATGGCTGGACCATGTGATTCGGCACAAAGGACTAGCAGCAGTTGTTGTGGATGCTTTTCCAGAGGGATGTCATCGTTCAGCAGGTCGACCAAAGAAAGATGCGTTGGGTTGACAACATCCAAGAGTGGTCAGGGTGCAATATCACTGAACTCAAAGCAGCAGCGCGATAAAGACGGGTTGTGTCGAAAGTGGCGGCAGTGGTTCCGGTGGTGTATAATTTGAGAAGGCGAATAACGGCTCATGCCGATGTATAATGATGATGATAAAAAAAAGTGTCACCATGTAATTAGTGGCTTATTTATTGTTATTTCCTGTCATTGTCATTATCAATTACAATTCAGCTTATTGGTGTCAAGATAAAATAATTGTCTGACACCACACTTTCCTTTATTCTGCATTTAGCTTTGAATTTTTTTTTTTTAACACATCAAGCTAATGGTTGAGCAAGGTTTAAAATGGAATTACGAGTCCACTTTCCTGTGGCTGCTCCGTTATTGTGCAGGGCATTTTGTTCAAAGTCGGCTTCCCAAAAATTTGACGTTGGGAAGCTCTTTGTTCCCCATTATAAAAAGAAAAGGCATTAAAAATAAATTTCTACCTTTAAAATGTTATAAACCTTGCATCTGATTTATCTCTTTGAAATGTCAATGAGAGCAGCCTCCGTCACCAATTTTTTTTTTCTTAACTGCAATGCACCTCTAATGAACGGACGAAATATTTCTATTTCTTTACGCAAAAAAAAAAAATTTAGTGTTAATTTGGGTAATTTACGGAGCAATTCACAGCAATAGAATTGTAGATCCCACTGAAGCCAGCACAAATATGTTCCAGGCCATCTAGTGGAGACAAGGCCTAACAAGCCACAATTTTTGTAATGAGGCTCGAGGGCTCTCATACTCATCATAAATCTACATGGAATTCCTCGAGGCGTTTCCTCGCTTTCTCTCGCTTTGCTTTGTATAGTTGATTTACTGTTTGCCATTTAAACAGCTTTTATAATTTCATATAGCTCTGTTGTCACTCCTCTCTTCTATCTGCCTTCATTTAGTGACTACTGCAATCGCAAAGTATTACATGCATTTTCAATAAATACAAAATAATATGACAAAGATGCTTAGCCAACATTGGATAGGATCAGTAGAATCCATCGCCTTTCCAGGGTGCATGTTTCTTTGCCTGGCATAACCATTGAGAAAGCGGTTTGAATGTACATGTATTTACATCCCATCCAAATGTGCACATCGCCCTGGCATTGCTACATCCATCCATCCATCCATCCATTGGGACCATACTCTGTTCAGAGTGTTGGTGCTGCTTAAGCAGTCTCCTTG
>CM068953.1:145797034-145813664 GCA_035128595.1 Eptatretus atami
GATCGGAAGTATGTGCAGTTTGTCTCCGGTCTACAATAACACAAGTACCGTTTTAACAGCTTTCGGAAATTGACCTTAAATGAAACCATTTATTAAACTGCATTTGCAAGTCCGTTTGGCAACACTTCCTTATCCATGATCCTTAAAATCTGGATGAACACTGGCATAGTTAATTAGCATGGTTTGGATGAACATTCAAGCAAACCTGGTTTTATCCAAAGGTTTAAGATTATAAACTGTGAAACAATGATGGTGCCGACATAATACAAAGCTGACGGTTTAACAATTTATGTTTTCAGTTTTACAAATATCTTAAGTAGATAGATCACGATCCTTTATGATCCAAGTGTCTTCAACTAAGGTATTCGGACAGAGCTAAGGCAACTTGCCACCCCTTACCATTCAATATGAAAGGTGGCAACCGGTGACGACAACACAAGTCCACACACAATGCAGCATTCCATATTGTCTGTACAATAAGCTTTTGGGGTAAGACCATCACATTGTCTTTCACACGAACCTTACGTGTAAAATCAAAAGGTATGAAAGACTGTGGACCTGGTTGTTGCTTACCGAGTGCCAAAGTTTAAACCAAATGAGAGATGCAAGCTCAATTTGTCTGAACCAAGCATCAAAATCAATCCAAACTCTCATCTCGTATTCATTCATTTGTCTGTTTTTAAATATAAAGTTGAGGCTCACGGATTATCTGAACCCAAATCCAAACCATTTCAAGGAAGTAAAAGTGATAATCGCTATTCAGTTGAATATTTATCTTCTTTTTTTAAAGATCAACTCAAAAACAACATTCTTCATGAGATCGTTGGTAATGTCATCGGAAAGTTCAACAGCATGCCAAGATATCAATGCTAGTCTGCAGAACCAAGTGCACTTCGTACCTCGTGGGGCAGAGTCTCGTAAATCTCGTTTTCGACGAGCAAGCCTGCACGTCGGAGGCTAGCACAGGAGGCCAGTTCTATTGGCAGAGCTTCCAGTGGGTTTCCTCGAAGCTCAAGTAGTGACAGTTGTGACAGTTGCATTACTTTTGCAGACAGTGTGGTCAGCCCATTACCCCCAAGCCGAAGGGTCTTTAGCCGTCGGCAAAAGAAAACCTCATCCGGGAGTATTTCTAGCTTGTTGCCTGTGAGTGATAAATGGATAAGGTTCTGCAAAACACCAACGTCAGGTGGCACGATGCGGATCTCATTGTGTGCAAGATCAAGAACACGCAATTTGGTGCAATTGAACAGCTGTGATGGCAGCACTGTAATACGGTTCCGCGATAGGTACAGCCGTTCCAACTGTTGCAGGCGTCGCACGTGCTCAGGGATGCTTGCAATATGGTTGTTCCACAACTTAAGTGATGTGAGTTTGCGAAGGTGCTGAAGACTCAGTATCTCTTCAATAGAGCGAAGAGCATTCTCTCTCAATTCCAACTCTTGAAGATTTCCCAGGCTGAAGACGGCATGTGGGATTCGTTCCAAGTCACAACGCACAAGCTCAAGCTCCGCAAGACATGCCAGCTTCTTGAGGCTGTTCAGCACGACAAGCCGCGTACCTTCATTTTCCACCGTCAGTTTCTGCAGATGCCCGGCGACATCACTTACACTAGCTGGGAGCTTGCTCATGCTGCCCTTGATAAACAGTACCCTTAGCCGCTTCAGCTCTCTTAAAGGCTCCAATGTGAAAGCTCGCCCTCCCTCTCCTGTCGAATCTGACATGAGGTACAGTTCTTCCAGGTTCCTAAGGCTGTAGACCCAGACGGGGAGATCACGTGGGTCAGAAAATCGCAGCCGTAATATTCGCAAAACATCCCTGAGGAACGTGAGGGCAGATGTCTGAACTTTGATGCGTGGACATCCTTGCAGACTTAACTCTACCAGGTTTGCAAGCTGTGCCGTTGCCAATGGGATAGTCAAGTCAGGGATGAGCTCCAAACGGAGAGATTCAATCTCCAGAAGCTCAAACACACCATCAGGTAGACCGGGAAGCATAAATAAGTGCAGCTCCATGCGCCCATCCGGGTTATGCGCAAGCCTTTTGCGTAGTTTCTCTATGGTCCACTCATGGTTCAGGTTTAGCTGTGTTAGTTTGTTCTCACTCACTTCAGAAAGAAAAACGGCAAAGCGCTTGGAATAAAGAGGGTCATACTGGTCAAGAAGGTGCAACATGAAAGCAAAGTCATTGCGGACATCTGGAATGTCTCCAATGGATGTCTCCTGTCGCACATACTCGAACGAGTACTCTTTGAGTGACCGTCTAAACAGCCAATAAAGCGAGTACAGGCCCACCATCCCATACACGAGCACAAAGGCAACATAGCAGGCAGAGAGCTTTGAGAAAAAGTGTGCCATGGCATGATTGCACAGAAAATCTGAGTATCCAGTAACATGTCGTACGTCTAGGTGGCAGTGTACAGTGAAGCGAACCTCAGACATGAAGCGCCCACTATAAGCAACTATCACCACAAATTTCAGGAGCTTGAGGACTGTTTGCCGGACATACATAGTGTACAGGATGTCACCCTCTTCTACGTGCAAACGAAACTTCTTCACCTTTTCAAAGAGTGCCTTGGCTTGCTCACCCTCTTGCTTATCCAACACACTGATGCTTGCCTTACCAAATAGGCCTTTCTCCGATATGGACTTCACCGATTGAGATTTTGAAATGGAGCCTTCACCAGGGCCCGTTGTCCCTGTGCCGGTCACACTACCTGGGCAAGGCTGTTCCTGCTCGTCCTTGCCACCGTCCACTACAGTTTCTCCAGACACCGTCTCGGAGAGTGCACGGGTTGTCCACGGAGACTCAAAGCACTTAACAAGAACTGAAATGAAATGCTCTAGCTTTGAACTAGTTCCCGGAAACTTGAACCAGAAGTTGCTGCACATTATAAACACCAGGCTGTGGATCATGGCCAAATAGGGGAAATACTTTGCGTACCAATGTAAAGCACCTTCGTAACAAACTTGGTTCACATAGTTATACTGTTGGTAGTCCATGTTGGTCTTTACACCCTGCGTTTTTATCGGCGTCTTATTTTTATATGCTGTCGATCTGCCCTGCAGCACCAATGCTGTGATGCTTATATTGTTGTGGGGTTGAGCTCTTGGGAAGGATTGAAAAGGTGTGCTTTGAGCATTAACTTTTGGCAAGCAGAGTATCTTGTCCTGCGTTACCTGTGTGGGAAGAACAGCAACATTGTGTTAATAATCTGATCAAGCATATTTTTTAACAACACCAACAACAACAACAACAAAAAAAAATCAAATTCAAGAAGTTACTGAAACCACTGATAACTTGTTTTCAACTCATGAAAAAGCTAGAGAAGAAATGTGTGATGCAGAAAGGGAAAAATAGAGAGAAAGAGGAGGCAACTACAATGGCTGAAAAAGTATTCACCCCCTACCAATCATGCCACATTTAGATGAATTGCGAATCCATCCATCCATCGGGCCCATACTCTGTGCAGAGCGTTGGTGCTGCCCAAGCAATCTCCTTGGCTATTGGACACAATCCTGGACGGGTCGCCACTCCGACACAGGATACCAGCAAGCCTGCACTCATTTTGCCGACCTCAGAAGGATGACAGGCAGAGTTAACCCGACCCGGTATTAATTCAACAGCCAAGTGGGATTTGAACTCAGGATCCGAGGATCCCAAGCCCATCACCCTAACCATAAAGCTAACACCAGGCATAATTACGAATAATGTAGAAACAATTTTTCAAAAGTACTTTTGTATTCATAACTGAAGAGATCAAACTAAACACTGTTATAGTTGAAGGAGGTCACATGTCAGGAATACCTTCAGAAAACATGTACAGATCAAAATTCACTGGTTGTAAAAGTATTCAGCCCCTTTGGTCAGTACTTCTCGGAAACACCTTTTGCAGCAATGACTGCTATGAGTATTTTTTGGTAGGACTCCACCAGCTTTACACAGTTAGACGGTGAAATCTTTGCCCATTCTTCACATGAAAATTGCTCTAGTTCTGCCAAGTTTGATGGGGATCGTGGATGGACTGCAATCTTCAAGTCGCGCCATAAATGTTAAATTGGTTTCAAGTCAGGACTTTGACTGGGCCACTCAAGAACATTTATTTCCTTCTTATTCAGCCACTCCAGTGTGGCTTTAGCTTTGTGGTTCGGATCATTGGCCTGCTGAAATGTGACTCTCCTACCCAGTTTCAGATTCAGGGCTGACTCAAACAGGTTTTCATCAAGGATTCTCATGTACTTTGCACCTTCCATTGTCCCTTCTATCCTGACAAGCTCACCAGTCCCTGCTAATGAAAATCAGCTTATTTCATGATGAAATATGCAGTGTTTGGCTTGCACCAGATGTAACGCTTTGACTTTATACCAAAAGGTTCAAATATTGTCTCGTCTGACCACAAAACGTTTCTCCACATGCCTGCAGTATCATCAAGATGCTTTTCCACAAACTCCATATGAGCTTTTAGATACGTCTTTTTCAGTCATGGCTTCTTTCTTGCCACTTGTCCATGGAAGCCAGCTTTGTGAAGGGAATGAGATATTGTTGATCGATAAACACTGACCCCAATCTTGGACATCGATCGAGCCTTGCAGATCTTTCAAAGTCACTGTTGGATTTACAGTGACATCCTGAACCAGTTTCCTGCTTTCCCGGCTGCTGAGTTTGGAAAGGCGACCTGATCTGGGTCGAGTCTGGGTGGTATGATACGCTTTCAATTATTCTTCATGGGTAGATTTCACCGTACTCAAAGGGATATAATGAGTGACTTTGAATTCTTCTTATAACCCTCTCCTGAACGGTGCTTCTCCACCACTTTATGTCTGAATTCTTTGGAAAGCTCCTTGGTCTTCATGTTTGCCTTGTTGGTAGACCAAGTGAGTTGCACATTAAAACTCCTTAAATAAGTGGGGGAGTTTAATTTTTGAGTTAAATCACTGATTACATACAGGTGAAACCTATTACACTTATTTTTTTAACCTTTCAAACAAATAATTTGCTCCTGAAGTAATTTATGGTTAATTAGGCAAAGGGTTTGAATATTTATACAACTGAGAGTCATCTGATTTTCTCTGTTAATATAACTTATTCACATTTTATCTGCATTTTCTAGCTTTATCACTTTGGAGTTGTTTGTGAAGACTCTGTATATTAACTTTGATTTGAACGTATCATGAAACGAGCTCAGGTGGCATCAAAATGTGAAAACTTTGGAGGGGGGTGAATACTTTTGTAGGCCACTGTACAAGGAGACAACAATGACGAAAGAAAGCTCAGCATAGTTTATCAATGAAAAGACAACTGCAGCTGGGTTCCATAAGACAATTAATATGAGCACAGGCATTCTGTGTCAGATATAAATCGATAATTCAAGATATGCTAAGGAAAGAGGTAAATGTAGCCTGCGCTCTAAGTTGGGAAGGAGTGCATGAAAAAAAAAAACACTTCTTGCACAAAATGTAATTTTCCTGGCCTGAGCTATGTTGTACTTCGGACCTGCAGCGTGCAGCCAAACATCCCAACCATTAGCATGGCAATGGTCAGGTAGTCCGTGAAGACGTCCCACCACGGTTTGAGCACACGGAACGCAGGCTTGGTCTCTGTGAAGTGTTTGAACTCTCCCACCGGGATCATCATCTTGATCCTGTGAAAATAATTTGTGGTATGCTATGACAGTACCTCACAAATACATGGTTACAAAACACAGTGATTTATCATCATAATAGGGCAAAACATTTGGATGCTGCGAAAATTACGTGGGTTCATTGGTTGGAAAGTTGAAGTTACTATTATTATTTCTTAAATCAAATTGCATATAAACATTCTGAATAGTTGAAGATAGATGGATGGTGTCATGGAAGTTCATCACTGAATCAATAGCTTCAAAATAATGAAAATTTCAGAAAAGGCCTCAACTCTTACAACAAAAACAAAACTACCAAGTTAATAATATTGTGGCCAAAACCCAAAAGAGCCTCATTTAAGGAGGAACTACCGCACCACATGGTAGAATAAAACAGAACACGATTTTTCTTGAAAATAAATAATTTAAACAGCTCAAAAAGGATGGTTGTGGGCATTTCATTTGGTGGCAGGAGTATTCTACAGACCTGCTTCCATGACTACCCACATAACCAATTATCAGTACTCGCTCATGGAGGTGTTAGAACAATGAATGGATCAGGATGCAAAAGAACAAAACGAACAGCTGGGTTGAGGGACAAAATGGAGAGAGACTTCGAAAATAAGGGATGTGAGGAAGAATGAGGACGAGGAGATGGACAAGATGGATACAGAACCAAACTTTCAGGAAAGAAAAACAAGAGTGCTGGAAGGAGGTGGGCTTGGGGAGAGTTAATGGGGTAGGAAAGATCATGGTTTTGGATGGGGAATGATCTGAGATGGTGGTGAACAGCTGTGTTGAAAACCTGGAGGGAAGGATGAGATTGAAGAGAATGTGGAAAATGATTCTACAGGCAGGAGAAAAGAGGAACTAATGAGTGGAGGTGAGCAGTGATTCTGGATTTAGGTAGTTTCACCAGCAGGGGGTTGTTGGCAGAGCATATGCACCCTGCAGAAACCTGGGGGGGTACAAAGCAAGGAAAGAGCACAAGGTGCAAGACCAGAAAGGATATGGAAGAAGACAGAGAGACCACTGACCTGTGTGCAATGTGAAAGTGATTGGCCCATAGACTCAGCTTTATCGCGAGAGATTCCAATGATCTTGAAAGCCTTAGTTTCCACGGCGTTAAGCTGAGCAAGATGTGAGGCAGGAGCACCAGTCCAAAGGGGAGAGCAGTACTCTATCAACCTGCGGATGAAGGCCTTGGAGCTGGATAATAGTTCAGGTGTGCCAAGGAAGGACATTGCATGCCATCCAGAAGACACAACTTTGCATGACCAGATGGTTTGAATGACTTTTAAAGCCAACTTTGAGGTGTGATTTGACGCAAAAAAAAAAAAAAAAGATTATGGCTGACAGAGAGGCCCAAAAGTTTGAGTGAATGAACGTTTTTAAGATGGTTGTAAAGAAAGTAAATCGGAAGATTTGTCAGATGGTCTATTCGGAGAGAGACTGTGTGTGTGAGATTTCTCGAGATTGAAAGACATATTCCGAGTGGTGTAGCTTGCGATTTTATCAATGTCTGCAGAGAGGGAAGAGACTGCTGCCTGCTTATCTTAAGGATTGGGGATGTTACAGCAGAGGATGGAGTCGTCATCATCAAATATATGAAGAGAATTTTGCAGAGTCCGAAAGATCGTTGAAGATTAGGAATAGGACTGGGCCCAGAACACTTCCTTGTAGCATTCCAGCCTTGACAAGGACAGGAGATGAAGGCATTCCATTGAGAGCCACATGTTGGTTACGAGAATGGAGGAAGTCAGTAAGCCAAGTGTAGAGTTGGCCTTTGATGGCATAAGGCAGAGAGTTTTGACAGCAGGGTGGGATGCCAGCCTGTATCGAATGCTCGAGATATATCTACAGAGACGGCTCTGATCTCTTGTCTGAAATTGAGGAGGACCTTCATCCATTGTTGGGAGAGCAGAAGCAGCACGTCAAAGGTAGAGTGACCTGGTCTGAATCCAAACTGATGGTCAGAGATCAGGCCATTTGAGAAGAGGAATAATTTGTTGTCTATTGCGACGATGAATACCATGACCTTGCTGATTATTGAAAGGAAGCTGAGAGGTCTGTAGTTAGGGGGATCAGTTTTTACACAATATTTATGCAATGCAGTGATGTTGGCTGACTTCCAAGCAGATGGAAGATGACCTAAGGCAATCAGAGGATGTGCAAGAGCAGCAGAGCAGGTTTTTTAGGACATGTGAGCTGATGCCAACCACTTCTTCTGCTTGTCGGAGAGCAAAGGTTTATGAATATCTGCAAATGTTTTTGTCTTGGATCTTGGCAGAGTATCCTAAAAGCTGGTTGATTTCCTTTGCTACAACAACCTTTTATGATTTTGCAGTTTCTTTCAGTGCTGTCAAGCAGTCTTCTACCTCTTATCTTGCAGCCTTTCCAATTACAATGTTGACAAGAGAACTCAGCACAGTCTCCATATCAAAATAATTCTGGTTCTTGTTATCAAGAGCAATGACAATCAGCTCTACGTTAGAAGCATCTCTTGCTAGCCTAGTGCTTCTTGGTTCCTCGTGTATTTTAGCTTGGGATGATGTGTTACACATGAGCTCCATGGCCGATGTGACAAGCCTTGTCAAAAGCCAATAGAGTAGAACTCCTGTGCATAAATAGAAACCAATGACAACCACATGACCTTTAGATTCATGCTTTGCCACCTGCTCCAGTGCCTGGTCAGTTGGAACAGTTAAACTGATATTTTGATGAGCAATGAACCATCTGTTGTGAAAATCTCTCCAGGTATCATGTTGTTCAGACTCCAGCTGTGTCATCTCAGCCACATACACAGGTATATATGCAGCATAGTTGTTCCTCTCACTGACAAAGAAATATGGAATTGTTGTACAAGCAGCAGTGAGGTGAAGGTCAAAACCGCATCATGCTCAGCTCTCAGTAGTCCGAGTTGTTCCATTAAGTTGTTCCAGAAAGTGAATTTTTTTCAACTGAAATTCACCCTAAGCAGGGTTGAGAGCCACTAAATGTGTAGGGCTACAAAGAAAAAGAAGAAGAGGAAAAACTGGTAGAACCTTCGCCTCGTCCTGAAACAAGGAAACCTCTTCAAAGGAGGGGGTAACTAAGCCAGGTGGAAAAATAATGTTGCAGACTGTGATCTGCCAGTGGCTTGAAATTGCTGCAATGCTTCTGCCACTCTCGAAGTGTCTAGAATCTAGATGGTCAATTGTATCAACACTGAAGTGCTTGTCCTTTGCTCAAATGTGCTGCAAGTCCTGAACAGATCTTGGTCAGTGTTGGTATCAATCCATGGTAAAGGCCCAGTCACACCTTGACGTTTTAGCCAGCAATGGCAACGTTATCAAAAATGTATGTTAAACGCTGGCTTACGTTGAACTTTTGATGTTTTCTTTTAAAGATTTTACGTACAGTAATCCCCGTTTCTCGCGGGGGTTACGTTCCAAACCTCCCCGCGCTAAGTGAAAATCCGCGATGAATGGACGCCTCCCCAAAAAATCGATTCGACTGTCTGATCGGTTTGGCAGTGATTGGGTTTGAGGTGCCGGAGATCGACTGGTCTGGTCTGGTCGGTTTGGCAGTGATTGGGTTTGAGGTGCCGGAGATCGACTAGTCTGGTCTGGTCGGTTTGGCAGTGATTGGGTTTGAGGTGCCGGAGATCGACTAGTCTGGTCTGGTCGGTTTTGAGGTGCTGGGTATGAGCAATGCTCGTCCAACGGCGGCAAACCTTTTTCCTTCCCGAAGCATATATCGAGCACCTTTACCTTAACCTTCTCCTGGAGCATCCCAGGACCTTCCTCTGGCGCTTCGGTTCCTTACCAGAAACCTTCGAAGTGCAGGGCGTTTGGCGCCATCGTGGGGCTTGGAGAAAAAACGTAGAAAATATTCTAAGTTCACAAGCGAAACTTTGTTTCGTGCTGTTGGACTGGTCGAGCACCACGCGTTATAATTTATTGCTTAAATAATTTATATTTATATATCATTACCGCGATTACCGGGGGAATCCGCAGAAAAAATTAGTTACGTTCCAAGGGAAAACCCGCGATGAACCGGGGGCGCGATAGGTGAACGCGATGAAGCGGGGGTTGACTGTATTCATAACGAGTTGGTCGTATGCATAACATATTAGTAACGGACACAGACGTTTCGTTGTCTTATAGATAACTTATACCAACGAATGCTTAGCCTGTTGTTGGCGTTCACAACCTATGCCCAACGATAGTCTAACTTATGAATAGCGCGCTGCACGTATCGCCGACGATCACGTGGCGTAGCCTATTAAAAGGCTGCCGCCACAAGATTCAAATCATAACCGCCGGAGAAATGGAAGTGTCAACATCGCAGTCACACCTTGGCGATCTTGCCAGCGTATGCCGACCTCTGAAAAATGCGTCTAAAGCACTGGCGCACGTCGAATACGTATGGGTAAGTTGTATCGTGAATAGAACGCTAAAGTACCTATCATACGTCGTAATAAGTGGAGTACGTCTTGTAATTTTAAACGTGTTAAAAATTTTACGAGTACTTGCCGTATGCCTCACACGTTCCGCATGCGATGGGAATAAGTTGTACGCACGATATGCGAACGTTGGCACACGTCGACAAAAGTTACTTGTAAGCTACTCATAAGTCGAAACACGTCGAGCTAATGTCTAGCTACCCGAAAGTATTTCTAACTTATGAGTAACTGGTTTGAACCAATTCCTTACTATTTCCAAGCACATTGACGTATGTAGACGTGTTTGATTGACGTCTTCCGGAGACCAAAGAACTAAATGAACGGTTTCTAACTTACAACTACCATATAATGGCGTATTGGCAGCTTTAGGGGAATTGTATATAAAAATACCCCACGGGAGTGCCGGTCATCTCTGCCAGAGGTCGACAGAAGCAAATCAAATTAGGGGCATCTATTATAGAAAGGTGAATTTCAGGTCGAATTTGCTTTATTTCAGTGTCGATCAAGTCGTATCTCGGCCACAGAGTAGAGGAGCGCGATGACTCAGCGCGCACACGCAAAACCTTTACGTGACTCAACGACGCGTCTGTTCTCGCGCGTGGTGTCACGTGACGACCGTGACGGGCGACAAATATTTTTTATACAATCATAAAACGTCTCTTTTGCACCGAATTTTACAGAGACCTGTAAAGCGTGTTCTAAAACCCTCAAAAATGAATATCTCCCAGACCCCAACAGTAAGCATTCCCTCGAGGAACAATTCTAGGCTTCATCCCGTGCCTGCCAGAATCCGCGCATCTCGGCACCCACACCCACCCACCAACGATTCGATGCATTTCCCTCATTAAAAGTGAATTTCAGGTCGAATTCGCTTTATTTCAGTGTCGATCAACCTTATGCAGTGCGAAAGGTGGAAGCATAATTGAATTTGAAGTTAAAACAGGCGCAGGAGACCGTGTTGAGGTCTCCGGCGCACCACGAGGCGGATAAAAACTATAAAATCGGAACAGAGCAATTTCAAAAAAATGGCTCGTGTTGTTCTAATAATTCCATAGTTACTGAATCACTATACATTTGATCTCTCTTGATAAATGAGGGAGGAGATACGATTTGAAATCGACGATTTTCGCAACTTTGACAGCCTCGTGACCTTGACCTCGACCTTGGACGACCTTGAAAGTTATATCGTTGTGCATGTCTCATCGACCTCTATCCATTCCATATTGGTTATTTGTCTCCACTCGGTTTGATTGTGGACGGGACGGACGGAACAGACTTCGAGACTGGCTTTATTAGGTCATCTCTACTGAGATGTAGAGATGACCTAAAAATGGGGTTCACACAGGAGGAACCAGTCAGTGTACCAGACTCCATGGTTTTTTTTTTTCTTCGGCATGACGGTGATGTTGACACTTCGATTTCTAGTGCGGTTATGATTTAAATCGTTGAGCGGCAGCCTATTAATTATATTATATATAACCGCACTAAAATCGAAGTGTCAACATCACCGTCATACCGAAGAAAAAAAACAAAAAATAAAATAAAAAACCAGGGAGTCTGAACACTGACGCTAAACATTACCTCGACGCTGTTTCGACTTATGAGTAACTTACAAAGTAACGTGTGTCGACGTGTTGTCAACGATCGCATAACGTACCTAAAACTTATGGCCAGCGTAGCGGAACTTGTGAGGCATACGCTGGCATAAGTCGTAAAATTTCAAGCATGCTAAAATTGAGGACAACCGCAAAGTACAACGATGAAAGCCAGCGTACTAACGTATGGCATGTTTTTCAGCTGCTCTCAAAGTTTCCAAAACTTACCCATAACGTATTGGACGTGCGCCACGTTTTAGACAATTTTTCAAAAATCGGCATAAGCTGGCTAAAACGTCAAGGTGTGACTGGGCCTTAAGCCTGCTGTCAAACCATTTCTTTTCAGACGTGATATCGAGGTAGGACAAGGCTTCCAGTACTAGTTTGATTCCTCTGACAGCCTTACAGTTGTTTGCCTTGAAGCATGAGATGGCTGTCGCATCTGCAAACACATCTGTCAATGTAACTGTAGAAGGCCACCATCTCAAACAACCTGCCTATACAGTCAACCCCGCTTCATCGCGTCACCTATCGCGCCCCCGGTTCATCGGGGTTTTCCCTTGGAAACGTAACTATATTTTTCTGCGGATTCCCCCGGTACATCGCGTAATAATGTATAAATATAATTATTTAAGCAAAAATTACGCGTGGTGCTCGACCAGTACACGACGCACGGAGACAAAGTTTCGCTTGTGAACTTCGAATATTTTCGACGTTTTTTCTCCAAGCCCCACGATGGCGCCCAAAACGCCCTGCACCTTCGAAGGTTCTGGCAAGGAACCGAAGCGCCAGAGGAAGTCCTGGGACGCTCCAGGAGAAGGTTAAGTAAAGGTGCTCGAATATGCTTCGGAAGGAAAAAGGTTTGCCGCCGTTGGACGAGCACTGCTCATACCCCAGCACCTCAAACCGACCAGACCAGACTAGTCGATCTCCGGCACCTCAAACCCACTCACTGCCAAAACCGACCAGACCAGACCAGTCGATCTCCGGCACCTCAACCCACTCGCTGCCAAACCGACCAGACCAGACCAGTCGATCTCCGCACCTCAAACCCACTCACTGCCAAACCCAACAGACCAGACCAGTCGATCTCCGGCACCTCAACCCAATCACCGCCAAAACCGAACAGACCAGACGAATCGATTTTTTGGGGGCGTCCATTCATCGCGGATTTTCACTTAGCGCGGGGAGTTTGAACGTAACCCCCGCGAGAAACGGGGATTACTGTACTGGCAATTAATGTCATCGGAAGATGCTGCCACCAGTCACATTGTTGCCTTTCCCGTAAGTAAGAGGTTTGCTCCAAAGTATTTGTTGCGCTTTGCAGTCGATAGCCAGGTATACCTGGCAAGAATGTGAGCTCGACCAAGCTTCTCTAACATAGCCACTCGCTTCAGCAGAGTCGTATATATTATAGCCAGATCTGCTGATGGGACATGTACTGTATCTGAAGGCAAGACATCTGATGGTTGCAATTGGGTACGTTGGCAAACGATGTCCAAGCGTTGAAGCCAATCCATGCTGGAATGGTGAGTTAGTCGCCGACAATAAATTGTGATAGCTCCCAATAAAATCTTTGGACATGCTTTCTAAAGATATGGGACATTTTCACAAAAGGGGTCAGTAACGGTAAAGACTGTCCGAGAATTTTTATCAAGAATATATTGCCCAGTCAGTGAGAGGCCTTATGGTGATCCTGCGTTGCTGACATCATTTGAACATTTTCTAGGCCTTATAAGGGTTCAAGCACTATTAGAATATCAAAGAAAGTTGATTTTGAGTTTGTTCTTTACCGTTACCTGACCCGCTTTTGTGAAAATGTCCCATATCTGAGGCCTTATCTAGATTGGAATCAATGGCACAGGTGGTGGTTCATTCTGGTCTCTTGTGTGGAATAGCATACGATTGGTGTTCTTTCATACATCCTGAAACACCTATTGCTTTATTTTCAGGAAGTGGAATATGTGTTTCATCATCTGGGATTTTACACCTTTGATATAACATTATGGCCATGGCATATTGTAGGTTTCCAATCAAGAGTTTGTGCATAAACCTTTACGGTCTGGAGACGGTGGCACTGACAGAGAGACAACAACAGAGGCTGCAGGCTTGCAAAAACAACTGGGTCAGGAGGAATGTGGGAGTGAAAGAGGGTGGATAGGAGGAGGATGGATGAACTGAGGGAGGAGATTGGTGTGCAGATGAGCTTAATGGGGAGATTGGTGAAACGTCAACTGAGATGGGCTGGACACTTGGTGTGAATGGGGCAAGAGAGCGGATATGTTGAGTGAGCAAGGTAGAAGGAAAAGAGGTAAACTGTGGTTGAGATTGGAGGCTTGTGTGAGGAGGGATATCTGTAAAGTAGGATGGTTGGAGAGTGGGGAGAGTTTGCTGAGGACAGAGAGGTGGAGAAGTATTGTGGTCAAGGCAGGGTAGAAGCTTGGTGCCATCGGACCTCACCCCTAATAGAGGGAAGAACAACAGTTTCTTCATTTTGGTCAAAGTTGTCAATTGCATCAACAAATCTATTGGTATCATCAGTAGTCTCATTTTTAATTCCAAGTGGTATGTATACATCTTCTGCCTGTGAGAGATCTGGTTTTCACCTATCGCATGAGAAGCGAAGAGCGGGGTTAAGCATTTGGTTAGCTCTATCTGTCTGCAAACATCAATCTTTGATCGAGGAACTACTTTATTCCATCATACATTTTGAACACTGCGAAACATGATTTGGAACATTAATCTGAAAACAAACTAGTCGTTTAGCTGTACTTTGGCTCTGAAATTGGCAAATTGTACGAAATCTCATCCCGATCGCGCATGCGTAGAGAGGAGTGAGGTATTTTTTCCCACTCTGTCTGCCTGCCTGGCAATCAAACAAAATGGAAAATAATCTGAAACAGGAAACTTACTGTTTTTAAAGGACACAAACAACAGGAACAAGGAATGAATGTTACGTGTTTGATAAGGTGGTATAAAATATGGTGCATCAATGGCGGTATACTGTTGAAATAATTAAAAACCTTTGTTTTCTTTAAATTCAATTATATACTTAAACACTGTAGAACACAAATCACCTTCTTGGCACTTTCATAAACCTTCCGTTTAGCAATTCTCGGAAGAAAAGAAAAAAAAACACGTGCCCTGAGGGCAGAGTAACTGTGAGATACAGCAATCAGACAAATACGGCGGCGCCGAGAGTATGGTTACCATCGTGCCGGTTATTCAAAGCTCACAAACAAAACGATTCCGGATCGTGCTCGGAAACACAAAGCAAGAGTGGAAAAGACCGTTCCCATTTCATTTTCAGCAAAACTGTGGGGTAAGGTGTTCTATGAACTCTTTAGTTTGAAAATGTAAAATAAATATTTTATTTTCTTATTTTGATTGTGCAATCGGAATCTTAGATGGTAAAAAATAATGCAAATGTCCTGCTGTTTCTTGTACAAACATTTTCAAGTGGAAGTTGGTATTTTTTTTTTTTAATTGAAATGCTACCAATGGGTACAATGTACAATTTGTACATACAGGGCGATTTTTTTTAATTTTATTCGAGAACCATAAATAATTCCCATACACTGAAAACCATATCCTTTAGGAACCTAATATTTTGCGTAAATGTAACCTAATGGTACAGAAAGACGTGACATGATTCTGAGAGTTATCAGGTATCATGTGATTTATCACGTGACCCAGCAGTGATGTTTTAACGGTTTTCACTCAAGTCACACCATGGTGCTCACTTTGGAAGAACGCGTGTTTTCTCGTCGAACTTTACATCAAGAATGCATCCTTTAGGGAATGTCAAATTGAATTTAAAAGTCAGTCACTTTGTTGGTCGTATGAAACCTTCAGAATCAGTGATTATGGAAACTGGTGAAGCAGTTCAGAGAAACAGGCTGCGTGAAAGTCAAAAAGCACATGTGCCAGCCAAGTGTTGTTACACCAGAGAAAGTGGATGAAGTGCGGGAAGGAACGGAAGCAAGCCCGAATAGATCTCTGAGACGTCTAGTGCAACAAGCTCACGGTTTATATTTCAGTACAAGGAAGGCAGCAATAACCAGTGACACAATCCGCAATATTCCCCCAAGAAATGCTGCACTCTGTGTCGGAGAGCGTGCTGCGAAGAATGAATTTGTGCCTGCAACATGGTGGTGCACACTTTCAGGTCATCAATCGTGTGGATCACGTCACGTATTTCTGTAACAATAGGCAGCAATTACATAAAATATTAGGTTCCTAACTGATATCCTTGGTGTATCACTCTCAACATCAGAGGGAATAAAGGTTTGTTTTATTCTCTGCATCTTTAAACAATTTTCAGCCTAACCTAGTGTGGCGTACATGTGCACAAGACCCTTGGCACAATAGACAAGTACCCGGCATGCACGACAACACAAGCTTCTAGGATGATATATGCACATGGAAACAGAGATAGGAAGCAAAAATGCAGATACAAAGCCATCAAATGTAAACATAACGTAATCTTCATTAGATTAGAAGAACCCTAAGTAACGAATATTATGGAACCAAAACGTTTCAGCCATTTGTGCACTATGTTGATGTAAATGGTAGACTGGCTTCAAGAGGCGAACGCTTTGTGGTGTCATGGAGAGACTATACTGTAATTGAGACCAGAGCGATAGAATAATGGACAGATTGCATCACACTCCATGTCTGAGACGTCTGGAGCAACAACCGACCCAAGTGGTTTCAGGCACCACAGACTCGCAGCCATGGCACCTTGCCCACCTAAACTAAAACCCATCACAGTACATCAGGTAACCTACTATTAATTTACAATTGGTCACTGGCTTTGACACCATGACAGATTTATAATTATGGACCCCAGGCATCAAAAAGCTACATATATCAAACAAACAAAGTTTCAAATGGAGCACCGAGGTGGAGCCGTGGGGAAGGGTTGGCGCCGGCTCGACACATCCCCTGCCAGAGTTTAACCGCCCTGAC
>CM068953.1:145862726-145879851 GCA_035128595.1 Eptatretus atami
TTCCCCTCCACTGCCAAACTCTGGAACTCTTTTCCTCCTCATGTCTTCCCAAACACTTATGACCTTCCCCTTTTCAAAAAGCAGATTTTTTACTTCCTCAAAAAAAAAAACTTCGACTATTCTCGAGCTCTTTCCTTACAATTTTCTGTCAATGCAGTTTTTTTATTTAAGGTTTGGCCTCAATGAGGACTATTTAGTCTGCGACTGAAGACTTCAACATAAAAAAACAAGTCTTCCTTACATCATCATTGGTTATTGTGTTGTGTATGTGGCACCAAAAGGCAAGTTGATATAATCAATTACAAGTCAGAAGCCTGAGCAGAAACAGCTGTTTTTCCCCTGAAATTGTAGGTTGTTAACAATGTAATTGTAGAATGTTCATGCTCAAGCAACATTTAATATCGAAAACAGTAGAAGCTAGAACGGTATTCGGTCGAGTGATTACCTCCACCAGGCTGAACAGTTCACATTTTGTTTCCCACTGATAGGCCTGATCTGGATCCGGACCTGAACCAAAATCAAAATGGCTTGTTCTTGTCACCTACCCAACTCATTTTGTCACAAGTCATCCACAACTTTTTGAAATATCAAGCTATTTATTGTTTTTGCCCCGATCTCAAATGGTGAAGAATCACTTACAAAAAAAATAATAATAATAATAACAACAATAATAATAATAATAATCGTCATATCTTCACCAAAATTTAATCAATTCTTTCTCTTCACACACCCAACGCATTGAAACAGCCGCATGGTTAAAGGAATAAAACAACCTCAGCACACTGCGGATACGTCGAGCATGCACAGTACGCCTCCGCTTGGGAGTTTATTCTCTGGTGGCTTCGCGTCGCCCGTTCGGGAGGCCCAGTCCCCTCCAAATTGGCTGTCAGGAGGGGGGATGAATCCAGACTCCGCTACAATGTCGTGCAGTGTTGAGAAGCATGATGCAAAAATAAGACTGTCGTCCTTTGTTACAAACCAAGCAAGTGCTAGGGCCCAGGTGGCTGTGACGAGCTGAAAGGTCAAGAAGAACACGAAGAGTGCATGGTTTCCTTCACCCACACACGTATCCAGCCAAGGGCAGTGATGGTCAAATCGTCGCACACAGTGCCCGCATTCCATGCAGTGCCTCGCACGCAGGGGTTGCTGCAATCAGTGTTGTTCAGTTTCATCATCATCATAATCATAAACACAACCATCTCCGCTTATCCCATCCTCAACTGTTTTGATAACAAAAGCATTTGCTGCTGTACTTATAAAAGGGAGAATGTGGGGGTGATGGGTAGGGGTATTTTAGCCTGTATATAAAAAAAAATTATATTAAAAAAAGTTAAAAAAAAATCATAACAAAAATGGGATGGGGGTTTGTTTGCAGCAAATGGATTTGACATTTTTTTTTTTTAATGTTGAAGGCTACAGGCACAGACTCATCGTCCTCATTGAGGCCAAGCCTTAAATAAAAGAACTCCATAGAGAAGTAAGAAAAGAGAGAATAAAGTGAGGAGGGAAAATGAGTTGAGTAAGAAAAATGTATGATGAAAAGTATATGATGATTGTTTGCAGAAAAGAAAGATTAAAGCGAGCCCGGTAGCTATAGTTTGAGTGAGACAGAAAGCAAGACCAGCAATCCTGACACGGAGAGTGTAAGATGGTTCCGGGCACCACTTTAACGCTCCTAAGTCAGAACGGTAGTACCACCCTGGGCGGTTGCTGTCTATAATCGGATGGGTGTGTTTTCAGAGACACCATCTCCTTACTGGATGGCCGTTGGCTCCCTAAAGGAGCTCATCCGTCCTTTGGCAGGTGTTGATTTTCATCCTGGCAGGGTGTCACAGTCACCCTCCCCACTGGCGAGCCAGTGAGGGGTGTCGGTTTAGTCGCCGACAACCCGACCATGCGGCAGGTAGCACTGGGTTACATGTTACCAGTGGCAGTCAAGAAACCTGACTGACCCGACAAATTGTTTCAGAGACAATGGGAATTGTCAAAGAGACAATTTTTGGGACTAACCCTGTAAATGGACAGGCCCCAAAGAGCATGACCGTCATAAGTGCATTAATATATTCATATAAAATGACAGCAGGAATTGAGTGGAACACAGGCAAACACCTGACCAAAAAACCCCACAAAACAAAACTATATTGGCACTCGGTGAAGCACATCCCTCCACCAGGCTGAACAGTTTACATTTTGTGTGCCACTGAGACGTCGGACCTGAATCCGGACCTTCACCCAAATCGAATCGGCTTGTTGGTTGTCACCTACCCAACTCATCCACCTAGTTTTGTCACAACTCGTCCACAACCTTTTGAAATATCACACCACAAATCGTTTTTGGCCCTCTCTCTCTCAATGGTGAAGAATCGGTTTACAAATTTTTAAAAATTGCATATCCGGATTCGTATCTTCACCAAAACTTAATCAATCCGTCCTCGTCACACACCCGACCTGTCCACCAAGTTTTGTCCGAATCCGTCCATAATGTTTTGAGATATCCTGTTCACAAAGACAGACAGGTGAAAACAATGTCTGCCAACCTTTGGTGGCGGAGGTAATGATGAAGTGGGTGCGATGGGGTCTTGCATTATCTTGTGAACCTTCAATACAACACCGATTCTCATGCAAGGTCCAAATTCAGGGAAGGTTCTCACTGGCCAATTTAAGTATGACTCGCTCACCCGTATTACTCACTTTATTATTACTTGTCAGTATATTATTATTATTATCATATGTATATTTTTTATATACTTCCACTTTTTGTGGTGGCATGATTTCATGCTTTCAACTGGCTATGATCAATGGTGCATTGCCACTGCTACCTCGTATGGGGGCACCACTGATGCAATGCCCCTATTACCAGTTCACTGGTACTCATTTTGCTGACTTCAGGATAACAGGCTGACTCAACCCCACCTGGTTTTAATTCAGAGGCTGACAGGGCTTGAACTCAGGACCCTAAGATCCCAAGCCCGCCACCCTAACCACTAAGCCAACACCAGGCTTCGGTGGTATTACTCGCTGGGCAATCTTCCTTACAACTTGCTGGATCTTTCTAATCTCATAGATATTTACAAGTGTTTGTGCATTTCAACGTTATTCTTTCACAGCCGAACTGTCGCACTGAGAGGCCCCAAATTTTGGGTGTAGATACTTCAGAATCTGGGTGAGGTTTGAAGCTGTCCAACAAGTCCCGAAACTACCACCGGGAAAAGCTCACCCTCCCCCGGGCAGCACTGGCTAGCCCCTGCTAGTTTCTTTATATTATTTTGGCGAATCACCAAATGCACATAAACTGAGAGCAAGAATACTTTGGATCAAAGACTGGAAGAAAAGAACCAAAATGCTATCATAGACATGAAAGTTTCAATTTCCTTCTTCAACTGTCACCAGTGTTCTTGTGGGGTTGGCTAAGGGAAGTATGAACAAAGTCTTTCACGAACTGGCTGGCCAGGTCTGACATTCAACGAAGGTTAGGGCAGGAATTTGGCCATGAAGCCATCGATAGCTCGCCTATTCTTCACAAAAGACACTGTGGGATCTTTCACGAACATCCACCAACTAATGCCATCAGATGGGGCACCCAATTTAACGTCCATCCGAGGGACAGTACACATTCATGAATCATCCTGCCTGTGAACTACCACAATGACAGTTTATAGCTGGGTCGGGATTCAAACCCAGGCGAGGCAGCTGAGAGGCAAGTGTACGTTCAATTGTTGGTTTTCTAAGCTCCAGGTCTAAGCTAGGCCATCCTGACAGCCTCAACTCTCTTAATTTCCTTAAAAGTAAATATTTGGTTTGCTTTACTGGCCAACACTGGACACAGCATAACAGTATGATCTTGCTCCATTTCAATTAGTCATCAATCACCGTGTCCAAATACTTGTTCTGTACTATGATCATGAATAATTAAAAGGTCATGGTCACTTGTTAAGTGGAAAAAAATCAAAAATAATTTCCCTTGTCTTATTGACACGAATAACTAAATAATGACGTCATACCAGTCCACAAACTTCTAAACTTCGTTCACATATTCATGCTCATCGTTCAATAGGAACCCACCAATTACTTCATCAGCAGCATATTTCATAACACTACAATTAGGACTTGAACTGCTGCAGTCACTTGCATCCAAATAAAACAAAGTAGGGGAGACAACAGCCTTGTGGTGCACCTACACTCAAAGACCTGATTCACTATTCTCTGAGACAGAGCGTCGGTGCTGCCGAGGGAGTTTCTTGGCAAAGATCGTGCTGGGTGGTTTGCCGTGGCCTTCCCAGCAGCAGTTAGGGCAGGGATTTGGAATTTGTTGGTCATGGTGCCCGCGATAGCTTGTCTTCTCTTCGCGAAGGACACACTGGGACCATTAATGTCCATGGCCTTGCTTACCTTAGATTTAGCAAATACATTACGAACCTATTGCACGTTCACCACAACTCTCTCACCCAAGTCCTGAATCTTCTCCTGTAACATCTTCACAATAGACTCATTCTCAAGTTTGAAATCATGAAAAATCAAATAATCTACAACTTTAAAAAAAACAACAACAAAAAAACATCATTGCGTCTCAGATAGGTATGAACTTTAAAACAACAGGTTTATACCTTGGTCCTATGACAGGAAATGCAGTCAACATTATGGTATTGTTGGATCGCAGTGATCATGAGGTATGAACCTCAGCACCCCATAATAATGCAACTTCTCCATGGAAGAATAGATTTCCCTACCAGGATTTCACAGTGACCACAGCGTCGTCTGCGTAGAGAGTGCGTCACCGTCTTCGAGGAAGTAGTAGTGGCGCTAGAATCTCCATCACAAATGAGCTCTTCCTCCTCCTGGACAAGTCAGGGACAACTGCTAAGGAATAATATGCTCAAAATGATCAAGCAAACCATCACGTAGCGGATCAGTAGATTGGAATTCAGGAATCTAAACACACTACCCTGCTGAAATCGGTGAAATTGAAAAGCTCATAAACATGTTTACCCAATAACTTTCTGATAAGGTATGGACCGTTTGTGCTTGTTAAATACTTATTCTGGCTTCAACCACATGGGTAGGAGGGCATGCCATTGCTATTCCCAGATCAACTGTTATTGATGCCTTACCCCCAAGCGAGCTGGTAGTCATTTTGCCAAAACTGTGGGTTTGAACTCGGGACCTGAAGAAAAATCTTACAATCACAAAACCTCTGCAGTGTTGGCAAGCAAGACCAAATATGATTACAGGATGTCCCAAAAATTTTTCAGGTGGACAATGCGTCCTGGAAAACATCGCTTTGTGGAAATATCAGCGCTTTAAATTGCTCATGGAAGGTGGGACAAGACGCACATTCCGATGTTAGTTTCATGAACAACAACAACAAAAAAAATAATAATAATAATACAAATTGATGTACATGACCTGACCTACAGTACAGTAACATACTGTACAGGTTTGTAACTTAGGAGCAATAGGCTATACCATATAGCCGAGGAGTGTAGTTGGCTATACCATCTAGGTTTATGTAAGACACTCTATGATGTTCGCACAATGACGAAATCGCTTAACGACGCATTTCTCAGAACGTATCCCCATCGTTAAGCGGTGCATGACTATATATACATATATGTGTGTGTGTGTATATATATATATATATACATACTGAAACGCAAAAGAAACTTACCACTTCAACCTTCAAATATCAACAATAACACTGCGTGTAGTAAATGTGTGAACTTATTGTGAACAATAGTGTCCTCACTGTCAAACAAAACGGTCACGGACAGAGACACCCTCCACACTTGAACCTTCAATGGTCACTTCATAGCACAGCTGTTGAACAGCCATTTTGACTGTCAGTGATTAGCCAAGGGTATGGGATGATTTAAATGAGCTGCACGTGATGTCTTGATATTGGCTTTAAAAAGGCCAGTGCAAAAAATGGGCATTTCAATCAACATGCCACGATAGTCAAGGATCAACGGCAGTGTGCCTTGGCATACTGCAAGGCGGATTGAGCTACCGTGAGGTGGCACGTCGCCTTGCTGTTCACACCAGACGATATCGGCCCTGGTGGACAGAGACACCCTCCACAACTCTGCAGATGACAGACCTCGATCAGGGAGGCCAAGAGTCACCACTGCAAGGCAGGACAGGCAGATGGTCCTAAGTCAGATGGCTTCAGACATTGAGGACTGAGTGGGACAGAATCCAGCAGCAATCCATCCAAGACTGGTAGGCAGTATGCGCCGACGATGCACTGCCTGTATCCAAACAATGGTGGCCACACGCTATTGAAAGGGACTGACATTGCACCCTGTGCTGTTCTGTACTGTAGAACAAACTTATGAGATGGTGTATCTTGGTCAAAAACTTGACATGTCATCAATAAAATGCCAATGTTTCAATTAGCAATTGTTGGTTTGTTTTATTTTGAACTGTTACAATTTTATTACATTTCAAACAAGTGGTAAGTTTCTTTGCGTTTCAGTATTATATGTATGTATATTATAATATATATATATATATATATATATATATATATATATATATATTTGTGGGGTATGTTTACACATTGTAAGCAATAACACACAATTGTCTCAAGTCACTCACCTGCATTTGTTTTTTTTCCATTTCCTTTATTTATTTATATTTTCATTTATGTACGCTTTCCGAAGGTTCTGTGATTTTTCTCGGTGTATCTGCTTCAATGTCTGTCGGCATGCCAAATTACCATGCTTCCCCATCGTCTCAGGTCGCTCACCTGCATTTAAAAAAAAAATGTTTTAACCCCTGCCTGTTTGTTTGTGTGCAGGATATCTCAAGTTGTGGACGGATCCGGATCAAATTTTGTGGGCAGGTTGGGTGTGTGACAAGAACGAACTGATTAGATTTTGGTGACTATCCGGATCCGAGAATTTTTTAAGTGATTCTTCACCATTGAGAGATAGGACTAAACCGATATATTGCACGATATCTCAAAAAGTTGTGGACGGATTCGGACAAAACTTGGTGGGCAGGTTGGGTGTGCATGCCTGGTGTTGGCTTTAAGGTGAGTGTGGTGGGCTTGGGATCCAGAGTTCAAATCCCACTTATCTGTTGAATTAATACCAGGTGGGGTTGACTCTGCCCGTCATCCTTCCGAGGTCGGCAAAATGAGTGCCAAAAATAATTATACGACTCAAAACTGTGAGTGGTGTGAGTGCTTTTATAGTTTCCCATACAGCCTTTGCTGCACATCCTGGGAGTGATAAGCCCCACCTACCACGCAGAGACATTATCTCTCGCTTCACCACGCACACCTGGAGCCGTTAATTGAATGCGGTCAGGAGTAATGATGCTGTAAAATCTGCTCTCCGACCTTAACCAAACGACGTTTCTGCATGAGTCAGGGCCTATCACTCCTGAAACATGCAGCAAGGGCTGTATGGGAGACTATTCCGGTGCTCACACCACTCACAGTTTGGAGTGATATCGTGATTGGTGTATAACCGTAAGGTTTCAGTCACAAGTGGATGGAAACTTGCTGTGTTGCCGTGTTGATGCCCTAATAAGGGCAAAACCAGTCGGTAACTGCAATTTCATTCACTTGTGACAGCATCTCACATGTATAATTACATTTAACATCGTAATTTGTTGTGAGATGCTCTCTTCTGGGAGCCGCAGACGTAGCCTTGCGTCGTGATGGTGACGTCACGGCATTAGGCTTAGTATGGGGGAGTAAATGAATGGGTAAAGAGGGAAGTGTAGAGGGAGAAGTCAGTCATGGGATCGAGTTGAGGGGGCAAAGGAGTTTTTTTTTTAGTTTTTTTGTATGCCTTGTCGAGGCTCGTATGAGAGCAACACACAACGCACAGCAAGGGGGGGGCATGAGACAAGAGGGTGGGGGTGGGACGGACAAAACAGTGGGGAACAGAGACATTAGGAGATCTGTGGAAGGGAGAGGATGGGCGGGAACATGGCAATACAAGATGGACATTACAGGGACTTTCAGGAAGGAAAGCAGGTAATTTGAAGGAGGTGGGCGAAGGGTGGATTAACGGGGTAGAAAAGATCAAGGATTTGGAGGCGGATGATAAGAGGTGGTGGTGAACAGCTGTTTTGAAGGCCTGTAGGGAAGAATGGGATTGAATGGAGTGAGGGAGTTTATTCCAAAGGTGGAAAAAAAGAGGAGTGAAAGAGTGAAGGTGAGCAGTGATTCGTGATTTTGGTAGTTTTACCAGAAGGGAGTTGTTGGCCGACCTTGAGTGCCCTGCGGAAATGTGGTGGGGACAAATCGCAGAGAGAACAGGGGAAGGCAGGACTGGGGAGGAGACGGTAGAAGACAGAAAGACCATCAACCTGCCTGCGGTGAGAGAGTGAGAGGCCCAAGGACTCAGCCTAATCGCGGGAGATGCCAATGATCCAAAATGCCTTGGTTTCCACAGCATGAAGCTGAAAAAGGTGGGAGGCAGGAGCACCAGCTCAGAGAGGAGAGCAGTACTCCATCAGGCTGCGGACGAAAGCTTTGTAAGTGGTCAGGAGCTCAAGTGGGCCGAGGAAGGACTTTGCACGACGGAGGATTCCCAGTCGGCACGACGGAGTTAAAGGAATTGAGAGCGAGTTGTGTCTGTGTGAAGCAGTTGTGTACGTGTGACACTTCCTTCGAATGAGACAGGTTTTCTTTTCCTGCGAGTATTTATAAATTTCCGCCAAATGATTGTATTAAAATGGACCGCTTCTGAGTTGGCTCAACATTAAATGTTTTCATGCATTACTTTCTTTTCAACACCAACCAACACACAGCACACTCAAACTATTCAATTCAGTTTGTAAACTTTTGCATTTAAATATTTATATTCCCAATGCAGAATAGAAAGCAATATAAAAACGACCCGAATTCTCCACGGGACTACAGTGAGTGTAACGAGTGGTCGTGGGTTGAAGTACGACCTTAAACAAGGAAATGAGACCATTTGGCCTGGCATTGCCGTGTCACAACGGTCTTGATGTTGTTTTGATAACTAAAGTCGAAATAACCTGATGTTGATCAGGTGATCCAACTTTTAAATAATAACCTTTGAAGAGTATTCTTCATCAACTTGAACAAAGCCCGGATCCTTCAGCGACACGGCAAAGAACAATGCAAGTGAAAAGATGACCAGAAAGACGAAGACAATGGGAGCACCAAGTCGGCCACTTTCCATCGCGTGCTGTAGATCTGCGTCAGAGACAAACTCAATTCACTTTTTGTACTTGCTGTCAAATGATGAAAACACCATCATAACAGACAACGGCATCCGCATCTTAAATAGTGCGTCACACCACCCCAATCGCTCATCCTGTTCTTCAAAGTGCTGCCCATTATCACCTCGTGATTTCTCCCATACCCAACCATGCACTTTTCTGCACTCGTCAACTCTTATATTTTCTGCCACTCATCCATGATTACTTTTCTTCCTGTTCCCCTTTGATCCACTGTCAGTATATGAACCTGCTACTCTCTGACATTTCACTCCTCCATGAGCCTCAATTCTTCTAAACACTCCCATAAATAAATAAAATAAACAACATTGTTGTAAATTATGTTATTTTGTGACCATATGGGGTTAATTTAGTCACGTGAGCTCCGGGGAGTACCGTAGTATTGCCGTGAAGATTAACGTCATCATTAGAAGTGTAATTGATTATTTTGTTGTCATTGTAAGAGACGAGTACGGCCCGTAGGGCGGGCCCGTAGGTGAGTGCCAGTATGTGCAGCCCTCTCTCGCCCCCTTTCTCTCCCCCCCTCTCTTGCCCCCTCGTCTCGCCCTTCCTCTCTCCCCCTCCTCTCTCGCCCCCACTCTCATCCCCCCACTCTCACCCCCCCACTCTCACCCCCCTCTCTCGCCCCTCTCTCTCCCCCCTCTCCCCCCCTCTATCCCCCCAAGTCTCGCCCTTCCTCTCTCCCCCTCCTCTCTCGCCCCCACTCTCATCCCCCCTCTCCCGTCCCCTCTTCGCAGATATTGGTCGACAGATAAATGGCCATAACTTGGAACTGCTCGTCCGATTAATATCAAACCTTGAAAAGGCACATCGCGGGTCCCCGGCAATATTCCTGGCAAGTTTCAATCCGATCGGACCGTCAATCGTGCAAAATAAATAAAAAAACATTATTGTGACGTCATTCGTGACGTCATAGCACCGTGTCTTGTCATTGGTCGATAGATAAATGGCCGTAACTTGGGAACCACTTGTCCGATTAATATCAAACCTTGAAAAGGCACATCAGCGGGTCCCAGCAATATTCCTGGCAAGTTTCAATCAGATCGGACCGTCAATCGTGCAAATAAAATAAAAATAATAAATAAATAAATAAACATTAATTGTGACGTCATTCGTGATGTCATAGCACCGTGTCTTGTCATTGGTCGACAGATAAATGGCCGTAACTTGGGAACCGCTGTCCGATTGATATCAAACCTTGAAAAGGCACATCAGCGGGTCCCCGGCAATATTCCTGGCAAGTTTCAATCCGATCGGACCGGTGATCGTCCGGTTATTAATAATTTGGGAAAAAATTGGCATGATAAGGTGAGAAGGTGAACGACACCTTCAGCTGCCATATATACACCTTTTCAACACTGAAAAAGCAGTAAAATGGCCATAACTTGGGAACCGCTCGTCCGATCGATATCAACCTCGAAAAGGCACATCCGCGGGTCCCCAGCAATATTCCTGGCAAGATAGATGATCACGTGACGATGAGAGCATGAACTGTATTGTTTTATGGATATTTGGTAAAACGTTCCCTTCATTATTCGACATGCTCAGGACAACGTGCAAAGATGGTCTTCACCAGAGAGCCGTCATTTTTTATGAACACGTTCATGGAGAACTTGGACATTTGGACCATTTAAAGCGATTTTTTTTTCTGGATGAAGCTGTGATGCCTGCAGAGTAGTGAAGAGCTTCTGTGTTAACCATATTAGCTGTGTATGACAGTTGTTTTGCACTATATGAGGAGGTAGGTAGGTTTTCCATATTGTTGGCATGAAGCCACTTTAATTGTTGTCAAAATGTTCGTCATGATTAGTGATGGATAATACACTGACTGAGGATGATTAATTATCAGACTATGTGCAGTTTGAGCTTCCAAATTATGTTCAGTTATTGAAATCCAAAACTTTCAGTTGAACAGTACTTGGACAAAATTTCACGCCGTCTCAACCAATCAAATTTTCTGCACACTCTAAGGGCAGGGTAACAGCGAGATTCGGGCAAAATGGCAGCACCTAACGATGCAACCACAGAACTAACCTTGTCCTAAAGAACTGTGTTTAAGTGCAGAGTAGTCGGTTTCTCAAAGATCGTTCCAAAAACGTCAGTTTCTCGGGGGAAATTGGCAGAAAGTTCAGCTCTGGACCGTTCCGTTTGACCCATCAGCTTCATACGATTACCATTGCGACTTATTCAAAGTTCACAAACAAAGCTAATAAAGATAATGCGCGGAAACACAAAGCTAGAGTTTAAAAGACCCTTCTCATGTCCTTTTTCTCATGACTGCGTGGGGTAAGGTGTTCTATGAACTCTCCAGTTTGTAACGTTGATACCATCGCAATCATTTGTGAAACACCACCAGATACAGTAATTTACATTTAATTTTAAGCTTTGAATCAATGTACATGTATACCCTTCTGTCGAAGCTCGATGAAAGACCATCTGATTATTCTTCCATGCCCAGATCCTGGGGTGTCATTATTATAACAAACAATATCATTGTTAGGATTTGTGTAATCCTAACATTACTACACGATCTGTAGGATTTGTGCTCATGTCAAAAGCCTCCACCCCCAGTCCTTAAAGAAAACAAAAACCCAATGTGTTCTATCGCTTGCAGCAATTGTGCTGAAATAAATCTATCGACTCAAAAAAACAACTGGAGTTTTTAGAACAAGTTACCCCTGGCAGAGTTCAAGTATATACTTCAATTTAAATAACACTAGTGCGTGCCCGTATGTGCAAAAAAAAAAAAACAAACAAAAAAAACTTTAAAACCGCTTGCCAGAAACAACCACACAGGCCGTTCCTTCGCTCTCGCGTGCCCATACGTGCGTGGCCGTACGTGCGTGACCGTACGTGCGTGGCCGTACGTGCAAACCAAAAAAAAAACTTTCAAACAACCACACAGGCTATGGCCTGTGTGGTTGTTTCTGGCAAGCGGTTTTAAAGTTTTTTTTTTGTTTGTTTTTTTTCGTTCACGGAAGGGCCGTTCCTTCGCTGTCGTAAACGATGACTGGATTGGGGCATTGTGTTTAAGAAAATCGAGAAAGAAATCGAGAAAGAAAGAATACAGTAAGTCGATAAATCGAGAAAAAATCTAGAAAGAATACGGTAAGTCGTCACTATCCGGAAGTTAAGTCCTCACTGTCCGGAAGTTCGCATATCGCAGTTACGATTATTCGCAATTTAGTTTTAATGGCCAATTATTTCCTTGACTGATTTAACAGAGTGCAGTTTTCTGCCGGAAAATGTTTTTGAATAGTTATCTAAACTGCCTAATAAAACCTCATGTGGACCAGATGGTATTCCATCATTATTATTGAAAAAGTTGGCTTTTGAACTCGCTTATCCCCCGTCATTAATATTTGAATAGAGTTTCTACACCTTAAAAATACCTTTGATTTGGAGCAAAGTAAATGTTATTCGAAAAAAAAAAAATAATAATAAGATTATCCATCATGTGTATAATTATCGGCCTATCAATCTTACGTGTGTCGCATGTAAAGTTATGGAATCAAGAATTAAGGAAACAGTGCTGGAAATTGGAGCTAAACAAAATGATGGTTCATGAACAGCATGGTATCAAGAAGATATCTACGGTATTGTATTATTACTTGGTCTCAATGAATGGACTATGGAGGTAGACAAGAGAAAAATCTGTGGGCATCGTCTCTTTGGATTTTGCAAAGGTTTTCAATGCTGTATCCTATAATAAGCTTCTCAATATTGGTTCTAACTTTCATATTCGTGGGAAAATTGCTGGTTGGATAGAAGTCCTTTTCACGAATCAAACGCAAAGAGTTGTGGTTAGCAATGATTACTCTGGCAAAGTGATCAGTAAAATATGAGGTTCCTCAGAGATGAACAGTGTTGACCGCTTAAAGGATTTGGGGGTCATTACGAGTCGTGATTTGGCATTTACTAACCATTGTACGATTATTGCAAAAAAGGCTAGTATTCGCATGAATCGTTTGTTTAGATCCTTCGTAACCAAGGAGATGCGATTGTTGAAAAAAATGTTTCAATATTCTTGTACGACCTACATTGGAATATGCATTACAAGTCTGGTCACCACATTTTATTAACGATATTAAACGAATCGAGTCGGAACAAAGGCAGTTCTCACGCAGAATACCTGCAACTTAAACATAAACATTTGGGCCTTACAGATCAAGAATGTTTAGAACACCTAAATCAAGATTCCTTACAGTTACGCAGACGGAGGGCTGATCTTGATTTTGTTGAAAATTTTTTGTTGGGGTACGTTAACATTAATTTCAGAGATATCTTTCAGTTTAATCGTACCCAAACAAGGTCAAATGGGTTTCCTTTATTTCAAGTCTTATGCACTTCTTAGAGTAAGACAATCGGTGTTTGATATTCGAACTGTTAGAATATGGAATAGTTTAGACCAGGGTTTTGTAAAAGTCATAAATGGTTAATTGCTAACTTGTAAATAATAAGTCACCTGAGACTGCTGTCTGCTTGGTCAGGTATCGATGACTAGTAATATTCATGTTTTGTACGAATATGATTTTTGGTGTGTGGGTATATGCCATCTTTGTATTACATGTCCTTTCTTTTTACAAGGAACAAGTAGCTCCAACACAGGTGGAGGCCATTCAGCACATCATGCCTGCACGAACACCACACTAACCCATCTACACAAGATCCAAGGAAGAAAATGCCAAAAAAAAAAAGATATTTTAATTAATGAAATGATTTTTTTGTAGTTTTTTATTATTATTATTATTTTGTTGTAGTTTTTTTTTTATTTTGTAATTTTACTATATATCTATTATAATACCAAGCTTGCACACTAAAAACTCGGCTCGCCGTCACACGATCCCTAAGAAATTGCTGTGGCACTTAGCGGACATGCCGACAATGTTTGGGAAGTCTTGGCGTTCCATAGTACCACTTGCATTTTGCACAATGCGTATTTTTGTCATTCCCCGTGTACGGTCTGTCGTCTGCTACCAGCTATGTTGTACTGCTATCCCGTGAATGTGCACGGGTATCGCTAGTATATATATATGTTCCTTTTCTTCCCCTCGGGGAGGGGGCATGGGCTTCGTTAAAAACACACATCAACCACACAACCCCCCATAACAAGACCCCCACCAACAGCACTCCGTACACAATCACCCATCAATACTCAAAGTACTGAAAAGTCTTATCAACATCCCCATACCCCTCTATCTCCATAACTTGCAGGTAACTATCCAATTCGAATTTAAAATTATCTACTGTTTCTGCTGCCACGACCTTTCCAGGGAGACCATTCCATGCATTAACTATTCTCCGAGCGAAAGTCCCCTGCCTTACTACCGTCTGAACTCTCCTCTCCTTTACTCTCAGGTTATGGCCCCTAGTTCTATCACTGTCTACTCTGTTGAATAATTAATCTGCACTTATTTTATCTTCACCTTTCATTATGTTAAACATCTCCATAATATCTCCTCATAACCACCTCCTTTCGAGTGAATAAATCCCTGTCTCCTTCAGCCGCTCATCATAGCTGAGTCTTGCTAGGTCCAGAATCGATCGAGTAACCCTGCGCTGAACCCTCTCAATGGCATCTATGTCCTTCCGGAACTGTAGTGACCAAAACTGTAAACAATATTCCAGATGTGGCCCTCACTAAGTTCTTGTACAATGTAAACACCACCTCTCTTGATTTATAATTGATCCCCCTCCTTATACAGCCTAAAACCCTATTTGATCTACCTGTGGCTGCCTGTCACTGTGCTGCCTGCTTACCTCCCGTATCTATTACCACCCCCAGATCCTTCTCCTGTGTGACACGCTCCAAAATGACCCCTTACATCCTGTAATCTCTATATTCATTGTTCTTTCCCATCCCCAACACCTTACACTTGCTCAGGTTAAATTCCATCTGCCAGTCTTTTGCCCAATCTATACAAGTATCAATACTTACCTGAATCTGATCATCACCCCCTCTCCTATCCACCTCACCTCCAAGCTTTGTATCATCCGCAAATTTGGAAAGCTTACTCTTTACCTCCCTTGTCCAAATCGTTGTTGTAACTAATGAAGAGTAATGGTCCGAGTACTGATCCCTGAGGTTCCCCACAACTTACATCCTCCTACGGGGTTGTTAGTTACATTTTGATTTTGTTGTTGTTGTTGTTGTTGTTGCATGGAGGGGAATGTGAATATACGAAATGGAAACAATCCCTTTCGCCGTTTACGTAGTGACGTGAGTTACCATGTTAGAAAGCCGTGGTGTTTGAACGTCACGGATGAATTGTACGTGGAGCTCACAACGCGACGAGGCGTCGCGTAATCCGGTGCAGAATGTGAAGATGTCCGTGTGATCCGTTTCGTTGTGCGCGATGTACACAAACCCACCGGTATCGTAGATAAAGAGCGCCAGCGTGACGGCGAAAGTGAGCACCGTGTGGAAAACGTGCATCACGTGCTTCCGTGACAAGCATTTGAAGCGATACTCTGAGAATAGCGCCATGTTCGCTGCGGGGAAAGTTTACGGAAACAAAATAACACGCGAAACAACGGGAACAATATCACTTCCTGGTCAGGCTACGAATTCTGTTATTGGTGGAAACGGCAGCCAATCGGTGCAGACCCTCACTGTGACGCTTCTGCTATTGGTGGAAACGGCAGCCAATCGGTGCAGACCTCACTGTGACGCATTCTCCTATTGGTGGAAACGGCAGCCAATCGGTGCAGATCCTCACTGTGACGCATTCTCCTATTGGTGGAACGGAAGCCAATCGGTGCAGACCAAAGATCGTAAAGCCGAGCAAGATAGCCCACTCGTGCGAAACAGTGACGTATCCACGGACTTCTTATAATAACCTGGACCAGCAATGCCGTCTACTCGCAGCAGTGAGAACTGAAGTCACCGGAAATGGCTCAGCGGCCATGTTGCGTTGCCACTCGCTAGTCGCGCGCAATTCAAAAAAACTGTAGATGCATTAAGAGTTTTAACTATTTTGCCGGTATTTTGAACCGGTAAACGAAAAATGCCACAGTGCGTGGCGTTCGGATGCAATAATAAGTCTGGGAAGAGCTCCACGTGCTCCTTTCATCGGTAAGAATGCGATATTGATGCTTTTTTTTTCTCTTTCAATCGTCGATCTATTTTTAGAGTATTATGGATAGGCAAAGCCTAGAAGCGAACGTAGAATTCTTCTTACATTCGCTTCTGACTTTACATAAAACTTGTTCACAACTGTATACTTGCCAACGATACCGTGGTACGTGTAAGCGCCGCACAGCTGATGATTTTGACGCAATTCCGGTTACTTCGGCCTGGATTCGGGATCAGCGATCAAATAATGTAAATCACGATTAAAAAATATTTTTTGATGATGCGGGAGATATCTTTATTAAAATTAACTTTGGGAAAAAATAATTGAATAAATAAATAACACTTCCGGTCATAATCTCCCGGCATGCATCATTCCCCATGACAAAAACCGGAAACAAAAAAAAACCAGAAACAAAAAAAAACGGAGCAAATGGTCATAGCCAACGACACGGATTCACTATTGGCAGGGTATTGTGTTGTTTTTGTTGTTTCCTATTCTCTCATGTGCACGCGTCAAGTAATATTCACAAGATAGAAATAAAACCCAATCGTGTTTATACACCGCACAGCGTTTAAAAACAACCGGAAGCAAAAGGTCATATCCAACGACACGGATTCGAAATAGCCAGGGGTATTGTGTGTGTTGTTGTTGTTTTTGTTGTTTCCTATTCTCTCACGTGCACGCGTTAAGTATGAAGCTCACTGCGTTCGCTATTATTTTAAGAAGTTACAATTTAAACGCTAAACGCCAGTAAAACAATCTAAATGATGGCAAAGTACAGTCGATAATTTGAAAGGAAATGTAAAAAAACGATATTATCCAGG
>CM068953.1:145910642-145920642 GCA_035128595.1 Eptatretus atami
GGCCGGGGTACCTGTCCCGCCTCGTGCGGTCACACCAACCCGAACCACCACGGTGGGACTCGAACCCACGGCCCAAAGTCCACAGTCTACGTCCCTGGCAGCTTGACCGGGTCGATTGAGGGTGGTGTCGTTGTTGTTGATGAGGATGTAATAAACCTGACTATAAAATAACTCGTAGCCCACACATGTAATTCCCATTAGACAAAGGGGATGGATTCTAACTCGAAACACATACTTATCGAAATAACTGAACTACGGTGACTACTGACTGTCTGTGTGCAGATGGCTTCCAAATCCTTAACAATATATCATTTTTGGCCCTATCTCTCAATGGTGAAGAATCACTTTAAAAATTCTAGTAGTCGGATCCAGATCTGGATCTTCAACAAAATCTAATCGATTCGTCCTTGTCACACACCGAACCCGTTCACAAAATCTCATCAGAATCCGTCCACAACTTTTTAAGATATCCTGCCCACAGACAAACAGGGGGGGGGGGGACATAACCTCCTTCAATAGCACAACAAGGTGTGATTTAACACAAGGTACGTACAAATAATATATCACAAGAAGGTTCGATTGAACACGGAAAATTAGGCGTAAACACAAACAACGACACTGGGACGAAAAGATAAGCGAAAAACACGATGGATCCAGTTCAGAAAACTTAACTTTGAGGTGGAAGGAGCAGTTGCAGATTTCACCTACATGTGGAACAACCCCAAACCGGATATCAAAATCTGCAGTATTTTGCAAGAGTATGCGGTGGTAATATGCATTCATATATGAACCAGATGTGCTATAGAATGGTCATGTTGTTTTTTTTGTGAGTTTCAAAGCAAAATGTTGCTGAATCGGACACTGTAACCATTACCTGTGTCGCCGTGAGTACGGGTCTCACGGCACGGCTAGCTCTTGGTGGTGTGGCTAACTCTGGGTTAACTCTGTTCGACTGTGGTTGTGGTGGTGGTTGTTTGTGTGCTCCTTCCGTATATATTTATATATTTTTTCTATTGCTTTGAGAAATATTATGACATATAATTTTGTGTGTTCTTACTTAACATGTACTTCTAAAATCTAAAGGGTTCCTGCTTTCGAAGAATAATGTTTCCATTTGAACTACTGCATGAAGAAATCAATACCGCTTCTTCTTCAAAATAGGAAAGTGGCTTTTATACAGTTAACTATGTGTTCAAACAAATTTTCTTCCAAGTATATTATTTGATTTCCAACCAAGAAATTGATTACGGTAAACCCTCACCATTCGTGCTTATGGGGGTTACGTCCCTGAGATAGCCGTGAATGGTGAAACTGTGAATACTGATACGAAAGGTTTCTAGGAAAAAGGGGGGTAGGTTGCCAATGCACAAAAATAACCATATTTTGAGAAGAATAAATGATGTAAATGTGATTTCTATATACTGTATTTATGTATTATGTAAAACAAATGTAACTGTATAAACTAAAAGCCTTTTACTAAACGTACAGTGACCTACAAAAGTATTCACCCCCCTCCAAAGTTTTCACATTTTGATGCCACCTGAGCTTGTTTCATGATGCTTTTTAAATCAAACTTGATACACAGAGTCTTCACAAACTACTCCAATGTGATAAAGCTAGAAAATGCAGATAAAATGTGAACAAGTTAGATTAACAGAGAAAATAAGATGATTCTCAGTTGCATAAATATTCAAACACTTTGACTAATTAACCCCAAATCACTTCAGAAGCAAATTTTTTGTTTGAATGGTTAAAAAAATAAGTGTAATCGTTTTCACCTGTATGTAATCAGTGGTTTAACTTAAAAATTAAGCTCCCCAAAAGAGTTTTATGGTGCAACTCACTTGGTCAGACAACAAAGAAAACATGAAGATCAAGGAGCTTTCCAAAGAATTCAAACATAAAGTGGTGGAAAAGCACCTTTCAGGAGAGGGTTTTAATAAGATTTGAGTCGCTCATTATCCCTTTGAGTACGGTGAAATCCACTCATGAAGAATTGGAAGACGTATTATACCACCCAGACTCTACCCAAATCAGGCCCCCTAAAATGCTGTATTACAACAGGAAGAGTAAAAGAGAGAGCAGAGGAGAGAGAGACACAGATGTAAAAACTGAGGGAACAGATATAGAGTAAATTCCCTGTTTGGAATCATGATGTATCTTATCTGTCTGATCGAATTCATTTGTAGCGGTCCTTTCCCTCCATCAACCAGATAGCATCCGTTCGCTCGTCGAACGTAACCGATGTGTTTTCCATCTAACAGAGGCAGGACCTAAAGGGGTGGAGCTGAGAGTGAGTGACGGGAGGTTTGGTGCACGGCTTAACGTGAAAGACTCTCTCACTCTTGTTTTTCTTGTTTGCTATATTTGGAGTGTTAATAAGTTATTATACACTTGATCTGCAAGTGTCGTCACCAAAGTGGTGACCCCGACATGATTTCTTTGACCACGATGACAAACCACGATCCTGCCGTGGGCGACCTGGTTTCACTTTTGGCTGCCACCATTTTGGGCGCAGGATCCAGCATTGTGGTTTACACAAGTGGAGGCAACCTTCAGAAACCATGGAATTAGAGGGAAACAAATGATGTTCGATCACGTCCTGCAGGCTTTGCCACCAAAAGTTGATGCACGTAAGTGATGTCATCCGTCAACCGCCGAGTGATAAATACGACGTCCTCAAAGCTGCCTTCATATCCCGGTTCTCCGACTGCAAATTGTGACGTTTTGAACAAGTGATACACCACCTCGAGTTGGGTGAATCCAAGCCATCTCATTTGCTTTGCCAGATCCAACAAATATTAGGCTACGAATGCACCAATAATCCTCGGTTTATACGTCAGGTGTGTTTTTATTCCCCCGCTGCGTGGCGGAAGGGGGATATTGTTGTCACCCGGGTCGTCTGTCCGGCTGTCGTCCGTCCGTCGTGCGTCAACATTTATAGCTTGAGTGCGATAACTCATAAACTGTTCGCCATATCGATTTGAAATTTGGGTCCACATGTACCACCTGAAAGGAAGACCTATTGATTTGGGCGTGGCCGGATCCAAGATGGCCGACTGGGCGGCGTCAACATTTATAGCTGTGAGTGCGATAACTCATAAACTGTTCGCCATATCGATTTGAAATTTGGTCACACATGTACCACCTGAAAAGGAAGAACCTATTGATTTTGGGTGTGGCCGGATCCAAGATGGCCGACTGGGGCGGCCATCTTGAAAAAAATGTTTTTTGTAATAAATGGAAAACCGCTTATCTGATTTCAATTATTTTTGGTTACTACGTTCCTCACCCCTGGGAACTTTTTTGAGAGATGACCAAATGGTTGTCTTGTTTCCAATTCACCTCCCTCATTATCTGGAATATGTATGACCTTTTTCATTCAATGGCGCAGGATTCCCCATTTCTGATGGTATATTTTTTTTCTCTAAATTACCACACCAAGTACGTTGCTCATGCCAACTTGGAACTGACACAATTTGCTGTAACGGCCGATGCGGTTCTGGAGGCCAACATGGCTATGTCGGCAGGTCGACTCTCTCCAACTACAGTTGACCGACCACATGCAACGGCTGCACAGCAATTTTTTTTGTCCTCCAACAAACAACGACACCAACGATACTGCCATCGCCAATGCAGGTCCATGTTCAAACCTCGGATGGAAAGATCAGATTGTGACGATAGTCCGTAATGAATTTCAGATCTACAAAGCGGGCAGCGGGGGATTGGCTAACAGTCACCAACGGACGGGCAATACCCCTCAACACAGTAACAATTCGGACTGGTGTTGGTATCACTGCCGATTCGCCAGTGCCGCACTGAAATGCCGCCCTCCATGTGCCTGGCCTTTCAACGAGCAGGCCAGTTGCCAGTAGTGGCTCCAGCAACCATGGCCAACACCACTGGGTGGTTGTTGTATGTGACTGAGCGATCCAGCAAACAACGATACCTCGTCGATAGTGGAGCGAACATATCTGTGGTACCTGCTGCACCCGCTGACCGTTGTTACAGTCTTCCAGGACCACCTCTAGTCACAGTTAATGGCAGCCCGATTGCCACCTTTCGGAGAGGACAACTTACCCTCGACATTGAGTTACATTGCCACTTTACCTTTATGTTCGTCATTGCACAAGTACAACAACGAATCATTGGCGCTGATTTCCTCTGCGAGTTTGCACTCTTTGTCGATTTAAAGAACAACTGCCTCCTTGACTCGACCACATTGGCTACTGTCCAAACTGGGGTCACGGTGCAAGGAGCTCCACAGCGATCTTTCATCAACAACAGGTGTGAATTTTTGGACTTGTGGTCTGCGTTCCCAACCTGCACAGCACCACAGATCAGGCAGACATGCCATTCACACCATGTACAACATCATGTGGAGGCCTGTGGACCAGTGGTGTTTGCCCAAGCTCATCGGTTTTGCCCGACTTTCTTCATGGCTGCCAAAGCCGAATTCAACACCCTTCTCCAACTCGAGCAATTATGTGTCACCATTGCACATTGTGCAGAAGAAGAATGGTGAGTGGTGTCCATGCGACGATTACCGTGCACTCAACAATGCCACCATCCCTGACCTTTACCCTATCCCACACATCCATGATTTCTCCTCGATGCTGGCAGGGGCCAAAGTGTTTTCAAAGATCGATCTGGTGAAGACTTATCACGAGATCTCCATGGCGGAGTTGGACATTCTGAAATCAGCCATCGTCCCACCTTTCGGCCTTTTCAAATACAAGAGAATGCCATATGGATTGCACAATGCCGCGCAGACCTTTCAACACTTCATGGCTGAGGTCTGCCGAGGCCTGGACTTCATTTTCATCTACCTGGACGACATACTCGTCACCAGCCATTCCACTGAAAAAACATTCCCAGCATCTCCATGCCCTTTTCCAACGGCTTCTCGACTAAAGCCTCACCGTCAATCCCGATAAGTGTGAGCTCGGACGGACCGCCATCGACTTCCTCGGCCACCACGTGTTGGTAGGTGGATTGCAGCCTCTCCCAGACCAAGTCCATGCCATCAAAGAGTTCCCACGACTAATGACTCGGACAGCCCGAAGGGAATACTTGGGATTGTTGAACTTCTATCGGCAGTTTGTGCCACACTGTTCCCACATACTGCAACCACTGCACAACCAGCTGTTGTCAAAGCAAATTTTGGTGCTCGAGTGGCCTTATGCCTGTGAGAAGACTTTTACAAGATCGAAAGAAGCCCTTGCTGCAGCTACATTGCTGACATTCCCGTGACCTGATGCACCCACCAGCATCACCCTGGACGCTTCGGACCATGCGGTGGGTGGAGTCCTGCAGCAATTTGTGGATGCTGATTGGAGACCGATAGCATTCGTCTCTCGCAAACTTATGCCTGCTGAGACTCGCTACAGCACCTTTGATAAAGAACTGCTCGCCATCTATCTAACTGTGAAACACTTCCAGTATTTTTTAGAAGGTCGAGATTTCTGCGTGTTAACGGACCACAAGCCACTTACCAGAAAGATGCACAATAGCAAAAATTACTCACCACATCAGACTCAACACATGTCCATCGCAGAGTTCACACTGGATATCCGACATATTGAAGGACGTGACAACATGGTGGCGGACGCTCTATCCCGTTGTGGCAACAGTGCAGTTGAGGAGACCATTGACATGCGGCGGATGGCACTGGCACAACCAAAGATGACATGGTTCAGGCATTGCCGACCACAAATAGCACCATGAAACTGGAGGATGTTCCTTTGCCAGGTAGTGAACTCACCCTCCTTTGTGACATCTCCATAGGGGCCATTCGACCGATTTGTGCCCAGAGCTTTCCGCCAACTTTTTTCGACACCCTCCCCAAACTGTCACAACACCGCCTCATATCGACACGTTTTGTATGGAGTCACATGCACAATGATATACGGATGTGGACACGTTTCTGTCTTGCTCGGCAAACTTCCAAAATACACCGCCATGTGGCAGCTCCTTTACAACCCTTTAATGAGCCATCAGATCGTTTTGATTGCATGCACGTCGACATTGTAGGCCCACTGCCACCTTTACGAGGATTTCAATACTTGTTCACATGTGTGGATGGCTCGAGGTGATACCCATGGTTAACATGACGACGGAAGACTGTGCCCATGCATTCCTCTCTGTTTGGGTGTCCCATTTCGGTGTTCCTTCTACCATTGTCTCAGATGAGGGACGTCGATTCGAGTCCAGCCTCTGGAGTTCCTTCAATCATCTACTTGGCACAGACGGACACAGGACTACGGCTTACCACCCGCAGGCAAACGGCATGGTCGAACGTTTTCACTGCCAGCTTAAGGATGCACTCCGTGCACTTCTGGACAGTCCCAATTGGGCAGGCGAACTTCCCATCGTACTCCTCAGACTTAGGAGGATTCCATGCTCAAGGAGGATCTCAACTGCACGGCGGCAGAATTGATCTCTAGTCGGCCACTACGACTGTATGGCGAGTTGGTAACACCATCAAGTACACCATCGTTTGTGCCAGATGATTTCGTACACCGCCTCCGCAGCCGTATGCTGCAGTTACTGGTGCGTCCTGCTTGACACGGCCAACACAAGGTGCACATGCCTGTCTCTCTCACTACCGCCACGCATGTATTTGTGAAACATGATGTGGTCCACACGCCATTACAAAGACCTTATGATGGACCTTTCAGTGTAATAAGCAGAAATAATAAAAACCTTTGTGATAGATTGCTGTAGTCTTCATGAAACGGTCTCAGTTGACCGACTCATACCAGCTTTCCTTGAAGAGCCATCTACACGATATGGTACACCTGCACCACCCCTGTCCACAGCTACTACCCCACCATCGAGGACCACGCACCGGAGGCGAGTTGTACGGCCACCGGCCCACTTGCGGGATTTTATCACGAACATTAAACCAACAGAGTTATTATCAAGGCGATAATGGAATTATAAAATCTCCTCGAGTGTTTTGGTTGTGAAAACAACCGGAATGGTACTGCAATCAATCCAAATTCAGATGAGTGTAGTAAAAGTTTTGGACAGTATAAATCCACCTTTCCTGAGTGGAAACAAAATGGTGAATGGTGCTAACACTGATATTGCGTGTGTTCCCTTTCAATGATGGATCGTACGTCACTTTCTTTCATGACGGAGAAATAAATACAACAGGGTGTGGTGTGTGTGTGTGTGTGGTGTGTGTGTTTATATTTATACTGTATATATATTTATATATATATATATATATATAATATATATATATATATATATATATATTATATAATATATTGTTGCGGTTCTTGGACCACATGCATCCAACAGATAGTGGTCCCAAGACAGTTATTCCATTATTATACGTGTAGATATAGTCCCTTCCCTTTTTGTCTAGCAGCGATAACAAGGGAGTGCGTTGCGATCATCTCATAGCTAGTTTGCTTATAACATTTTTTCTTAATTTCGTCCCTACTCTTCTTTTTCGTCTGATTATTCCTGAGGTAAATCTGAGCCACGTGCCCCCGGTGTCATGTTTAGTGGCGTCCTCAGCAAAGGCCAAGCAGACATTGCACCCACAACCCTCCGTACAAAATACAGCCTGCCAAACGCACTTGCAGCGGTAATTTCCACCCGATGGTGTTTTTCACAACACAAGAAACAGCCAGCACGACGCCCACGCTGCACGAAACGCGTACGCCACGTTGGGCAGGATACGAGTGTGCGAGGTAAAAGCAGCGCGTTCCTTTTCAACCATATATTGAAAAACCCCCAAAAAAAAAAAAATTTTTTATTGGTGTTCGCCCCGTGCACACGCTAGCAGAATCGGGCGAACGCGAGCACTGACCACGTGCGTAATGGCCCAACCCCGCACACTGTATAGAATGTGCTCGAAGGCTGTCACGTACGCCGCTCGCGAAACATGCATGGATTTATCCATAATGTACCTTCGGCCCTCACTGGCAGCAGCGGATGGTGAACGATATTCCCCCCATGGATGGGGGGATTCCCCCCCCCCATCGGATTCCCCACGGATGGTGAACGTCTTCTCGTCTCTGCGGCCAGCGAAGCTGCGATCGGGTTGTGGAGTGTTGTGCAGTGCGGGCCGCGTTGGCACGCGCGGAGTGGGTGCATTGATCGGCGCTGGTCGGATGCCCGAGCGGGCATGCGGGACCCTCAGCCGGTCACCGGGGCGCGGCCTGGGGGTTTTTGCGGGACGATTCGCGTGCCAATTTCGGTGTGGGCGATTCGTGTCATGTCGTGGGGTCGGAGCGGAATATTGCCGCTGTCTGAGACGACCTTGCCAGAAACGAAGTGAGGCGGTTTCCGGCCAAAGTTAGCGGCCACGTGAGGGTCGTCGGGGGGCCAATCAGAGTGCCTGATTCAGGTGATGACGTTTCGCCTCGGGGTGGCCCCTCCCCTGCGCTGCAAGTCCTATATAGGTCGGACCGGTCCCTCCGCCCTTCTCTCTCTCTTTTCTCCACCTCTCTCCCGCTCTAGCCTCGCCCTCATCGACATCGCCGCGACCCGCCTCCTGCTACCTGGACTCCGCCTCCTCGCCTCCGCCCACACAACGTCAACCCCACCCGCCAACCTGGTCCCGCCTACCACTCCCTCCACGCACTCTGGACTCCGCCCCTTCTCCACTCAAGCTCCTCCTTCACGAACATGGTCTCCCACACGCGTTGCTGAAGCCAGAGACGATGCGCCCACTGTCGGGTTCCGCACCACGGAGCATCCCCCCCAGAAACGTTTGGTGGAGCGTCGTGCTATCAAGCACGAAGTACACGAGATCGTAGCCTCAATTTTCCCTTCCTGTTTCAATACTTTCTCTTCATCGGTTTTTCTGTGTCTGTGTGTGTTGTCCTGGCGCCTGTCCGCTTAAGTAAGACTGCAGAAGGTCGTTATTGTTATCATTATTATTACAGCGCGTACGCTGTATACAATTACACCGAGTTTGAAATGTCCCGGCGTGTCGACCACGTCTCCGGGGGGTCCCCCCCCCCCCCACGTGCCTCAAGACAGCCAATGACGGCCGTCCGTAGATGCAGTGCGTAACCTCGACGGAAATGGCGGGCAATTGACGGAAATACCCGAGTATTTCAATGAAATTGGAAACTAATGTGTTATATATGTGAAAACCATTAATTTATTGCTTGACGAAGAAAACGAAGAAACGCGCCCCTCATGTACGAACGAACGAAAGACGTCACTTCCGCCCACCATCGCATTTCGCGCCGAAAGACGTCACTTCCGCCCACCATCGCATTCGCGCCGATCGCGAATGCTGAAAGCTAAGTTCTTATGCTATCATTCTTTGCGGTCCCCTGCCACGCTGTATCGAACGATTTATTCTTCTGTTATATATAAAGGTGCTTATCACAATAATAACAAGATTTTTACATTTCAAATTACAGTACGCTTTTTAATTGTTTTTCAACTGAAAACGCATAAATTGCTTATTTTAACATTAGTTGTACTCATTTGCTTCACCACGCGCTGTATTTGAAGGATTTCACGTGTTATTATTTTCGCGTTAAGTCTGCTCTGTGTCCGCTTTTGGAAGTTGCTTGTTTATTTGCTGAACCACACCTCTCCCTATCTCTGCACAACACACCCCAATAAATCCTGATCGTGCCACATAACCATTCCTCGCCCATTGTTAATTAAATCATTATGAGGAATGTTCCCTGCTCGTCTTTTTATTTTCTTCCATTGATCCAGCATGGTCCAAATCTTACATTAGCCGGGACTTTATCCAACGATCCGTTCCTTTTAGCCAGTACATCCTTGGCAGTGTCGCTTGGCTACACCGATCCGGTAAAGTGATCCGATCCGGTTTGGACTAGGCGTACCGAGGGCGTGTTTCCCGTTAATTGAATCACGTGATTAATTAGGTAACCAGATTAACCCATAGACGGGTGGACCCGCAGGTCACGTGGTTGAGTTATTGGCGTCCACGGTCGGTTAAGCGACCCGCTGCGTCATGGAATTATCCTGTGAGCGACGGCCTACAAGT
>CM068953.1:145928142-145929318 GCA_035128595.1 Eptatretus atami
TTTGTCATTCGTCCACAATTTTTTGAGATATCGTGCTGTATATCATTTTGACCCCATCTCTCATTGGTGATGAATCGCCTCGGAAAAAAAAAATTCTCGGATCTGGATCCTGATCTTCAAAAAAGTTGAATCGATTTGTCCTTTTTACACACCCAACCTGTCCACCAAGTTTCGTCCGAATCCATTCTTAACTTTTTGTGATATCCTGCTCACAGACAGACAGGGGTGAAAACATAACCTCCGTCCGCCTTCGGTGGTAGAGATAATTCAAAAGCAGTACCTAATAGTTGGGCACACATTTCGTTGATAACCCCTGGTGGAGATGAGCAGTTGTGAGGGATGTTCAAAATGTCATTAGAATGAGATAAAATAGTTGAAGACTCACTATCTTTTTATTTATTTATTCAATATAATGTCCCTCAATTGAAATGGTCTTGTTCAATTTGACCTTCACGCTGTTTATTCCATTAAAATGGGAAATTTCAGATGATAATGACACCCTCTCCATTAGATTGGGCACACCCAAAACTATCACAATTGCATACAAAGATCATTGGAATCGGCCTCATATTACTTGACGTATGACAAATATGGTTTTAGCCTATATCGAAACAGCCATCTTGGATTTGGTGGCGCCACCGACCACACCCACCACTGGCGCAACTTAAGAATTGGGTTTCTGGGATCTGCCAACCCTACTCTACACCACTGGCACCCTTAAACATCTGCACCTTCCATGTTGAATAAAAGTCACCTAGCTCCTGGACTAATAGGACATCTTGGTTGAACCTCAGACATGTTCTGCTCAGAAGTGTTTGTGCATGATGGTGAACACGCTGTCTTGAGACATTTCAGTCAGATGGCTATTTTGGTTACAATGTGGTGTTCTTCATTAATGAATGTTTAAAAAAAAAAAAGACCGTTTTTACAGCCATTTTTCCCTGCTGTGCAGGGGTTGGCTTTTTCTTGAGGCAATGTTTTATGGCCGGATGCCCTTCCTGACACCAACCCTGGTCGCCTCTTACGACACACAGGGATATGGTACACCTATTCTAACCGGGGCATACACCGGGACCAATACACTGGTACTCATTTCGCCGACCTCGGAAGGATGACATGCTGAGTCAACCCCCTGGTGTCAATTCAGCAGCCAATGGGGCTTGAACTCAGGACCCT
>CM068953.1:145929328-145957229 GCA_035128595.1 Eptatretus atami
GCCGCCACCCTAACCACTAAGCCAACACCAGGCTTCATTAATGAATGTTTAAAATTGCATAACAGCTTGTGGTTCGATTGAATCTGCCAGCTCTCCTGGCATGGGTCCATCTTCCATGGACTCGTATTCCCGCTTCAGTTCAGCCACCCATTTGGCTTTCAGAAAATAAGGGCGCACATTCTCCCTGCATGGCGACCACATGTGGGTTTCTTTGGAGCTGGTACCTTCTTTGCATAAACATTTCATCATACCTCGAAGCTCAATTTTAGCGAGATCCTTAATTGCATAATGTAGAAAATTTATAGATTATTCTGTAAAACAATTGACTTCATATAATGAACCAAATGTGATATAACAAGCATACATGCAAGTTTATGAGTTACAAATAAACCGTGGCTTTAGCTTGCCAAAACATTTGTCGAACCTTCTGAATGCCGCTAATAAATGGTAAAGATTAGTCATCTCAAAATATGTATTCTGTCGACAGGGACATCCACGTCTGGTTACAGCCCTGGCAGAGCTGTACGGGAAGCTGCATGGCCGTACACTCAACGCTTTCACCAATATCCTCGTGACCGTCGGAGGCTATGGCTCACTGTTCTGTACTTTCCAAGGATTGATTGATCCTGGAGACGAGGTGGGATGATTTATTGATTGGAATAGGAATGTTGGGGATGGTGTAGAAGGGAAAGGAATAATGCATGAAGTGCATAACGGTTTTAGAGTCAGGTCTAACTCTAAGTATACCTTATTCAAATCTGCTCTTCTGACTTGTCCCAATTAAGACGATATTTATCAATTTGCTTTAAGTATTGTTGCGGAAATCATACCGGCCAATCGGTCTTGATGTCCCGATCTGTATTGAGGGCCTATTCGCTCCTATACCTTGCTCAACTTGGAGTGCCCAAGGCTGACCGGGCAGTGTGCCGGACTTCTCTCCATGCCAAGGACCCAAAATAGAGGTGCGAGCGAACACCTTGCCCAGCGGGAGCGTGAATTGCAGAAGGTGTAGGGGGTTGCTACCACAGAATGTGCTGTCCACCCTGCGGCGTCAGAACAACTCACTCCCAAGGATCTCCTCTCCAATAGAAGGCCTGTGGATCCCAGCAGCTCTGAACAACTGTGAGGAGCTCAATGAGGAACTGAAACTCAACTCAACTTTGGGCACCCTTTTTATGAGCTCAGGCCGATGCCCCACCCAGTGATGTCAACCAGCATCCCTGCTCGGTGTCGTTGGTCCCACCCCATGCCTCTCGACGCTGCCAGAATGTTCTCGTCCCTGCAATTACAGCTAACCTCATTCCTCGCTCGGCCCACTCGGCCGCTGTTCTCCGAAAGGACATGCAGGACAGATTTACAGAGGATTTAAACATTTACGGGGTTCTAACAGAGAAGCAGTTTTCGACGCAAACATTGGGAAGGGAGACGACATGCTTTCTATACGATAATCTATGCGTATTCCTATTACAGGTCATTTTACCTCACCTTGTGCTAAAACTTGCACAAAGGGAAATAACTCTTCTAATCTATACATTCTTAACCCCTCAAGGTCATTGATGCAACAACATGATGTTTTATCTGCACTGCATAACTTAGGTTTACAAACTCAATAAGATAATGAGCAGCAGCTTGAAGCATTTACTTGCTTGCACATATTGGCATGAAAAGAACAGTAAATTTTGGACATAAAATTTGTATTTTGGACGAAAAGGTGAAAACGTATGATTTTCCTAATGCATGGTATCTAAATTAATCATACATTAAGAATCAGGGTCCCTTTATGGGTTGGGCATGTGGAGTTCGTTTAAGGCTTTAGCACCGTATGTTTCATGTAGTTTTTAGGGCTTTTTGAACATTAGGAAGGATGCGTGTTGGGGTGAAGTTGGCTCGTGTGGCCCAGCCGAGAGGATGAGTCGAGTTATTTTAGCGTAATTGGGGTATGTTTGACCAATTCTGTGTCCCCCGAGTCTGATCGGTTGAGAGACTGGCAAGAGGGAGGCATTTTGGTTGTCCCCCACATTGACACGACTGGCTTGAGGCTTACTGTGTGCACTGTGGTGCATTTCCCCATCCCACACACCATTGGGGGGCTGGGGAGGGGTGTGGGTGGGAGAGTAAGAAACTCTAACTCTCCCACATTCATCAAGCAGTGGACAAACCCTGCACCATGGCCACTTCAGATTGGGTGAATAAGGCGGCACGCCATTGGTCCACACTGCTCGGCAGGATCGATTGACCTATGTGTTAACACAGTCCTTCATTGCCCACTGACCGCCGAGCACTGATGTCAATGCATTGAGGGTGGAGAAGGGGGTGATTGGGGGGGGGGGGGGACCCTTAAAGGTGGGTATACTTTAACCTCTCTTGAACGCTTTATCTGGCCACCCACTGACCTGGAGGTACGCTAAGCACCCAAGCTGCTCCGTTATGAACTTTACCACCTTGAGCATCGTTCTGAGATGAGCTTCCCGCTTTAAAGCATCTCACATGCGCATGAAAATGTGTGTATATGCACCATTAGCGTGGGTTTAGTTTTCATTTAATTTATTGCTCGTTTAATAATTGAGTCTTCGTGTCTTCGATTTCCTGCCTTGTGTCTCATGTCTCAATTGGGCCACCAGGATAGCTTTGAGGTATACACTCTTGCCTCTGTCTCGCCTAGGTTCTAATGTCGATCGAACGATATAAACTGTCATCCTCATGTTTCGCAGACAGGACAAAGCATCAATGTGTGCACTGTCCCTCCAATGGACGTTAAACTAGGCATCTCATCCGCCAGCATCAGGTGTTAGCTGTAAAACATCTCAGTGTCTTTTTGCGAAGAGTAGGTTGTAATGTCTGAGGTGTAGCGGAACATGGAGAGTGAGAGCGTTAGCAGTAACTCCGCTTTGTTGCGCGCCCGGATGTACATCACTGCCACCCCTAGCGGGCGAGTCATGATATACGAAAACCCAACCACGTGATACAGCGCACTCCTCCCCTCGTAAAATGACAATTCAATGATGAAATGACAATTATAACATGACCAAACGAAACCAATCAACATTCAAAATCCTCCAAGTACCGCGGTCGTTCCTGACCCGCCTCGGCGGGCAGCGCCGCCAGACGGCCCGGCTCAGGCGCCTCCCGGCTAGGTCGAGGTGACACCCTCGCCGGACTTTCCCCATCCGCAACAACAACCGCCCCGGCGCGACAAGCTTGCTCGTCGTCCTCGGGCAGGACTGAATCAGGTGAACACGCGCGGCGCGGCACGTCTGGCCTTGGCGATACAACGTCTGGCCACGGCGACATCACAGGCGGGGTCCCACATCGCTCGGCACGGGGGGGGGGGGGGGTGACGCTGAACAGCGATCATGCATTTGGTCCACGTGCCGCTTCCACACCTCCCCACCATCAGTCTGCACCATGCAATTTGCCGGCCCCAGTACCACAGAGACCACAGCCGGCACCCATTTGGAACCGTGGAAATAATCGCGCACCATTACCCGCTGTCCCACATCAAAACCACGCAGCAGCGTCGGGCGCGACACCGCCCCACTCACCGACCCTCCAGGTCGCAGCAAATTCAGTCTGGACCGCAATGCCCGTCCATAGAGACGAATGGCAGGAGAATCGCCCGTGACAGGATGAATAGCGTTCCTGTATTGGAGCAAAAAACATCGACCACCGTCTGCACAGGCGCAACACCCCCCTTCGCAAAGCCCGTTTCAACATTTTAACAAATGATTCCCCTGCCCGTTCGTCGCAGGATGATACGGTGTGGGACCTTAGATGTCGAATACCATTTTGACGCATAAACTCATCAAATACACCTGCAACGAACTGCGGACCGTTATCAGAGACCAGAATCTCGGGTAATCCTTTTATAGCAAAGATCGTCCGCAGTTTTTCTATCGTAATGTTTGCCGATGTATGCTGCATTACTACAACCTCCGGCCATTTAGAGAATGCATCGATCACAATCAAAAACATTTTGCCATTAACCGGCCCCGCAAAATCCACATGGACCCTCTGCCAGGCCCTGTCTGGGGTCGGCCATAGTCCCGAAGCTCGACGCGGGTTATCAGCATCTGTGTGACACGTGGTGCAATGCTTAACCATCTGCTCAATGGTTGAACATGGTTGAACAAAAAACTAACCTTATCCGATCAACATGAAACTTGCCACACATGCTCCTCTACCCAATCATTGGCCTCGTGTAAATTTGTGATGTCATAGGTCACGTGGTTTGGCAGCCATATTGGATAGAAAAACGAACCTTATCTGATCAACACGAAACTTGGCACACATGCTCCTCTGCCCAATCACCACGTGATACAGCACATAGGTGAGCTATTGGCAGCACCCTGGCCAAATTACAAATTCCTGCTCGAACTCACAGGGGGAAATTGATTTGAGGCACAGCCACGCTCCCAGCAATGATTTAACCAGCAACCACAGGTTACATACGACATGGATGAATGCCTCTATTTATGTGTTTATTCCCAAGTCTCACCATGTCAGGTTTCATCTTCCATTTTTACTGCGTTGACCGATTTTGGTTTTAATGAAAACCCCTGGATAGGAAATCTATGAATCAGCGTAATCCCACTTTGTTTGGCTAGTCACAGGTGTTTAGACTCGCAGTGTGAGAACATCGGTGCATCATACAACTACTTGCTCAGGTGACATGGCGTCCAAATTTAACCTCGAGCCAGCTGTCTGCAGGATTTTAATTACCACTGTGTCCAGTTCCGTCTTAAATCGCCCGTGGTCTCGGGTGAGTTTCATACACGCGGCAATAAGTTAAATTTAACAGATCTCAAATATATGAAACTTCAACGTTTTTTTTCCTTCTGAAATGCACTGATTGTAATCCAACAATTTGAGTGTTGTATTAATTTAACTATTACTAGTCATGGCTCTTCAACGCTTACTACTTTCCCACTACCATGATACAATGTATGTGATTGCACATGTCTGTGTAGGATTCGGCACCATTGGGATTGTTTTCTTATCTGCCCTCTGGGCTTGCAGTGCTTTTACCCAAGTTGTTGTTCCACTGCAGGTGATCATCATTGAGCCATATTTTGACTGTTATGAGCCGATGGTGAAGATGGCTGGAGGAATTCCTGTGTTTGTACCACTGAGACCAGTGAGTTACCTTCGAAAATGGATTATCTTCGCTGAAAAACAACAAAAAAATCCAATTTAAAACAGCATGGGCGGTTTAATTTTCAAATATCTATAAACACACTTCACATGATCATGGTCGAACAAACTTGATCTGAAGCTTGTGGGCCTTTATAACGAACAAGTTCTACCAAAGCGATGGTATTTACACTTGCAATGAAAATTATACATACAACTCCATTTGACAACATCAATATGTGCAAAACACTCCCTTCTTCAAAAATATATATGTATTTTTATTCGAGGAATTATTGAGGAAATATAGAGGAAATTAAAGCATCATGCCCTTTGTTTGAATGTGAAATAAGTTTACTGAAGACGGATAGATATGCTCTCAAGAATTTGATCAATTTATACCACTTTTACATGTTTAATCCATGGATCGTTGAATGCGTTGCTACACAGCAAGGTGACCCGTGTGGATCACACTGCATTCCTATCTCGAGTGACCCATATATGGTTCGTGGGCTACACTGACTTAAGAGCAGTGTGGTAGACTACATGCTGCCTCCTGTAGCAGCCTTTGGCTTATTATAGCCACCCCGGAGGTCTGCTTTGAAACTGAGTGTTCGAGGGGGGTGGGTAAGAGAGGCTCAGGGGTTGTGGATAGTTCCTTGTATGTTATTGGGGAACCAAGCATTTCAAGCTGGGTAACCTATTGTTTTTCTTCCGATTATTCTTGTACGTTATTATGATTACGCCGGCAATTTTCGGGTTTGTTCCCTTTTGAATTAATTTTCGTTGCAACCGCTTGTCGGATTGACACGGAATTTTCACCATAGGTGCGATTACTCATGTAGAATGTTGTAATGATAATTATGATGTCAGGGGTCATGTGATGTGTTCATTCATGTTGGAAAAACAGAAAAAGTTTGGACCTCTGTATCTCCGAAACTGCACCATGGAAAAAATTGAAACTTGGCACCTAGCAAGTACTCCTCATGGGGAATAATTGTGATTTTTATTTATTTATTTATTTGTTTTAATGACCTCGTCAGTGAAGTGGTATCTCAGTGAAAATTCGACAGGTAGAACGAACGGTACATTCGATCAGTATGAAACTTTTTGAGGGTCATCTATGGATAAATTGGTGGACAGAAAAAAATTGATGACGTCATAGGTCACTTGGTTCAGCAGTCATATTTAAAATTAAATTAAATTAAAAAAAAAACTTTAAAAATCTTCTTCCCAAAAATGGCTCAACAGATCGACGAAAAACTTTACACATGTTACACAAGCCTTGGGGATACCATGGTGATCATGAATAATTGATGTCACATGGTTTGGCAGCCATATTGGATTTACCCCAAAACCATTTGAAATCTCCTCCAGAACGGCTGAACCCCAAACCTTTGGGAAACCAGGGTGATCACAAATATTTCATTTTTGGCTCTATTGGATATATATAGCTTTATATTTTGGCCATATATTTCATATTTCAAATATTTATTGGATAGAAAAAAACTAACCTCATCCGATCAACATGAAACTTGCCACACATGCTCCTCTACCCAATCATTGGCCTCGTGTAAATTTGTGATGTAATAGGTCACGTGGTTTGGCAGCCATATTGGATAGAAAAACGAACCTTATCTGATCAACACGAAACTTGGCACACATGCTCCTCTGCCCAATCATCGGCAGAGTGTAAACTTGTGATGTCATCGGTCACGTGGTTTGGCAGCCATATTTGTTTGAAAACTGATCCTTTCAAAACCTTCTTCTCCGAAACCACTTGATGGATCGGTGTGAAGCATATTATATTAGATGGAGCCAAGGGTATTGGATCATAACTGAAAAGTTTTGCATCGATCGCGATAGAAGTTTCCGAGATATAATTTTTTTTAATACTTTCCTTGAAACCAATGTGGTTGCCAAACCACGTCACTGATGTAATAATTTCTTATTAACTTATATGCAGCAAGGGTACTGGATCTTAACCGCAAAGCCTTGCGTTGATCGGTTAATCGGTTTCAGAGGAATAATTTTTTTATTGTTATCCTTGAAACTAATGTGGCTGCCACACCACATGCAGTGATGACGTCATAATTATCAAAATGTACGCACCAATTGTAGTGGATCGTGTTCCTGAGGTATCGCACGGGTAGGTTAAGCGGTTTCAGATAAATAATATTTTTACTATGATGGGCTCGGTGTGGGGAATATTGGTTGAAAATTTCAACATCGTTTGTCACATGGTCTCGTAGCCAATATCATACTATGCAATTTTTTTTTTCATTTATGCAATTAATTGTCTTAAAACAGATAAGTCGATTCTGAGTATGTTGAGGCCCGGACTTCCGGGGGGAGGGAAAGTATTGACTTGTGCGCTGAAAAAAATGGTGTCCTTATTTTTCGTCTTGTACATGAGAGAATGTTACACATTTATGACATGGTTTTATCTTTCGCTACATTTTGGGGGTACGTTTAACATGTCTTATAACGATGCAGGATTCGTTTCCTTTTTCCATATTTATTTCAAATGATTACATGAACATCATACAGTTACAAAATAACAACTTTTTTCACCCAAATATTTTTTGTAGAAGTATGAAGAAGTCATTATGAAGGTTATTTGATTACATCATCAAATGAGTATTTGGGGTGTATAAGGTAAAGTGGCCCAGAACCAACCAACAACATTATATGTGTAAAAATCAAATCATTTATTTAATGATGGTAGAGGGGCCAGAAAAATCAAACAACACAATTTAATTATTTAATGTATGGAGGGGGATCAGAACCCCCATTTTCATACTACTGATGTTCTGGTCATTTTTTTTCCCTTTTATTTACTCTTTCCATTATGATTATTCTGTCCTTGCATTCCCCCCCATCCCCTCCTCCACCCCCACGCACACTCCCCAACCGCACACCTCCTCCTTCCCTCAATCTATTTCTGCAGACTCCGGCGAAGGGGAGCTGAATCCAGTGGAGACTGGTCACTGACCCACAGGAACTAGTGAGCAAGTTCAACAAGCGAACTAAAGCCATAGTTATCAATACACCAAACAATCCTCTTGGCAAGGTATTCCCACCTGCAGTCGATCCATTAACCTTTTTTGCTGTGATGTCAGAAACACATTGGATTAGCCAAGAGGTTGGGTTGAGTGGTTTTTTCCCCTTTGGTTTTCATCAGTGATGTTTTCTGCAACAGTGATAGGCCCCACAACAAAAATAAAATGTCAAAAGATGTCATGATGGTAATCCATAAGAGGATTGTGGTGTCCTATTGTGGCATCCTAATGTGGTGTCATTCCTACCTTGTTTGGTAGATTTTTTTCTTTTTATTTTCTTTTGAGATGTCATTCCTCTGTTTTACTTTTTTTTTTTATTTTTTTTTCTTGTAAAAAGGCCTATCACTGCTTGTGGTAGTTTACATTAGTAGAATTAGGGTATGTAGGAATTGTATTAAATTGGATTTTTTTTTGTTTTTTTTGTATACCTTGTATGAGAGTAACACACACAGGACATTAAGGGGAGCATGAGATGAGGGGCGGAAGTGGGAAGAGACAAACAGTGGGGAACGATACTAGGGCTCTGTGGAAGGGGAGGAGAACATGGGTATACAAGATGGACATTACGGGACTTCTCAGGAAGGAAAGCAGGAAATTTGAAGGAGGTGGGTTTAGGGTGGATTAACGGGGGTAAAAAGGAGTAGAGATGTGATGGTGGAACGATAAGAGGTGGTGGTGAACGCTTTTTTGAAGGCCTGGAGGAAGAATGGGATTGAATAGAGTGTGGGAGTTTTTTCAAAGGTGAGAGAAAAGGAATGAAAGAGTGAAGGTGAAGCAGTGATTTGTGATTTGGTAGTTTTACCAGAAGGGTGTTATTGGACTTTGAGCGCCTGCGGAAATATGGTGGGGACAAATACAGACAGAGGGGGGCAAGACCGGAGAGGAAGATGGTAGAAGACAGAAAGACCACCGACCTGCCTGCAGTGAGAGAGTGAGAGGCCCAAAGACTCGGCCTCATCACGGTAGATGCCAATGATCCGAAATGCCTTGGTTCCATTGCGTGAAGCCGTGAAAGGTGAGAGGCAGGAGCACCAGCCTGAAGGGAGAGCAGTACTCCATCAGGCTGCGGAGGAAAGCTTTGTATGAAGTCAGGAAGGAGCTCAAGTGGGGCCGAGGAAGGACTTTGCACGACGGAGGATTCCCAGTCGGTAACTGGCTTTGGAGGCAGGGTTGGAAATGTGGCTTTCCCAGTAAAGATAATGGCAGAAAGTGAGACCCAGAAGCTTGAAGAAAGGGCTTCTTCCAGAGGATTGTTGAGAAAGTAGATGGAGGGGGGGGGCGGGGGCGTTCCAAATGGTCCTTCGGAGAGAGAAAGTGAGAGTGTGAGATTTGTCTGGATTGAAAGATATGTTCCATGTGTTGGACCAGTTTGTGATTTTACCAAGATTTGCAATGAGCGAAGAACTGCGGCTTGCCGTCTGAGGGATGACATGTACAGCAGAGGGTGAGTCATCAGCAAAGAGAAAAGAGGATTTTCCAGAGAGTGGAGAGATCATTGATGAAACCAGACAAAGAACAGGGCCAGAACGCTGCCTTGAGGAACTCCAGCCTGACAGGAAGAGGGGATGAAAGAACTCCGTTTAGGGCCACACGTTGACTACAACAGGAGAGAAGTCTGTGAGCCATGAGTGGAGATGCCTGGATGCATAGGAGAGAGTTGGTGAGCAGGGCAGGGTGCAGACCATGTCAAAAGCACGTGATATAGTTTGGGATATGGCTCTGATTTCATATCCGGTATTGAGGACCTCCATCCATTGTGGGAGAGCAGAAGCAGCATATCCAGGTAGAGTGACCTGGTCTGAACCATTGATGATCAGAAATCAAGCCATTGGAGAAGTGAAGGATTTAATGTCTGAAGCGATGATGGATTCCATAACCTTGCTGATGATTGGGAGAAGGCTGATTGGTGCTGTGAGTGTGCATGGATCTGTTTTTGACCCTTTTTTTATGAGGGCAGTAATGTTTGCTGATTTCAAGCAGATGGCAGATGCTTGAGCAATGATGAGAGGGTGAATAGACCAGAGATAGAGAGGGTGAGCAAGAGCAAAGGAGCAGGTTTTTAGGACACTGGGCTGATGCCGTCTGACCGGTTGCATAATATTCTAATATTATTATTACCTGTCCATTTGAACCCAAATAAATTATTGTTTCATTTTGGATTTATTTAAATACTGCAACTTGTATACTTTTAATACATTGTAAAAAAAAAAAACATTCAAGACTGGCCTAATGGCTAGAGCGTCCGCTCTGAGTCGGGAAGGTCGGTGGTTCAAACCCTGGCCGAGTCATACCAAAGACTTAAAATGGTATGTACTGCTTCCTTGCCTTGTGCTCAGCATTTGAGAAGGATAGAGCACAGACACACAATAGTTTGGCAACCATTGTGCAGGGTTGATGGGCCAAACGGCCTCTTGTGTTGAAGTTCCTTGTAAAGGAACTCGTATGATTATTATTATTCTTATATTATTATTATTACCTGTCACATCGTATTATTATCATTATTATTACCTGTCACATCGTATTGCTATCATTATTATTACCTGTCACATCTTATGATTATTATTATTATTATTATTACCTGTCATGTCGTGTTATTATTATCATTGTTATTATTATTACCTGTCACGTCGTGTTATTATTATTATCATTATCATTACCTGTCACGTCATGTTATTAATATTATTATTACCTGTCACATCGTATTGTTATTATTATTACCCCTCACATCATTATTATCAATTTCATTAATATAATTTACCTGTCATGTTCGTTGTTTATTTCATTGTGTTATTATTATTACCTGTCACGTCGCTTTATACTTATGTATTATCAATTATCATTACCTTCACAGTCATGCATTATGATCATATAATTAATTACCTGCTCAGCATCGTATTTATTATTAACATTACCTATCACGTCATTGTACTATCATTCATTATATTATGATATCTGTCAGTAATAATGATAAAAAAATAATGAATGTCACTCCATATTCATGATCATTATTATATACCATGTCACATGTATTGTCATATCATTACGCGATGCCCTGCATTATAATATTATTATTACCTGTCACCACACCACCAACCTCTTGGACAGATCGTTGCCCAAAGCTGTAAAAAGAATTGAAAAAAAAAACCGTTGATAAAAATTGCTCTGATGTATAACATACTATATACTATATATATTATACTATACTTAGCCTAATATCATGGTATAAATTAATAGTGATATTATATCGTATATATATTAAGTAAGTATATAACAGGGGCTGCCCCAAAAGTAGGATACAGTAAAGACGTACTTCTTCATTACGCTTATACGAATACTTTATAACTTCTTACTTACTCTATATATATGTAATACTTTATACTCTATATACAGTTGTATATTACACACAACACACCACACACACACACACACACACGACGCATACTTATATCTAACATATATACAGTATTTTACACACACTTGAGCTACCTACTATCACTCTTATTTTATTGTCTTACTTCTATTACAACCCACACTACACACACACACATCACTAATATATATATTCACACACACACACAAACACTATATATATATATATATATATATATATATATATACATAATACACACACACACACACATATATTACACACACACACACACACACAATACATATATATTACCCTATATATACTATATTATTAATATACTATATTAGTATAATATATATAAGTATATACACACCGACACACACAATACTAACCATCATCACATATAATTACACACACACATACACACCACACACTACTACACATATATTATTACATCACTATATCACGAACACACGATCATTCACACACACACATGATCATATATTACACACACACACCAGCACACACACACACAACACACATCTTATATATATACATCAGTGCCGCTTTAACGACGTCCGGCACTACGACAGTCACATATACGACGGATCTGCGCAGCTCTGAAAAAATGAAAAAAAAAAAAGTAGCCGAAACTATCGCCGAGTGATGTACCGACGCGAAGCGCGCCATCTAAAAAATAGCACGTCAATTATGTACGCTGCTACGTGTACATAATACTCCATAATGATAATAAATCGGACAGTGCCCCTGTTATAATGCGATCGTTGAGGCCATAAAAGCTCATCGCGGAAAAAGAGCAGGTCGTGCTAAATCGGGATTCAAGGAATCGGCCCTTTCAACTAACCAATGTATTGCACCGTTTATCGTCCAGCAAGATACCTGAATTGAAAAGTCAGCAATAAATCGTTGTCTGGTCAGTCGAAATTAAAACACAAATTTGCTTTGGCCTGAAGCTTTCATGTTGTAAAACGAATCGCACTCTCCGAAATATATATCATAATTGACAGGAGCTCGTTCTCATTATAAATAAACACGACTGCAAGATTACGTATTTATAAAATCCAACGCTATTATTCATCTCCCCCTTCTATCAATCGATGCGAGAGGAGATCTAGCTGCCCTGTAACAACACCATGCCGCTCGAATGAAACAGCACAAAGTAAACTAACGTGTCTTCCGTTCTCTCTTGGGATGGCTGTTACAATTGCCACAGTATTTCACTAAATAACAGCGCTACCGACGTGCTATCCGAGGATCCAATAGGCCCTACACCGCATATAGACCTAGGTGTGTATTTTGTTAACGTACGATGCTTCGAAAACGAAAACGAAAAAAAAAAAAATGATGTTCGCACCAACGACGACGTCGCCTAACGACGCGTTCTCAAGCTAACCCCGTCGAACGGCGCAATGACTGTAAAGTATATATATATTATAATAATAATATATTTTATATATATATATACAGTAGGACTAGCTAAGCGCAGCAGATTAACTCTCACTTCGCTAAGTCGGCAGCGTCAAAAGCCCGAATTTATTAAGTAAATCCCGAATAAAGTCGTAAAAAGTGTCAGTATCTCTAAGTCGTCCACTCGTCATAATTCGTCAGATGTCTGTCTTTACCCGCGTAATGGAAACTCAAGTAATATTACCATGCCGACCGTCACATGAACGCTGCTCGTGAGAGCCCGTATTCATGGAATCGTGATCCGCCCCCATGATAGGCCCTATTTATAACTGCGCGCGTTCAGCTCATCAGCATGCCGTCCCACAGCATCGAAGAAGAGGCCTGCCAATGCCTAGTCATGCCGAATGCGAGTTAAAGCGATCGATCGCAGCCTTAGTTGTAGTCCTATCATGGTCTTTATATTGGCTTTTGACATCTCACACTCACTTTCACATACGGTATTGAGTTAGTCATCACTGATGAGTGTTCATGTTAAGTTGTCGATAATGAGTTTCATTTTTTTTTTTAATTCCATATGAAATTCATTGTTCTACATTCATTTCCACATGTCGGATGTCAATACCACACGATGTTGATGAGTTGTCACAGTTGATTCATTATCTTTACTTTTCATAAATGATCAGATCCAATCTTTGCTGACACTTCCAACCACCAATGAACCCCCACCTATGCTCCGAGGATTCTGTTTCCCTTTTGGCTACAATACCGCTAGAGATTGTTCGCCCTCCTCTCACAGAGTGTCCAGCCACGCGATTCATCCTTCACCTATGAATCTATGAAAGTCATCAATAAGTTCGCATACGCGTAAGTCGTCGACATGCTCAACTCACTTTTATTCCCGTCCTGAGGTGACGACTTAGCCTTAGTCACTATATATATCTATATACTACTATATATTATATTATATTATATTATATATATTACACACAACACACCACAACACACACACACACACACACACACACACATATGTTACACACAAAATTACACACATTAATATATATATCGTACATATGATAACTAATACATTATATATATATATATTGTTACGCTAAATTGCATTACACCATTCACGTCCGTAGGTGAATATTTCTTATATACTATGTGTAGAGCCAAACCCATGTTTAGACGGATAATGTGATCATTCGGGCTCGCGATCTTCGAGGATACGTTTTTCTTCCTTTCTTAATATTAACACCAACCACCAAGCCACAATGCCCTTCTCAACAACCGCCACCCCCACCACCGACGCGCCAATCTTCGCCCCCGCGTTTCCAAAGCTCCGCGGGCTCATCTCCGCACTTAGCAGGAGGGAGCCACTTACGCTGCTGTTTGTCCTCGTTCGTGCTTTCCTTGCCGCTTGGAGGAAGAAGCGAGGAGGCAGCCCGCCCGCCGATTTGCGTATGACATGATGAGCGGGAGGAACCCTGTCCAACCTTCGAAGAGGGTGAGCACAAACGGCGGGCCTGCGCGGGGATATAAGAGTCAGAGGCGCAGAGTCTCTCTCCTGCGTCTTTCTCTGTCTCTGGTCTTTCTGCGTTCTCTCTGGGTTCCGCGTGTCTCTCCTCTTGTTCGTCGGGCTCCGTCCTGGCGATCGGACCGCCAGCACGTAGCACAAACCACGCCGGCAGGATCTGCGCGAGTGGACGGAGAGACTCGCGGACCACGCATGAGGCGCTCGCAAGACGATTGACGCACGAAGCGCACTCTTTTCTTGGGTTGGAATGTGGGTTATGTGGCCAGTCGCACTAGTATTGCTATAACTGGTCCGTTGGTCCAATCGGTCCAACTCTTCTTTTAATGTGCCATTCTTTAATTATATTGTTCTATAAATACTTGTCTTAGATGTGCTATTTTGTGATGGAAGTTAAACTGCTTTTGTTGAATGTTCCCCTTTCGCGGTGCCGTCCTTCCTTGTGGTCTCCATCTTTTTTACGTAGGGCCGGCGCCGCGATAATTAATCAGAACCGTCGGAGGCCGACGGATAAACGATCGTATTATCCGTAGCACGCGAACGGTCGTTAACGGCCCGTCCGAGTCACCTGCGCGACGCGTCGCCGTTTCCATCCGCGGGGTAACTGTAGTGTCAAGTTTGTCGAAAACCTCTATCCCCGCGGCTGGACCGACGCACGTACGATCTGGAGGCCCGAAAGGCCTCACCCTTGACTGGACTCCCGAGCTAGTCCGAGCAGGTCACGACAGATTTCCTACCGTGGTGAGCGAACTTAATCTGACGATTTCGAGTCACCGGTTTGGATGACCCACGGACAACCGACGCGCCGCCACGCCGACGCGGCCGACATTCGCAACACTGGTACAGGAATGTATCAATCCTTTCGTCTCCAAGCTAAATTCATAGGAATCCGTCCACGGGTCAGAGGAGCACCCGGTCCATTCCCTCCAAAATTAACACGACAGCTTAATATTAACCCCTTACGTGAATAAGAGGCGTCCGAGGCCGACAGGGAGCCAAGCTCGGGTAAATCACATGTAATAGCAAATGGATGCTAGACTCTTAGTAATCCATGGCCCTCCAGATGAAGATCCCAGCAGACATGTCTGAGCCAGAAACATTTATTACCCCCCCAACGACATCCAGGCCCGAAAGTGGATTCTGTGGCGCGCAGAGGCCGCTTATGACACCCCCTCCCCCTTCGCCAAAACCCCTCCGATCCTCGCGAATCCGGCTTCAGCTGAGTGCACCGACATGCCCAGCTATCGCCCTGCTGCACAATCAGTGGAATACCATCAAATGAAAACGATCGCCAACAAAAGAAACGTAATTTGAAATGCGAAAAGGATGGAAATACGCAACAATGAAGGCATTGAAATGGAAAACGAACATGAAACACCACATAACGATAATGAACAGAAAGCGAAACAAAAATGCAAGGATCATAACCGAAGAAATAAAAGAATGCGGAGTGAAACGCAGAACATGGCGCGCCTGGCAGGCGGCACTGAAGGCCAACAACAGCTGCGAAACCTGGGTAATGCGACGCCACGCTGTGGACGAACGAGCTGGAGAGGGGCAGTGCCATTACGTTCTCAGGCCCGCCGGTCAAGCGAGTGAGCCGAAAAAATAATACGGGAGACGTTTGCAAGAAGCAGTGGAGGCACGGAAAATGACCACGGTAACCGAAGCGAAAAAATTAATTGGCAGAGTATGACGGAGCGCAAACGAAATGGAAATAAAATAAGTGAGGGAGAAGACTGCAAGACATGACAAAGAGCACTTCGATAAGCTGGACGTAAAAACGGAGACAGAGTAACGCCGAATGATGATAGACAAAACAAGGCAACCGAAGAACATAGAAGCCAAAGCAATGGATGGTGCCGACGATGAGAAAAGAATTGAGCCTACTTACATGAAACACCCAAACAAAGAGACGCACTACAAAACGAAACTGAGAGCCTGTAACAAGACAACAAGAAAGCATACTGAAGAACAATGAATGCAGACACGAGAACGAAGTCACCAACTGAAAACTATGGCAAGAGATTACAGAATGACGGAACTAGAAAGACCACGCGCAATAAAAAACTGAAAAGCCATAGAATTTCGAAACTGCTGAACGACAAAAGCGAAAAAAATAAGTTGGATTACGAGCAAAGTGAAGGACAACGAATGACAGCGAGAAGAGAATATGAGGTAGACTGAAGACACTCAGATTGTCGAGAGAAAGACTGAGAGGCAACATATTGGGATAGAAAAGAAAAACATGAAGCTGAGCTGACCAATTGGAAAGGAAAAGCAAGCGACTCCCGCGAGTCCCGCAACCTCTTATAGACAAAAAGCACACATCATGCGACATGATAACACAAAAGCGAATTACCTACATGATGAAAACAGAAACTGCCCCAGAAAGGAAGGCCAGCGAGAAGAAACAAGGAAAGCCCAGCTAGTGAATAGCGCACCAAGTCTCCAATCTGGAACAACCAAGAAGGAATTAAGTTCAATGAAGAAACCACTAAACTGCAGGGGAAGGACAGGACCACGCAATAGGAAAAAGAACCTCTAAAAAAAGAGAGCAACAGCAGAATGAACACAGAAAGAAAATACCAAATTGAAAGAAAGGATGAAATTGGGACCACGATAAATGAGAGAGCAGGAGAAACTCGCTGACGAAGAACAACTAAAAATACATATACACCGCAGTCTTAAATTAACGAACCAAGGAGAGATAAAATAAATCCAGAAGAGATGAAAACTCCAGAAAAAAACAAACAATAAATGTATTAAGACGCCACCGCACACGAGACAGAGGAAAACTGTAGATGTGAGACCTGCCCAATGATAATACGCGCGGTCAAGAACAGAACACACACACCCAGAAAGTCGTGCGACTTTCGAGGCATAAATGGGTGATCTGCGGAGTCGTGCTACTGGAGACCCCAAAATGGTGTGAGCAACGGCTGGCTGCCTCCTACGCACGAGGCGCAGAAGTATGCCACCCCTTGAGGCGAATCGACGACAGGTCGCGTCCGTACTGCCCAAGCCGGAAGGTGATAGGACGATGTGCTTGGATGTTCGGCCACGCTGCCAGCCTTGAGACCGCTCCTATAGCAGGCCCCCGCTGGAAACCCCCTATTGTGCCGCCTCCCACGAATCCCCCAGTATGTTGAGCAGGTGTTGCGAATACGTGGCGAGCATGCCGTGCTTCCGCACCATGTAGTACCTGACGTGAGAACCCCCCCCCCCACCCCCCATGTGCAGTGTGAAATTTCACTGACAGTGAGAGAGCGATGCGAGGCAAGAAACCGTGTGTGAGCTCTGACTAGTGAGCCGAGAGTTCGTCGGCCCCGATGCGTGAGCATGCAGCCGCGCGTCTCCCGGTGATTGCGGTGTATGAGTGGGTCGCCACTGCTCGATAACACGCAGTGGCCATTCAGTTCGAACTCGCACGAAGCGACGGCGGACAGAAGGCCGACAAAAGACCGGGTAGCAGGACCGTAGCCTATGTAGGCGACCGCTGCCGGGATTACACCACACCACCACTGACGCACTTACCACGATGTCACAGTGACTGCGCCATGCGCACGAGCACCCACACACGTGCTCGCATTCCAGAGTGAACCCTCTGCATCCGGACAACCACGTGGATGTGCCGACCCGCAGCCACGACAAAGTGCAATAGACTGGTTTACGGATTGACACGCACTTTCCACGCGCAAGTTTGTTAACATCAACGGCCCAGAGCAACGTCTCGCGTGGGCGACCCACGATGCGCAAGGTATTTGCTTTGGTGTGCGCCGATCAGTAAACACCTAGGACGTGACGTCATCTGCACGCTGGGTTGAATCCGCAGAGGGGTGAATCCCTGCGGAGACCGTCCAACAGGGAGAGCTACGCAAAGCTTGCAGCTCTGTAAATCATAATATCGTCACGGCAAGCACAAATTTCTTGTCGCACTCGCGAGTTGCCGCCAGTGGTGCGTCTGCCCGCATAATGCGGAAAAAAACAAAATTAACATAGCAAGCTCGCGCTTCGGTAAACAGTGCACAGAGCCATCCACACGCGGCAACCACACAAGACGAGAGTGAAATGCCCCCCCTGGCACAGCGATGGAACTAGCTTAGGGGGAAGCGTAGCCTGTCAGTCCCAACCTGACCCTTGCATGGAGCCCAGGCACCCGTAGAACTTCCTCATGCGCCCTGGACATGGTATTATCAGAGGTCTCTGTGACCTTTAGGGGCGAAATATTTTAGAATTTCGGGGACGTACTGACAGGAGTCTGCTACTGCAGCGAGTTTTAGTACGCGCTCTAACGGAAGCCAGATGCCACACCATCAACTTAACGAAACTTATACCACCGACCTCCTACTAACCAATACGACCACATATGCCCTGTCACTCTTTACAAATCACCATTTCACCCTAATACCCACCTGCGCACCACGCGAATCTATATAGGAAGTAACACAACCCTACGCTATCAGGCAAATACCCTGAAACCACCTCCATAAGTCAGTCGTCAACGCTGGCCTATCGCATGCACTTATTAGTAGCTTGCTTTCTCTCTATCTTAATCGAATGCTTATTCATTTTTTTAAAATTGATACCTACACGAGAATAACCGTAATCGGCGTTGGCACTCACACGTTCCGCACCCCGGCCCATAAGGTTTTAGGCACGTTATCACGCTTGACGCGACGTAATACTATGCTTAATTCTAAGTCAAACACTGTAGAATCACAACACACTCCCCTTAACTCTATCTCGTTATCCCCACCCAACCCACTATTCAAACCATATGCACTACGTCAGCACGCACACAACTTGTTCACACTCAGCCAACTAACGCCACTGAAGATCCTCATACACCGCACATCACTCTAAAGTAAAAAGCCTCTAGCCACGCACAGTACCGTGATTAATTTTCATTTAACCTAATGCCATAACGTCGCCCTTGCAATTACTTACGCACATACGCAATGACCACAATCGTCATGAGGCCACGGTCTGTGCGCACGCCCTATAAACAGCTAGACTCCAAACAATCACTTGCTAAATTACACTAGTACTGTAAAGTTCCAAGCATTCTGGTTCAATTTCAACCTAGACAAGCACTTTGTCAAAGTCAGCTTTATACTTTAAAAAGCGCCAAAACAAATGAAATTATTTCATCGTGGAATGAGCCCCGCAAAAAAAATTATCGAAAATAACACTCGAACAAATGTGCCCAAAGCTAGCATCCCTTATTCGTGACGAAAATATCCGATAATCACCCACAACCTCTCCCCATCACGCTCACTACTCACTCTACATACCCGACCTCACCTCACGCACCGATCTCACACTACAACTACTACGACAAAAGACCATCTTTTATCTTATCTTTTTGTGACTACTCTGACATAGACTACTACTACTAACTACTACTTCCGACACTAGACATACTACTACGACGTGCACTACTACTATGACTACTAATTCCTGACATAGACATATCTAACTCTACTAACTTCCACTACTCTCACTACCCAACTAGAGTCACTCACTGACTAACTAACCAAACTCACTAACGACACTAGACATAACTCCTTTGTTTTACTAGCTTCACTACTGCACATAGACATACCACTATAACTACTGACTGCCTAGTACATCTCTCTATTAAACACCAATGCTAAACTACTACAAACTCACTAATTACTGCAAATTATACTGCTACACGCACACCAACTCAAGCTCGAAAGTTACTGACTACATATACTACGGCATTGAAATCAGTCCACCTACTCAAAGTCGATAAGTCTGCGAACTGGAAATGATGGGTTCCTCTTGTGAAGCCCATGTAGTCTACCAATTCCCCTAAACCCTGCTCATATACGAGTCATACACGTTTGAGTAAGTAGAAATCATCTCTCTTTCAGTATATTGTTTTTGGTGTCCGTGAAGACGCAATTATAATTCGATGCTACATACGACAGATGCTATAAATACGTACAAATAGGTTCATAGCATGTTATCAATGGGGGGATTACATGCCACGTTTACTTAGAGCTTCCAAAAATGCTACATCATAGCCTTAAACGCGACGGAACCTTACGTTCACTACGCACGTACCCATTGTCTAGGCCCAAGTTTTCCGCATTATACATAGAGTCCATTACAAGCCCAGTACTCATACTTCCTAAGCACAAATCAATCATCAGTAATCTCACGTACCTATTTTCTTATCAAGCACGCTTACTAACGGTTAAAATTCGCGTTTCAAGCTATGGTTGCCATTAAACTTGACATGCTCTGTGTGTTTTTGTGCCACCGTCCTAATCGACTTATGACCTAACCACAGCAGTACGTGTTCCCGGATTAAACGACCTTCGCGTTGAATACGGCAAGAACAGTCATGCCAACGCCATGCGAAAGTCGTGACTTCACGAAAGGCCACTCGCATTACGCTCTTAAAATGTTGCAGCCAATGCTTGAAATTCCTACACGTACTCGAAGGACTATGCTAATATGCCAGCTACCTTCCAATGATTCAGCATAATCTTAACGTACATACTTCCAACTCCCTTAGCTATTGACGTATCAGATGCACAGCGCTTGTGTGCGATATACCCATTTTCATTAGAAGCCATATCGGCGCAAAACGGCAGGCCTTTGAACGCTAATGTTACAATTCCAAATTCTCGCGCCAGTTGATTTCAAATCGCTATCCTGGCAAGGCCTCAACAGGCCTACGCCACTGCATGTCGCGGCCGATCGATGCAGCGCGCAATGAATAAGTTAGAACATCGTGCTATACGTTTGAACGCCCGCGACAAACAGGTATCGCATTCGCTTGTAAAATTACTAATTAACACAACGAAACTTCTGTGCCCGTTACTAATATGTTAACGCATAACCAACAGCGTTGAATACGCCAAAACTTTAAAAAAAACCAGTCAAAACGGTTCAGCGTACGCCACGTTTACATCACATTTTATACTGTGCCATTGCTGGCTTAAACGCAAGGTGCGTGACGGGCCTTAGCTACGTCAGTCGTTAAATGAACGTGCTGTAGTGTAAGATACTGTGGGACACATTAGTTAGGGAGGTAGTCTTAGAAGGATGCCCAAGTCAGCCCCGATGTGTTGTTTGTGAGTGAGGAAGCCATTTAATTGTATGAAAGGAGTAGATGGCAGCCTGTCTGTATGGAGCTGCGACCAAGCTGAACAAGTGCATGCCTCGCGATGAGTCATTGGCGGAGAGTAACTTCCCGACCCACACATCGACCCCCGACTCATTAGAGCTGAGCATAGCTGGTTATCAAAATGATAAAATGGATCGTTTGCTTAGTCGCAAAAACCGTAGGCCCTCAGCAAATCCCCATTTGAGGGTCAGAACCTGCTTCACGGCTGGGAAGCTGGGCGAAATGTGCAGTATCGACTGTAGTGGTACCGCCGCCACCGCTAGTCGCACGTGTAGCCTAAGGCCCATGGGTGGCCGGTTAGCGTAGTGGCACGGGTCGCCGTCTGTCCGGGCCCAGACCGCCCTAGCGCTGGCAGTTCTTCGACCCGGCAACGGCTGTGACCCTCGGAAAGGCCGCGGCGCCACTGCACGTGTGCTTGTTCATGAGTCCATGCCGGGCACTCCCCGTGTTTAGGAGCCTGTAGGCCGACGCAGGTGTGCCGGGAGTCCAGGTAGGATCGGGCAGAGGTCGTCGCATAAGAAAACCACGCGCCCACCCACGACCGTCAAGGCCACAGGGAAAATTGGAGGGCGAGCCCGCTAAATTTTCTCTACGAGTACACCAACACAGCTGCCGAATCCTGCGTGACTCTTTCTTCAGGTTTTTAAACCAATAGTTTAAGGAGAGGCGCTTTGCTTGGAACCCCCTGAACGCTAGCTCCTTACATAGTTCACAACATGGACTTTTAGCGTATTAGGAAGCTGTACCCCTCCGCCACCATCCATCCCTTCGACCTCTTGTGGTCCGCTGACTTCTCCACTTGTGCGTAGAATCGCTGAGATCTGGAGGAGGCCATCCTGAGCCTTCACTTGGCGCCTCAAGATCCAGACGCCTAGCTCTCCCTTATTCCTCCTCTGGGACAAGGGAAACGAGGGTTGAAGTAGCTACGCGGTGATCAGGATATGTTAGTATCCGAACAAAAGACCAGTAAGGCGGTATAGGTGACGAATATAGTGGGAACGATGAAAATAAAAACAAACAAAAAATTAATTGGGGCCTAAATTGGTTTTACAAATAAGGCGGCGTGGTAGCCGACAGTGACAGGCAAAGGCCGATAGGTGGTAGAGGAGCACATGGTAGGTAGGCAGACCCGCCTTCTGCGAGTGGTCAGCACACCACCGCACTCCCTCGCACCAAACCTCTACTGCAACCCAACCCAAGCTCCGCGGCCCTAACCTCGTTCATACGGCACTGCTGGCTATGTTGCTCTCAACGCCTGTTGCCACCCCAACATATACTTCGTCTGCAGCTGTTTTCTGCAAGGCCCCCCTCTACTATGTGCCGGCCACTCGTCTGCCGGCTGTGTCGCCTGCAGTGGCCACTTCGCCAAGCGCTAGTTCGCCCTCACCAGCCGATGCCACTGCCCCTGTTCCCAGCCCTGCTCAATTCTGCTTTGCCCGCCCTTTGCGATTCATTGCCATGTGCGCCATCGATCAAAGCAACAGTTTGCAAGCTGCGATCGAACGCGTGCCTGTTGGCAGACTTGCCAACACGGCGCCTGCAGTGCGGCCCGCGCACCGTTCCTTGACTCTTTGCCCTTTTCCTCAGAGTCCATGATCCGGCCATGGTTTAGCTGTAAATTTGTAAGTCTAAGCTCGTAAGTGGTATGTGCCTAATGGAAATATGAGTGTGCCCCCGCCCCCATGTCTGTCATAGCGCCGCAATTTTATTTAAGTCATCCGATATGAGTGAGTGATTTTAGTTATGAATTACTCAGCCTCACCGGATATTTAATTTTGGCGTACTACGAATACCTCCTATAAATGTCGCACTCAGGATCCTGTATTGTTAAAACCGCACCTTAGCGAGAACATACACATCACAGGCCCCACAGCACATTAGTACACTCGGACGAGTGCTTCAGCTAAAAAGTGAAGGCCATCTGCTGCGTAGTCTTTCACGGTTGCCTGAAATTCGCATATCGACCATAGATGAGGCCCGCCCCGCATGTTGAATACTCTAACTACATGGTATTAGCCCTGAATCTTATAGAGGAATTAATGTGAATCATCTCGCCGGCTTCCGATCCCGAGTATAGCCGCTTTCTCCTCTCAGACTAATATTTGACACAAACCACCACAACCACCACAACGCCCGCCTTAGCCCTCAACAACCGCCGCCTACCCCCCCCACCATTCCACGCAGCCACATCTCCCCCTCGCCGTAACAGCTCGTGCGCGCTAACGATCCTCGCCACCGCTAGCAGGAGATGCGCACACCATTTTTACGCCTTGTTTCCGTCGGTCCTCCCGCTTGACAGAGAAGGCGAGCGGGGAATGGCAGCTCGCCGAGCCATTGGGGACAGGACAGCTTGAGGCTGGTCGGGTGAGGAACGCCCCTGTTCCAGAACCCCTCTTCGATTCTCTGCCGTCTCTCTGGCGCGTGCTGTCTCTGGTCTCTCTGCTTCGCCGTGCCTGCCTCTCCCCTTCTTTCGCGTCTCGGTCCCTTGCGTCTCGATCTGGGTGGCCAGCCCAGGGTCATGCACAACACTGCAGGAGATTCTCGCGTCTGAGTGGACGGACGAAGCTCCGGACCACGCAGAGACGTCCAAGGACCGCGCTTGAACGCAGGCGAAGTCAGCGACTCCAGTTTTGCTTGCCTTGTCCCAAATGTGTCCTTGTGTCGGGCGGTGGCGCCAGCCTCCTTGCCAAGACGATTGCTATAATGCGTCCGTGTGTCGCGTAATCGATCTAACTCTTTCGCTTATATGTGCATTCTTTAATATATTTTGCCCAGAAATACTTGCTCTGTTCTCTATGCTGTGCCCCCTATTTTGCTGTGCATCTGAAATTAAACGTTCTCGCTCCTTGAACTGCTTCCCCTGCTGTTCGCGGCCTTCCCTTCCTTTCTTGCGTCTCCATCTGTTTATCCGTAGGGGCCGGGGGCAGCAATCTCCTATATTAATCAACCCTCGAGCGCCTATTCATAACACCGCTCTCGTTCTGTTTTATTCCCGATACATCTATACTATATTCTTCGTTGAACTTGCCCGTTCCGAAGTTCGACCTTCGCCAGGTGGCGCGCTACCGGATACCATCCGCCGTTTGTATCTTAGGTACGTCGAGTTTGCGCCCGAAAACCATATCCACGGGGTATTCGGATGAACCTCCGATTGGCACGATCGTCGCCTGGTCGACGCCCCGTAAAGCCCACCCGTGCTGATCCGTCCGCGCGCTTTATCCGATGAGGTCACACAGAATTGTCCTCCGCGGCGAGGCGCGATCCCGATTCGAAGCAGCACGTGGACCGTGATCTACGCCGAGCTTGGGCCACGAATTCCGCAACAAAAATACTCATATAACATATATCACCACACACACAACAAACATATATATTGTACGCGCTGGGAAATTCGCATTACACCATTCAGTCCCGTAGGTGAGTATTTCTGAAGTACATGTTTAGTTAGCCCCAAACCCGTTGTAGTAGAATTAATGTGATTCATTCGGCTGCGATCCTTTGAGTTAGGCGTTTTCTGTTCTACCTTATTTTGAGCCAACCACCAACACGCAACAACAACAACCGCAGCAGCCACAACCTACCTTCACCACTCGCTACCAAACTCACATCCCGCCATCCAAACGCACCATGGCCATCGGACACGCCGAAAACCCTCCACCACCTCTCCTACGGCCTTCCCGCACCACCTTGGGCACGACGTCGGGCTATCTTCAGCGATACACGCGAGCCGCGATGCAGATGGGTTTCCGAGGAGAATTCGGATCAGGAATGCCTACACCCACATCTGATCCATCCAAATAGGAAGCGCGGGGCGGCTTGGCCCCGCCTCCAGACGCATCTGAGGAAATCGGATATGCAAATTTGAGGATCAGGAAAGATTCACGCCCCTTTTTCTCCTCCAATCGGCGAGCGTGGCTCCGCCCCTGAGTCGTTTGATCCGAGAATTTGCATATGGTGGGTTCCTGGAGCCGATAAATAAAGTACCACGCCCCGGCGCACAGGCGCCTCTTTCCTCTTCAGTTGCTCACAAGAAAGTTTGTCGTCGATTCCCTGTTCTCCGTCCTGCTCGTAGTAAGACCTCCGCGGGGGTTGAGGTGGGGGGGGGGGGGGGGATCCGACTTGGCGACGACCTGCCAAACGCTTACAACGCCGACCGGAGAGCGCTTTCGAACAGGTGCCCCATCGATTTGCGCACCTAGACCCTCACCCACCGCTAATCACACAGTACACCACTCTTCTCTGCTCCAATAACGCACCATCTCACCCAATACAGCCACCAGCAACACTCCGAGCGACCGCAGAGAAGTGCCCGAAGAGGATCGCGGCCCGGATTCGACTGGAGACCTGAGGTCGGGCCAAGCTCACCAAATACGCGCCACGGCTGACAGTCTGCCCGGAGAGCGCCAGGTCGCTCACCACGGCCAGCGACCGAACAGCGGCAGGTCGGTCCACTTCCTTTCTTCATTCTTTTGCTTCTTGTGAACGGGGGTGTCGGCGCCATGCTCTTTAAAGCTAGTAGTTTTAGAGTGCGTCCGTACTGAGTGGTCCTGTCCTTGATAGCTCCACTCCTCGTGCTGTTGTCCGTGTCCTTTTATTTGCTATATATGCTGCATTCTTTAGATAATTATTGTGCTATGGAGGGAAATTATTAGTTGCTTCTATGGTCTGCTTGTAAATAAAATGCTTGTCGTTGAATCTTCCCCCCGTGATCGCGCCGTCCTCCTTCGTTGTTTCTCCATCTTGTTTCACGTAAAGGTTCTGCTCGTGGCAGCGGGGCCCGCCCGATAATTAATCAACCGTCAAGCCGACTGAAACACGCCGTTATCCCGTACCCGAACGACCCGCCGTAAGCGCGATCTGTCGAAGTCGGCCCTGTGCGAGTACTAACCCGTGTAGGTTACCCGGTGCGGTACTTAGGATATATCACTTCGCGATCACCCTATTCCCGCGGGTAAAGCGGACTGCGCGTTGTGGGAGCCGAAAAAAAACCCAATTGGTCCACTCCCACTGGATCCCGCGTTAGCCGGAGCGTCACGACTCTGAATTGCCTCCCGGGGGGCCGACGCCGAGCGAATTCGATTCACGTGGCCGACCACGCCGCACGGTGCGCGAATCCGAACTACTGGGTCAGGAGACGGCGAAAACGAACCCTCCTGTCCCAGTCTAAATCACAGGGACATCGGTCCAGTATATCCCTCTGTTCTCATTATTGCTTTTCTTTCCTCATCCCCTTCCCACCAGCTTTTGAGAGGCTAGAAGGTGACATGCACCACGGATCTTCTCTCACTCCAATTTAAACTTCCTGTCGAGTTCTGGCGCTCGCTCCACAGTTTAATACATATTGATCTCATCAACCGCAGCGGTTAAAAAGCAACTGCGAGTGTCCTAAAAATTTTAAAGTCTCACAGCCATGTACGTTGGAACAACCAGTCTGCTGGATTTGTCCAACTCACCTTGCTCAGCCTCGTCCATCCTCTTTACTCTAAGAGCCGATTTCGAATCAGAAGCTCAGACCTTCCTTTAGCAGTCCCCTTTTACTCCTTACACTGATTAATTGAAGGTAAAGCCATGTTCTGTTCGGCTTTTCCAGGCCGGCATCGTGAATGTCTTCTTTTGAACCGATCGTCTCGCTCTCTGGTCCGTATATTGGGTGACACGCAGTGTGGAGGTATTGGACTCGAGTCCCACCCTGCGGATTCTACCGCCAAAAAGAACACTGAATGCTGTTGTTTACTGGAATTCGGATCAGACATCTGTCCGTATCCGTGTACTTAATGTTGAGCGATTCCAATGGTCCCGAGGTGACCCATAACATGATGCACCTGAGAGTTTCGGTGAGAGTTTAACATTAGATAAGTCTGACGTAGCTGAATATCGTAGAGCTAGAATCCCTACAGCTGGGAGTCAAGCCGATCAGCAAAACACCACGGAGCATGATGGGTGAGCGATCCACAGAAATGCTTTACCATTAGGTCTAATACAATGAGAAATAAGTATCCAGACAGAAATTGCCATGCGAAAAGCTATAACCTGTTAGTTGGAGTTCAGTCAGTACAGGGCGGAGGCGGGTACTTGCACCTTACGATAGACTAATTCTGGACCATATCAAGGAACCATTATAAAACAGCCAATCACACACAGCATAATTAAAGGCCACACTCCAGTGTGATTCTTATCGCCAAAGTGAGAATCATGTTCGAACTAAAAATTCA
>CM068953.1:145992149-146011416 GCA_035128595.1 Eptatretus atami
CAGCGGAGGGAAACTTACGACAGCCAATTTGACTGGAGTTACAAAAAATTAAACTTTATAAAGTACAGCAACATTCAACAAGTTGAATATATTGAGATCACATGAATATAATATTTTTCTTCCACATCCCCCCCTTTTTCCTTATCAGGAAATTTGAATAATTTATATTACACATTGATCACCATTTCCCGTTCGCTGAGGAGAAAAGATATCCCTGATACAAGTTCACCCACAATATGCAGCGAGCGCTCTCAGGAGAGAATGCTGGACGGATGGCCATTTCAATGGTGTCCCAGTCAGGTTAAGTGAGTGTGTTTATCCCATTTTCCCATTCATGGCCTGTTCATCAGCAGTGTCACAAATCAAAAAGATGTGCTTCCGAGGCCAGAGATAAGCGAGTCAGGGTGTAGATATATTTCAGCTCCGTGAGCTGCAGAGAAGGTTAGATTTTGCAGGTATCGAGCTTGGGCCCGACACCTGGTTACAGATGACACTGGGTTTGAGGAGATGAAGAGACTCGAGATGTGCCCCAGAGATCCGCCCCAGCAGATGTTGGCGGCCTCTGATAACATCAGTTTGTGCAATCAGGTTGATTCGCAAAGCGAGCTATGCATGTTGGATCTATCAATGGCCCCACGAGCCCCCCCCCCCGCCACCATTGGGCACACGTTGCAGCATGACTCGCCGTTTGGTCTCAGCGAGTCTTCATTGTGCGTTGTGCGACCACACAAGTTCACGATGTATCTGCAGAGAAAGGTTTATGGTGTGGTCTATCAGAGCTGACACCATGCAACGGCAACGTTAAGTCTTGCCTTGCCGGGGTTTGGACTTGTCCAACCTTCTCTTCAGTGGGGGTTTTTTTTCCTCTTTAACAAGCCTTCTCATCTTCCTCCCCCAGGCCCCATGGAAGCGGGTCGTGCCTATTGATCACGTGTGAATGACCCAATCCAAATCCTGGGTCTCCCCATCATCCAATCTTCAGTGGAAGTTCTTTCAAAGCTTCATTAGACGAAATCGTATACTGCAAATGTTCAACTTGGCTCTCAACATCCAAACAAGCAAAATCAAGTTAAACACAGACTACGATTCAATAAAACGTCGTGGGCCCATGGTGTTTCATAAAGACTGACAAAAGTTTCATAAGAAGCATCTAACTTGCATTACATGAGTATCGAAATTTTACTTTTTTTTTTTCTTTCTTTTTTTCTCATGGCCTAAAACGACATGCTAAAACTACATAAATCTCAGTTATATGTCTTTCTCAAAAACAATCATCTCAATTTGCTATTTGCATGCAGAAAGGGCATCAGTATTTTAGTGTTCCAATTTGCACAATTTTAGAAATGCCTCTTTAGTGTATGTACCAATATCGAGGGGGTAATTTTCTCTCAAAGTATGAGAACAATCGTGAAGGTGCCTTAGTGGGGCAATGTTGTAGTGAGCACAATGAAAAAGACAAAACTATGATAAATACCATGTCTAAACAAAAATCCAATTTTTTTTGTTCCACCATCCTCCAAAGATCCCTTTAATCAAGAAAAAAATTCCATCATCTGTATAATATATGAAATTAGCTTCTTCATCTTCTTAATTTTTCAACGTGTTCTAATTTGTCTGAGATACAGTACAAATTCAAACCCATCAGGACAAGCTCCCCCCTGCGGAGCAATACTAAATCCAAAGCGATTCAATTTGCACAGTTTGTTCTATTTATTTCAGCTAACTTAGCACTTCCGTACCGAGGAAAGTATGGCCAAGTCGAGTGTTCGAAATTCCTCAACTGACTTCAGTTGCCCAAAAATTTCAAATTTGGGTTAAGTAAACGTGCAAGGAATTTACCACTAATCAAAATCAACGCACCTTCCAATTAATCAGAAGACAAATAAAATGGGATGTATTTGATGTGCTTGTTGTGTCATACACGCCATTTTCAAAATATAATTCTTACACTCTGACCTACTGTAACATTAACTTTCATCTAATGCCTTTCTGCACTAGACATAATCTGTTCATCTTTTTTGATTGTTCTTTCCACAAAAATGAAAGGCATTTTACTTAATTACAGTTTCGGCCAGTACCAGCTACTAATTCAGTGAGAAGCAATAAATGAACATACATGCTATAATTCCTATGTCTGTCAATTGATTTCATAATTGCGTGTTTGGTTAGTCATTCTTTTCCTCTGCATTTATGGTTATGATAAATAACCATGCTGGTTTCCCCATATATTGATTTCCCCTTCCAGTTAACTGTGATTCCTCATATATAATATACAAATCTTTCAATCAATTGATAACATCGGACCTCCTTGAACTTAATATCCATTAAAAAACAACTTGCAACTTTTCTTCTCTGACACTACACACACTATTTAAATGAAAAAAACTTGACCACAACCTTCGTCACCCGTTAATGTACCAAAGCTTGTTCTCACGGCCATTAAAAAAAAAACCAGGGTCGAGTGGGTCGATGGAGGAGTTTACGCGGGGGGGGGGGGGAGATTTCCCCCCAAAGCGTGTTTTGATGTCTTCTCTGTGTTCACGTGATTAGAAAAAAAAACAAAAATCAGGCTCTCGCGGAGGTTCATGGGTTTCCCCCCATAAGTCCAGCCCCCCTGTCCAGCAAATGCTGGTATACTGTGCGGGAGTGGCGACCCGTCTAGATTTGCGCGACCAGTAGCCAAGGAAACTGCTTAAGCAGCACAACAATCTAACAGAGATGGTCCAACCTCCTCTCCCCCCCCCCCCAAAATAAAGAAGAAAAAAGGTGTTTGCTATAACATTGGTTCATTGGATAATTTGCTGATTCCACTCCCACGTTGAATTCTCTGAGTATCCATTATTCTACCAGGTGAGCACCTGGGGATTGCCCTATTTTTTGTCAACTGGCGATGATGAATTCCATGACCTTGGTGATGGCAATCGCAGTAACTAAATTGGTCGTAGTTAACGGAAGCCATTTTTGCCACCATTTTACTCATGTTCTGATGTTGGCTGAACGAAGCAGATGGAATGACCGGGGAAATGCTCGGTGAAAAAGGCAAAGAGAGGAAAGTGGCCAAGAGCAGCAGAGCCAGGTGTTTTAGAACTCGTGAGCTGATGCCGTCCAGTCCTTTTGCCTTCATCAGTCTCGGTGCCGACCCTCTATAGCCTTCTCAGTAGCAAAAGACCACAGTGCTCCAGGGCAGTTGGGTACAACTGGAAGGGTGGGTACAGAGAGAGCAGAGAGGGTTTGTGACAAGATTGGAAGCAGAGACAGAATTGAGCATTCGGCCTTCTCCAGAGGCGCTGCTTGGTGCATTTGAAGTGAGGGAAGGGATGGAAGGGGAGCATACACCAGAGACAGACTTGACAATGTGCCACCAAGTTTTAGAGGAGGGAGACAAGTTTTTTGGCTCATCTTGAGATTGGACAGATGTTGTTCCTGGCTCTCCTTAGAGTAGACACACGTTGTGCGGATTTGTGAAATGATGAGTTGCCTTCGGTCAGATTGCTTCCAGGAGGAGAGCAAGTTGTTTTAAAGCAACAGCTCACCACGGACTCAGTGTACCAAGGGTAGGTTAAGATAACTGAGATTCGGTGGGATTATCTGTGCATTAGGTAACGAGGTTTTGTGGAAGAATTCCCACTGAGTTAATATCAGGGCAGTGGATTTAGAGAACAGTGCTGCAAGTGTGATTGCTGGCTTGCAGTCCTGCCAGATTTTGCCTGAGTGAATCTGCCAGACTTCGTTGGCATGAGGCTGTTCTCTGAGAATGGCCTGAGAGATGTTGACCTTCACAACCATGGTCAGATGAACCCAACTTGGAAGAGGGAAGAGCAAGATAAATTGGCGGGGGAAGCGTGGTCATAACAAATCAGAAGGAAGATTTTCCACTGACGAACATCCCGTTGGAATGTTCACAGTAGTCAGTCCCATGAGATGACAGAAGTGCCATGGCTGGTGAGAGAGAGAGCTACCAACGCCCCAGCCAAATTAGCATGTTGACAATGTGAAATCACCACATAAGTGGCTTGTAAAAGTATCACCCCTACCAATCCATGGCGGCAACATTTAGTGAATATTAGAATGATGTTCGAAACAATTTTCTACATGAACTTTTTATTCATCACTAGAAGACATCAACTAACACTGTTGTAGTGAAGGAGGTTTCATCGATCAGGGAATACCTAAAAAACACATATAAATTCAAAATTCCTGGTTGTAATAAGTATTCGACCCTTAGGTTATACGTTGGTGGAAGGAACCTTTTGCAGCAATGACTGCTATTGCAGTAATTTTTTGGAGGCTAGCCAGCTTTTGCAGTGAGAAGGTGAGTATTTCCCATTTCTTCACATCAAAATTGCTCGAGTTCGTCAAGTTTTACAGGAGATTGTCGATGGCGCAACAATCTTCAAGTCTCGCATTAAATCGTCGATTGGTTAAGTCGGGACGTTCACTGGGCCACTCACAGAACATTTATTGTCTTCTTATTCAGCCACCTCCATTGTTCTCGTTAATGCCTGGTGTTGGTAGTGGTTCGGGCATCCTCGGATCCTGAGTTTCAAATCCAGCCTTTGCTGTTGAATTATATACCAGGTGGGGGTGACTCTGCCTTCATCCTTCCGAGGTCGGCAAAATGGAGCACCCAGCTTGCTGGGATCCTGTATCCGTGTGGTGACTCGTACCACGGATTGGTGTCCATTAAGCCAAGGAGACTTGGGCAGCACCAACGCTTGCACAGATATGGTCCCAGTGGATAGGATGGATTGTGGCTTAGCTTGTGCTTTTGGGGTCATTAGTCCTTGCTGTTAAGTGATGATCTCAGTGAACCAGTTCAGACTTCTATGGCTCGTCGAGGCAGTGTTTATCAAGGATTCTGTGTACTTTTCCACCTTCATTGCTCCTTTTATCCCTGACAAGCTCGCCAGTCCACTACTGATGAAAAAACAGCCCATAACATGAATGCTGCTACCATCATCTTGACAAAGGGATGGTTGTTGATGGTGATGTGCAGTTTTCAGCCTGTGCCCATGTAACACTGAATTTAGCCAAATGTTCAATGTTGTCTTGCTGACTCCAAAACGTTTCTCCACATGCCTGCAGTATCATTAAGCATGCTTTTTTAACAAACTCCATATGATTTTAGATGCGACTTTTTGTCATGGATTCTTCTTGCACTTGTCCATAGGAGGCCAGCTTTGTGAAGGGAATGGGATATTTTGATTGAGAAACACTGACCCCCATCTCGGACAGAGCTTTTTAAGATTCTTTTCAAAGTCATTTGTGACTTTTCAGTGACATCCGAACCAGGTTCCTGCTTGCCCAGCTGCTGAGTTTTGGATGGGCGACCTGATTTTGGGTTGAGTCTGCGTTGGTAGTGGATGCGTCTTCCGCTCTCTCTCAGGGTAGGTTTCACCGTACTCAGATGATATGAATGAGTGACTTTGAAATCTTCTTATAACCTGCTCGCTGAAACGGTGGCTTCTCCACCACTTTATGCTGACTTCTTTGGAAAGCTCATTGTTCTTCATGTTTGCCTTGTGTTGCCCAAGTGAGTTCTCTTTAAAACCCATACATAACTGGAAGCTAATTTTTAATTTAAACCACATTACATACAGGTGAAAACTATTACACTTATTTTTGTACTTTTCAAACAAATAATTTGCTCGCTGAAGTGATCTAGGGGTTAAATAGCAAAAGGTTTGAATACTTATCGCAACTGATAATCATCTGATTTCTCTTAATTCACTTATTCACATTTTATACTGCATTTTTTAGCTTTTATCACTTTAGATGTAGTTGTGAAGAATATATTAATTGATTGTGAAGCATAATTATAACTAGAATGGCACCTCGGTGGAGTAGAATACTTTCGCCACACTGAACGTTATATTTCGTATCCCACTGATAGACTGATCTGAACCAAAATGTATCGGCCTGTTTCTTGTCACCGAACGTTACTTCATCCACTTGTTTTCCTCAAAACGCTCCACAAACTGTTTTGAGATATAGGCTATATGAGTATATCTCTCAGTCTCTCAGTTTCTTCACCAAAATCTAACCATTTTGTCTGTCCAACACCGAATCTGTCCACTAAATTTCATTTGAATCATCCACAACTTTTTGAGATATCCTGCACATAGACAGAATGAGGAAGTGAAGATGTTGGGGATCGAGTGTTTAAAGTGGTCGCAGGTCGGCTGAGAGAGAGCATGTTATGGAGTCGTCCACTGTTTGTTTGGAGGATGGCACAACACACAGACAAACATGAGGTGAAGTGGAGGTAGTTGCGGTCGAAATATGGAATGTGGGAGTTGCAAGAATAGTACACGGAGAGTGAGAATGAGTTATTGATGTGTGTGAACTTTTTACTGCTGGACGGGGTTCAGATTGATCAATCCAGAGGAGACAATAGCCAGGCATAGACACTAAGTAGACAAGGACATCTGTTGGGAAGGATTCTGTTAAAGCAGATGATGTCCACGATTACTGCAGCGGCCTGGATTGTAGAGATCCTGTCAGGTTTGAGAGGAGGCCTCAGATATTTGAGGTTCACACAGTGAGGGACAAGGGGAGGAAGCTCCTGATAGACTTAGGGATGTGAAAGCAGCAAGAAGAGGGGTGTGTGGGAAGCCGGAGGGTGTTGGAGGGGGAGAAGCGGATGGGAAGCAGATAGGAGGCTAGACCAGTGTAAGTTGAGAAGGGGTAAGGACGACTGTGGAGCAGGATGAGTGGGTGGGGATGGGAGGGGGGGGACATGCGGACCTGAACAGGAGAGGGGTTCACACCAGTGAATGAACGTGAAGGGGAAACTTATGTGTGGTGCGCAATAACTATATCAAAATGGATACCCAGGATATCTCAGATTGGATGACCTGCGACGACTTACTGGGTGTGTGGTGGTAGAATGCTTTTTTTGTATACCTTGTCGAGGCCGTATGAGAGCAACCACACAACGCCCAGCTGGGGCGGGGGGGCATGGGCCAAGAGGGTGGAGAGGGAAGGACAAAACAGTGGGAACAGAGGATACTTATAGAGGGTACTTAGCTAAAAAATTGTGCATTTGTGAGGAAAGCACAAATTTGCGCACACTAGTAGCCGAATCATATTAATGAACACAATTTGATATGGGCCATGCTTCAAGATTCAGCCGCTGATGGTGTGGCAGCCATTTTTCCACTGCCATCAAAATTTGAGATGGCCCAATATCCACATCTGTTCAATATGAAGGCCCTACTAGATGATGCCAAATTTGATGCTTTCCCTTACAAATATGCGCAAATTGTATGCTATATTTAGCTACGTTGCCCACTATTAGGAATTTGTGGAAGGAGAGGATGGGGTGGGGAGCATGGTACAGATCGGACATTTACAGGGCCTTCAGGAAGGAAAGCAGGGAATTTGAAAGGAGTTGGTTTGGGCGTGGATATAATCTGTCATATCCTTCTACCGAAGCGCTAGAAAAGGATCGAGGATTTGGAGGGGGGTAGGTGGTGGTGAACAGCTGTTTTGAAGGCCTGGGAGTAAAGAAGGGATGAACAGAGTGAGGAAGTTTATTCTAGGCGGGCAAAAAGAGGCATGAAAGAGTGAAGGTGAGCAGTGATTCTAATTTTGGTTTTTTTACCAGAAGGGGGTTGTTGGCGACCTTGAGCGCCCTGCTGGAAATATGCTGGGGACAAATCGCAGACACACGCGGGGGGGGGGGGGGCGCGGTTGAATGCCACATGATCCGAAAATGCTTGGGTACTTTTCCACAGCGTGAAGCCAAGAAAGGTGAGGGAGGACACCACGCCCAGAGGGAGAGCAGTACTCGCATTCGTGTTGTGGACAAAAGCTTTGTAGGTGGCTCAGGAGCTCAGTGGGCGCAAGGAAGGACTTGTGCACGATGGAGGGTTCCCAGTCGGCGACTGGCTTTGGAGGCGAGGTTTGAAATGTGGCTTTCCCTGAAGAATCATGGCAGAAGTGAGACCCAGAAGCTTGAAAGAAAGGAACTTCTTCAGTAGGATTGATTGAGATGAGGATTGGGAGTTTCCAAACGCGTCTTTCAGGAGACAGTGAGATTGTGAGAATTTGCCCGGATTGAAAGGACATGTTCCACGTGTGTGGACCAGTTGTGATTTTACCGATCTGCAGTGAGCGAAGAGCTCTGGTTGCCGGTTTGAGGGTGACAGATGTGCCAGATGGTGGAGTCAACAGCAAAGAGATAAATAATTTTCCAGAGAGTCCGGAGAGATCGTTGATTTTGAAAACCAGAAAAAGAACAGGGCCCAGAACGCTACCTTGAGAAATCCAGCCTGGAGCAGGAGAAGGGATGAAAGATACTCCTTTAGGCCACCACGGTTGACTGCGACAGGGCAGAGGAAGTCTGCGAGCCATGAGTGGAGATGGCCTTGGATACCATAGGAAGAGAGTTTGGTGAGCAGGGTAGGTGCCAGACCGTGTCAAAAGCACGTGATATGTCTATCAAAAGGATATGGCTCTGATAGCATGATTTCAGAAGAATCAAAATAGGGATATGGCTCTGATTTCATGTCCTGCATTGAGGACCTCCATCCATTATTGGGAGAGCAGAAGCAGCATATCCAGGGTAGAGTGACCTGGTCTAAACCAAATTGATGATCGGAAATCAAGCATTGGAGAAGAGGAGGATTTAATGTTCTGAAGCGATGATGGATTTCCATAACCTTGCTGATGATTGGGAGAAGGCTGATTGGTCTGTAGTTGCAGGGATCTGTTTTTGCACCTTTTTTATGCAGGGCAGTGATGTTGCTCGATTTCCAAGGAGATGGCAGATGACCTTGAGGCAAATGAGGAGGGTGAATAGAACATAGAGAGGGTGAGCAAGAGCAGAGGAGCTGGTTTTTAGGACACGTGGGCTGATGCCGTTCTGGACCGGTTGCATAATATGATCATTATTATTATTACTAGTACGGGCCCGTAGAGCGGGCCCGTAGGTGGCGTCGCCGTAGGTGAGTGCCAATATGTGCAGCCCTCTCTCGCCCTCCTCTCGCCCTCTCTCTCGCCCCCCTCTCTCGCCCCCCTTCTATCGCCCCCCACTCTCACCCCCCTCTCTCGCCCCTCTCTCTCGCCTCCTCCTCTCTCCCCTCTCTTGAATTGTGACGCCCCTCTCTCACCCCCCTCTCCCTCCCCCTCCCTCCCCCCCTCTCTCCCTCCCCCCCTCTCTCCCCCCTCTCTCTCCCCCCCTCCCTCCCTCCCCTCTTCCCCCTCCCTCCCTCCCTCCCCTCTCTCGCCCCCTCTCTTGCCCCCTCTCTCCCCTCTCTCTTCCTCCCCTCTCTTGCCCCCCTCTCCCCCCTCTTTCCCCTCCTTCTCCCCCCTTCCTCTCCCCCTCCTCTCTCACCCTCTCTCTGTAAATGTATTCACAAAAAACAATAAAATAAATAAACATTAATTGGACGTCATTCGTGACGTCATAGCACCGTGTCTTGTCATTGGTGGACAGATTAAATGCCGTAACTTGGGCACGCTTATCTGATTGATATCAAACCTCGAAAAGGCACATCCGTGGGTCCCAGCAATATCCTGGCAAGTTTCAATCAGATCGGACCGTCAATCATTCAAAAAAAAAAAAAAAAAAAAAACAATTGTGACGTCATTGTGATGTGTTAGCACCGTGTCTTGTCATTGGTGGACAAGATAAATGGCCGTAACTTGGGAACCGCTCATCCGATTGACATCAAACCTCGAAAAGGCACATCTGCGGGGCCCCGGCAATATTCCTGGCAAGTTTCAATCAGATCGGACCGGCGGTCATCGAGAAACGGCGGTCGCAGACAAACAGACAAACGACACACACAGAGATTGCTGGAATTATAGATAGATTGTTGGGTAGTCGATGTAGTCGGAAAAAAAAAATCTCAAAAAAAATAATTTTTTGAGATTTTTTTTTTTTACCCTATTATCAGTATTTAAAATGGCGATTTCAGTTCATACAATGGCGATTTCGATGAAACTTGGTTTGGTAGGTTCATACCATGACCTAGTCGTGTGCAATGAGACCGTTGCGTATGCGTTGCGACGAGCAACGGGACTTTGAAATCAGAAATTTTTCGTTATTTCGATGAAACTTGGTTGTAAGGTTTCATACCATGACCTAGTCGTGTGCAAATGAGAACCGTTGCTATGGACACCACCGTTGCCCAGCAACGGGACTTTGAAGAAAAATCATTAAAAATTTATTTTTTCGAAAATCAAAAATTGGGCCACGAGCGACTGTGGGCAGTACATTCAGCATAATTGTCAAAAATTTCAGCGGATCCTATGAAAATTGTCGGAGAAGATAGACTTTTGATGAACCCTGGTCGAAAACTAAAAAAACGAAGTTCGTTATATCTCAGAGACTATGAGTCAGATAACATGAAGGACGTATGGTAGGTTCATGGTATGTCCTAGTTATGTGTGAGAAAGAACCGTTGCTATGGACCCTCCGTTGCCTAGCAACGGCCGAAAAACTCTAAAGTGGGGGTATTTTAACGAAAAAACAATCTGGCAGCATTACACGTTGAAGCTAGAATCATGAATTTTCTTGTGGCTTAATCTCGTCAGTCATATCCAGCAATCGTAACGGCCCCATCGCGTCAGGTTCTATTGGGTAGGCGACTACCCATGTCCGCCTACCAGCTTGTTATTATTATTATTATTATTACCTGTCACATTTAGGAATGAGGAGGTTTTGGGAAAGAAGCCTTGTGAAAGAGCAAAGGAAGAGATTTTGATGGAGAAGAAGAATGAATGGGTTGTTCCTGATGGAGTAATAAGCAGAGGAATGCATTTTAAATTACATCTTGGAAGTGTTCTTTGATTCTTTTGAAGAGCTTTTAAGGGCGCATTCAAAAATTACGTAACGCCTTTTTTTTCCAAAAAATCTGACACTTGCACACCCTGTAATGTTACGTAATGCTCAATTAAGACACCCGCACCCCTATTTCATACCTCAATCCCAGAATGCCATTTATTCCGTTGTTTTGTTTTCAGATACAACAAATTATATTTGAAAAAGTAAAGGTGGTACACTGTCCCATGAATAAGACGAGGCAGCAGAATCCCTCAAATGATGTCATCGGACTAATCGCTCCGAGTGATGTAATCGTTTCACAACATGTTGAATCTCACATGCAAATGAGATTAAGTGTTTGTGGAAAAAGCAGTGATGGAATAGTCATCAAAACTATCCCAACAATATTAATTTTGTACTTTTTCCATTTACATTTAATTAATATTTTATATTGTATAGATCTTGGTGATATAAAAACATGTTTTAATAAAATCGTCCAATTTAAAGGACATGAATAGACAAAATATAATGTCTTCTCAGGGAAGTAATATCACTTTTCCTTGAGTCACCAGTTTTCAGTGAGATCCTTCGACAAAGCCGTGGCTGATAGAGAAAGGCTGCACCAGAATCTCATTCATGCTTACAGGAAAGCTCACCTCCTCAAACTTCTCAAGCTGTTGGTGATTTAGCATCATACTTTCTCTTTACTTCCTCTTCAAACTCAACAACTACCATGGGAAGACAACTTTTAAACAAAGCCATCTGCTTTTATCATTGATGTATTGAATACGTGTATCATCAAATGCTTGCATGTTAAGTAAAGGGTACCTAGAACAAAGTTGTCATTGATTGGTTTAGCATTTCATAACAGCACTGGAAACACTGCCAATATATATATTTTTTTACAACCCAATATCGTTCATAACTTTTTGAAATATTGTACTATATATCGTTTTTGGCGCGATCCCTCAATGGTGAAGAATCACTTAAAAAAAATAAATAATTCTCGCATCTTGTTCCGGATTCCGATCTCCACCAAAATTGAATCACTTCTTCCTAGTCACACACCCAATGTGTCCACCAAGTTTGGTCCGAATTCGTCCACAACTTTTTGAGATATTGTGCTGTATATCGTTTTTGGGCCAAACTGACAGTGGGGTCGTGGGGGCAACAATTGCAGGCACAACCATCAATGGAATAAATAAGCAGGAAAGGAAGAGAGAGAAGTGGAGAAAACACCTGAAACCAGCAAGTCAGAGAGTTGCGATAGGAAGGGTTAATGGGGGTAATCAAGATCATGGGTCAGGATGGGTGTTGTTGTTTTCGGCCACGAGGTGGCAGTGAACTGCCTGCTTGAAGCCTTGGAGGGAATAGTGGGAAGGAACTGTCTCTGGAAGGTGACTCAGAGGACAGAGAACAGAGGGAGCAATATCTGAGAAGAGGTGGTAGAAAAGAGAGAGCGAGACCACCGACCTGCATGCGATGTGATCGGAGGAAATGGACCTTGTGTTTTGGGCTCATCATGTGAGACTCCAATCATGTTGAGAGCTTTAGTTTCTCCATGTTTTTCCATCTGATTTGGTTGATTTTTGGGTATCTCTGTCATTTCTTCGGAAGAATTTTAATGCCAATCCCAAGTTGTTTAGAGAGCATTGAAAGTGAACCAGAATGTGCAGTGGACTGATTTCACTTGTGGGCAACAAAGTGCATCTCTGAGCCATTCGAGAGCCAGCAGGGTTTCTTTACGGACATTATGAGTGACAGGGTAATTGTCTTGAGACTACCTTAGCTTCGAGAAGCTTATAAGTTATAAAAGTTTTCATACGGCTGTCTTCAGATGGATTGGAATTACTTTTGGGGTGCAAGTCCAGCATCCCGCGTACCAGGCCACCGTCATACTGATATTACCTAAACATGCAAGATAAATCGCCCCTTTCGACTTGTAAGAATTTCCCACACATGTGTACTCAAGAATGTATAAACAGATTATATCTTGTCAGAACAGTCTCTGCTCACTTTTGGAACATCATGTCCTCCAGGAAGGAGTCAGAACCCAGAACATTTCAAACAACGAATGGGAATTGGCAGTGACAGCGTCCATCGGAGTGATCATTGATCGTCCCATATTGAATACCAGCAAATACCACCCGTCGATTCACTGATGGGAATATTAACATTGGGGTGGGGTGAGAGGTGGCAGGGGAGGGGGAGCGAGGAAGGAAGAGACAGCAAGACCTCACCTACATGGCTATACACTCCGGGGGGGGGGGGTGAGAAGGATAGGTGAGGAGGGGGGTTTTGGGAGGGGAAAGGGGTGTTCTGGACAAGCATTTGCTCGGGGGACTTGAGGGAAAGTAGGGGGGGAGGGAAATGACCCCTTATGCCAGCATTAGTACAGGATTGAACAAAATTGGGTACGTTAAAACAGCACGTTTAAACAGGTCATACTAAGCAACGCCCAGAGACAGTTGGAGGTGGAGGGGCTTTCGGGGTAGTTAAGCATGAGGGGAGGTGAGGGAGGAAGGGTGTTTTTCCTCAATCGTCAAAAAACCAAACCAGTGTTCATGCCTTTACTTAATTTCCACACATATGATAAGCTCCAAAATCTCTTACCTGAGACAACTTGTGGAACTGATCCGAGCAGCCGTTCCGACTGCCAAAAAAACCTTTCATTTGTCCAATTCGCATATTTTTGTCACCCTTATCTCCTTTACCTCGGGAGTTGTTTGGTGTGGAGGGGTTTGGAGGAGGATAGTGTGAGGGAAGGAAGGAGGCCTCAAGGGGGGGTGGAGGAGGGAAAAAAAAAAACATAAAAACAAAAAAAAAAAAAAACAACAAAAAAAAAAATAAAAAAAAAACAAAAAGAAATTACATAATAAATAAAAAAAAAAAAAAAAAAAAAAAAAAACTAAAAAAAAAAAAAAAAAAAAACAAAAAGACGAAAAAAAAATATATAAAGAAAAAAAAAAAAAAAAAAAAAAAAAAAAAAAAAAAAAAAAAAAAAAAAAAAACATAAACACACCACAAAACAAAAACAACCAAACAAAAAAAAAGTAAAAATAATCTCTCTCTCCTCTCTGAAGGACTGTATGGAACCCATCCTATCTACTTTCTCACAATACCTGTCAAAAGTTCAGTCACTCAACTCCGGGTCTCATCCATCAGTCATGATCTTTTCTTGGGCAAACGAACATTAAAAGTGGCCGCCAAATTCAGTCCACTGACTGGGCATCATCCGGTCATATAAGGTCCTGAATTGGTCACAAACTGAACTCCGTATCCACCAAAAAGGCTTAGTCATTAGCAGCCCTCATGGAATACTGTGAAACGAAGGTCTTCAAGATATCGGAATCGCCACACGATGAAGCCAAGTCTGAGCCCCGCGAGCCTATCACTTTGTGCCATTGCGACAGGTCGGAGGTATGTCTGCTTCTTTCTGCCTCCAACTGGCCTGCATTCTCTGCCCATCTCCGCTGACCTTGTCACTACCCCCCCCCACCAGGTTATCCTGCATGGTGCATAACCCCAGTTCTTTTGAAACTCCAAAACAACAGAATCACTGCCACTCCACGAACTTGTACCCTTTTTTTCACACCTGCGAACCAACATTCTCTTTAAATCTCATTCCTCCCTACAGGTTCTTCAAGACCAAGCCCGTTATCACCACCATTTCCAGATCATCCCCATCCAAAACCATGATCTTCTCTGCACCATTAAAATTGCATCTTTCTCCACTTTTCTACCCCCCTCACCCCATAAATTTGTTTCCTCTCCATCCTCTTGTCCACCCCTGCGTTCTCTTCTCATCGTTACGCACATCACTTGTTTAATTCCGTCTCCATTCATTTTCTCCCATCGGTTCACTGCTGGCATTTCCCCTCTCTTTCAGCAGTTCCTTTGTGCTATGTTCCATCCCGATCCGTCCTGTGTTCTCGCGTCCCTGTATGCAAAAACAATAAATAAATAAAGTTCTTTGTTATGATAAGAGATGACATAAGAATGATACAGCAGATGACATACGATGGTGCTATTGTGGTATTGCCACTTTCATTGAGGTACAGGAAAGTTCATTCAGCATCCATTGCCTGCCGAGATTTATTTTTTGTCTCATGTACTCATTGTCCCTTAACCGGTTTGGGTGAAAATACCATCGTGACCCACATACATCTCCAGAAAGCATTCTTCTTTGTTGAAAGTGTGATAATTATTTCAGATAATTTGAAAAAAAGAAGAAGTTGAATTGACATCATAGAAGTAGATTTCCGTATTTAGAAAGTGAGATCTTGTTGAAAGATATTAGGATATAACCCTTTAAATTTCAGATTTCTAAATTGCCAATCATGATAAACACGAGTCAAGACCACACAAGTTTTGAACTGTTTGAGGGTGGGATTTTCACACCCTTATTGTATGATGCATTTACTGCTACTTTGACATTGGTGATCATTGTTGTTAGAAGGTAATTGGAATTTCCAGAACAACCCACCGAAGACTTATACAATGCCTTCCCTTCAACCCATGAACCAGTTTGTACATTTCAATGCCCAAAGATACCTGTTCGTTTGCACGCATGTAACACGACTGAAACTGATGACTAGGTGCCGGTAAGTCTTCCATTGTGTCATCTATCAGTGCATTGCTTTGGGAACTAATTTTAGTGCTTGCCTGACACCCAAGTGACTCCCCAAAACTCCACCACATGACTCAGGCATTTAAGCGTAGGAGACACAGAACATGACACCCACCACTCATCGCAAGCACCAATAAATGTGTGCGTGGTGTGTCATCAGGTGTAGCGTCTCCATCTATAATGCCAAAACAATGAAACCTTGGGGCCCCAAACTTTACAGGCATACTAAGCGGAACTCTAAGGAAGTGCATGAATGAAATTGGGTGTGGTAAATTTAAACACCCCTTTTGGAAGATAACTAACAGCTTACCTCCATGAAAGGCTTTATACCTTGATGGCCCAAATTCATCTCACAGGGGTTTTAATTGTAGCTATTCAACATGCTTTGCCTTGGAAACACGATCTACTCTCACGGACTAATTAAAGTAAAGTATGTAATCAAAATATTATATTGAGAATCGCACCTTGTGGACTTAATAAGTCGAAAGCTGGAGTGAACAAATACAGAAACATGTAAACAAAAAAACTAACTACCCAAGACCAAACAAAAAAAAAAAAAGAAACCAACCACGCGTTGCTCTCAACCTACATGTAAGTCCACGACGATGTACGACATAGGGATCGCGGAGAGGCTTGTGGTTATTCATTATTTCCAAAAGCATGGGGGGCAAGGCCAAGGTCATGACAGGGGGAGATCAGGCAGCATCGTCATAGCGTGAGGGAAGGTATGGGAGTGTGATGAGGGAGGGAAGGACGGAGTGTGACTGGTAAGGGGATGGTCAGTACACGTAAGGGTGAAGGGAGTGCAGTGTGTAAGTTGGTGGAAAGGGAGGGCAGTGTAAGGGTCATAGGGGGCGGCTTGCAACAACATAAGGGGAAGGAGTTGAGGAGCTAGAATGATAAGAGAAGAGGTGAATGAGAACAGATAGTATGGTGCAGGAATTATAGCAGTATCAAGCATTACGGCGTCGGGGCATTACACGTGGGAGGCTAGTAAAAAACGTGCCCAACAGCAACGGTTTCTTTTTAACCACCGTGTTCTATATAAAACTGGGCTGGAGCATTTAAAAACGAAAACCCATGCTATCTACCTTGTAAAGGCCTGCCTGCATGCATGTCCCACCTCCCCCATATGTGTTCCTCCAACCTCCTTGCACGCACACACACACACCCCACAGAGAGTCATTTGTATGTCGTCCGTGCATGCTGTCTACGTACCGTACCTCTTTGTTTTCATAAACTGCCGACTATTAATATATTGCATCAACTATCAGTATATTTATATTCATATTTTGTCATGAAAGCAGATCACACAAAATGGTAAAAAGTAAACCACGTATGTAATTTTTGAAAAGAAAAACAAGCCCCGTGGACTGTATCGTCGTGGATTACAAAGGCAGGTTAGAGAGCAAAGCGTTGCGCTCAATGAAGTTATACTTTTTGAACATTCCCTTATCTTTTCAATAAATATAATCGTCCAATTGGTAGAAAAAGTTAAGTTTAATGCTTTGCTTAAATAAATACACTTGGTTATAAAAATGGCTAATTTGTTTAAATTTTCAGATTTCACTCCAGCTTTCGACACTTATTTAGTCCACAAGGTGCGATTCTCAAATATAATATTTTGATTACATACTTTACTTTAATTAGTCCGTGAGAGTAGATCGTGTTTCCAAGGCAAAGCATGTTTGGATAGGCTAAATTAAAACCCCTGTGAGATGAATTTGGGCCCATCAAGGATAAGCCTTTCATGGAGGTAAGCTGTTAGTTATCTTCCAAAAGGGGTGTTTAAATTTACCCAAACACCCAATTTTCATTCATGCACTTCCTTGGAGTTCCCTTAGTATGCCTGTAAAGTTTGGGGCCCCAAGGTTTCATTGTTTTGGCATTATAGAGGAGACGCATACACCGACTGACACACACGCACACACATTTATTGGTATAGATGCTGCAATGAATGGTGGAGAATGTCATGAAGTACTGTCCTCTACGCTTAAAATGACTGATGTCATGTGATGAAGAGTTTTGGGAGAGTCACTTGGGTGTCAGGCAAGCACTAAAATAGTTCCCAAAGCAATGCATCCGATAGAACACAATGGAAGACTTAAACGCACACAAGATTTTCATCAGTTTGAGTCGCGTTACATGGTGCAACGAACAGGTATCTTGGGGCATTGAAATGTACAAACTGGTTTTATGGGTTGAAGGGAACGCATTGTATAAGTCTTCGGTGGGTTGTTCTGGAATTCCAATTACCATCTCAACAACAATGATCACCAAATGTCAAAGTAGCAGTAAATGCATCATACAAATAAGGGTGTGAAAATCCCACCCTCAAACAGATCAAAAACTTGTGGGTCTTGACTCGTGGTTTATCATGATTGGCAATTTAGAAATCTGAAATTTAAAGGGTTATATCCTAATATCTTTCAACAAGATCTCACTATTCTAAATACGGAAATCTACTTCTATGATGTCAATTCAACTTCTTCTTTTTTTTTCAAAATTATCTGAAATAATCACACTTTCAACAAAGAAGAATGCCTTTCTGGAGATGTATGTGGGTCACGATGGTAATTTTCACCCAAACCGGTTAAAGGGACAATGAGTAACATGAGACAAAAAATAAATCTCGGCAGGCAATGGATGCTGAAATGAACTTTCCTGTAACCTCAATGAAAGTGGCAATACCACATAGCACCATACTGTATGTCATCTCTTATCATCTGTATGTCATCTCTTATCATAACACAAAGAACTTTATTTAATTTATTGTTTTTGCATACAGGGACAGCGAGAACACAGGACGGATCGGGATGGAACATAGCACAAAGGAACTGCTGAAAGAGAGGGGGAAATGCCAGCAGTAGAACCGAGGGAGAAAATAGATGGAGACGGATTAACAAGTGATGTGCGTAACGATGAGGGAGAACGCAAGGGGTGGACAAGATGGATGGAGAGGAAACAAATTTATGGGGTGAGGGGGGGTAGAAAAGTGGAGAAAAGATCATTTTAATGGGTGGCAGAGAAAGATCATGGTTTTGGATGGGGGATGATCTGAAATGGTGGTGATGAACGGCTGGTCTTGAAGACCTGTTAGGAGGAATGAGATTAAAGAGAATGTTGGTTCCGCAGGTGTGAAAAAAAGAGGTACAGTTCGTGGAAGTGGCAGTGATTCGGATTTTGGAGTTTCAAAAGAATGGGTAATGCACCATGAGATACCTGGTGGGGGGGGGAAGGGGGACAAGGCACGGAGGAGCCGGAGAGGCAGGGCCAGTTGGAGGGCAGAAGACAGCAGACAGACCTCCGACCTGTCGCAATGACCCAAATGATAGGCTCGTTGACTGGGCTTCCATCGTGGTGATTCCGCATGCATTCTGAAGACCTTCGTTTCCACAGTATTCCATGAGGCTGCTAATACCAGCCTTTTGGTGGATAGAGAGTTCAGTTGTGCCAATTCAGGACCTTATATGACCGGATGATGCCCAGTCAGTGACTGAATTTGGAGGCCAACTTTTAAATGTCGTTTGCCCAAGAAAGATCATGGCTGTGATGAGGACCCAGGAGTTGAGTGACTGAACTTTGACAGGATTGTTGAGAAAGTAGATAGGAGGTTTGCCATACAGTCCTTTCCAGAGAGAGATAGAGATTAGAGATAGAGATAGAGAGAGAGAGAGAAGAGGAGAGAGAGAGAGGAGAGAGGATGAGAGAGAGAGAGGATGAGAGAGAGAGAGAGAGAGAGATATAGAGATATGAGAGAGAGAGAGAGAGATGAGAGAGAAGAGAGAGAGCAAGAGAGAGAGAGATGAGAAGAGATAGAGATTAGAGATAGAGATAGAGATAGAGATAGAGAATCTCCTGCT
>CM068953.1:146021269-146036557 GCA_035128595.1 Eptatretus atami
CCCAAGAGAGATGATTGTAAATATGAACGATGTTCATCAAAGAATGAATTTTAGTTTAAGCACAGATCACCTGTATATAATAAACGAAATTTTCATCAAGAAAATTTTAAGTTTAGCAAGAGATTCAACCTGTAAAATCAACGAATTTTCATCAAGAAAATTTTTAGTTAAAGACGAAGATTCACCCTGTTAATAAACGAAATTTTCATCAAGAAAATTTTAGTTTAAGGCAGGAGATTCAACCTGTAGAAATCGAACGAAGAATTTTCATCAAGAAATTTGTTAGTTTAAGCACGAGATTCACACTGTAAAATAAATCGAAATTTTCATCAGAAAATTTTAGTTTAAGCAGAGATTCACCTGTAAAAATCACGAAATTTTCATCAAGAAAATTGGTCTTAGTTTAAGCACAAGATTCACGCTGTAAGAATAACACGATCTCGTTCATAAAAATTTTACGTTCGTTCAGTCTATATATTTTTATTATATATATATTGTTGTCAGAGGAGTGAGAGCGTGAGCTTCAGTGTACGCTCTGTTCTTTATATGTTGGTTGTGGGCTGTAGATTCACGAATTATATAACATTATAGGTAAAACCCTCCGAACCAACAGAACAAACACATTTAATGCTGATTTCATAAATAATCTCCTCTGAGATCGGAAAATGAAGAACATTGGGTGATAATCATGACCTCAAATGGAGTTTGAATGGAAGTAGTTTATAATAGACATCTTCCAAATCATAAAAGAACACAGGAGAAAGGAAATGAGTTTTAAGTAAGGGAAGACTATCATATTGAAACATCTCGATGGGGTTGGCATTTAAAGGGCATATAAAAATAAACCAGAGAGGATTAGTAAAACGTGGCACGAAAATGTAGATAGATGCTCGAGGAGAAAGTCAGGACGTGATCGAATAGATTGTGCAGAGTGGCCGGGAAAGCTAGAGGTGCCGAGTAAGAGTTGATAGGATTCATGAGTGGAAAAGAGGAGAAATGCGATGAGGGAGCGAGATGGCTTGCGTAGGAACGTTACGTAGTAAATAGCATAGTAAAGAGAAGCAAAAGGTAGAAGGAATCGGAGGAGAGAAAAGAGCAGTCGAAACGTAATGTAGTAGAACAGGAGGAGGAAGAAGAAAGATTTTATATGAAAAGGAAGAAAAGAAGTAAAGAGAATACAGAAAAAGAAAGTAGAATAGAAAGGGAAAAAAAATAAAAAAAAGAAACAGGAAGAGGTTAAAAGGAGAAAATAGGAAAAAGCTAAAGAAAAAGAGTAGGACAGAAAGAGGAAAAAAAAGAGAGAGGAAAAGAAGGATTTTCAATTGAGAATCCGCGTCCATCATCAATAGCTGAATCAATTGAAATTAGTGAAACCTGATTTGAAAAAGTTTATTAAAAAGACATTAAAAAGAAATGAAAACTTTAAAGTTTTATATGGAGTGAAAATGAATATGAAAAGACAGATGAAGACAAACTCCTTATAGAGAAACAGAATCTTCATTTTATAACATCATTTCAAGATTTTTGAAATAGTGGGGTTTATGAAGAACTATCAAGACAAGAGGAGGATGTTGATAATACATTGGTAGGAAGTGATTCAATATTAAAAAAATCATCTTTTTAGATATACACATCTAAAATCAAACCCTCTTAAAGCTTCTTCTTATATTGAATTACCAAAGAAATAAAAACTAAAGAAGGCAGTTGTTATATTAAGAACAATGATAATAAATGTTTTCTCGGTCTGTTCTTGCTCACTTACATCCACCAAAATGTTAATTCAGAAAGAGTAAACAAATATATGAAATATGAGAAGACCTTGGACATAAAGATTTAAATTCCCAATGCCAACTAACAGATATTCCTAAATTTGAGAAAAAAAGAATAATCTTTCTATTAATGTATATGATTAAACGGATACAAACAAAGTTCAAAATATTAAAAATTTCAAAACAACTATAAAATGAAGAAACACACATTGATCTTTTATATTTTAGTGTTGGAAAGAATTCACATTACACATACATCAATAATTTATCAAGATTAATCTCTTCTCAGGTATTCAGACAGCAAACAAAATATATCCTTGTAAGCGATGTCTTAATTCATTTCATACAAAAGAACGATTAGAACAACATTCAAAATATTGTGAGTAATCATAAATCAGCTGTAATTACAATGCCTAACCTGGTGAAAAGATTTCTTTTGAAGATTATAATAAATCTATGATGCACCCATTTGTGAATACGCTGATTTGAGTGTATCCTTAAAAAGATAAATACTGCTTCTCCTAAATCCAAAAGAATCATATACAAATAAATATCAAAACATATTCCTTGTGGCTTCTGTTATTATATCAAATCATCTGTTGGAGAAAACTATAATAAACTTAACATTATCGTGGAAAAAATGCTTTCACAAGAGTTTGTAAAACGATTAGAAAAGGATTGTATAAGACTAACTAAATAAATGAAAGAACAAATGAACCGATGAAATTAACCAAAGAAGAAAAATTAGAATTAGAAAGAACAATATCTGTCATATTTGTGAGGAGGAAATTGAGGAGTCCTAAAGTTAGGGATCATTGTCATCTTACTGGTAAATATAGAGGTCCGCTCATTCCTGTGTAATCTTAATTATAAGTTACCTTCTTTTATTCCAGTCTTTCTACAACAGCGCCAACTATGATACACATCTATTTATAAATGAACTTTCAAAAACACCAGGGAAATATTTCTGCCATAACAAACACAAGTCAAAAGTAATTTCATTTGCAAAAATGATATTCACAAAACCTAATAACTCGTATTAGGTTTCTAGATTCTTACAAGTTTATGTGGAAGGAACACACTAGCCACCTAGCATCAAAAATCTAAGCTCACAGGCTCTTTTCCAATCTTAATTCAATTCTTTCCAAAGAGGAAATTCTAACTAAAGAGGAAATTCAGATTAAAGAGAGAATTCAAAGTAAAGAGGAAATTCTAATTAATGAGGAAATTAATGAAAGAAATTCTTACTGGAAGATGAAATTTAATTGTAAAGAAAATTCAACAATGAATGAAATTCTAACTAAAGAGGAAATTCTGATTATAGATGAAATTCTGGTTAAAGAGGGAATTCTAACTCGAGAGGAAATTCAAAACAGAATGAAATTCAAAGTAAAGAGAAAATTCTTACAAGGAAGGGGATATTTATCCTTATGATTATATGAATTCATTTATGAGATTTTAAAGAAACACACTTCCTTCAAAAGAAAGTTTCTATAATAAACCTTTATGAAGAAGAGATAAGTGATAAGGAATAAAACACGCAAAAGAAATTTGGAAAATATTTAAGATAAAAGAACCTTGGAGAATATCATGATTTGTATCTAAAAACAGATGTTTTATTGTTAGCTGATGTGTTTGAAGCATTTAGATCACTCTGTCATAATAAAAATTGTTATGGATTAGATCCTGCCCACTATTTCACAGCTCCTGGTTTAGCTTGGAGTGCAAATGTTGAAAATGACAAAACAAGATATTGATTTAATCAGTGATGTAGAATGCTTTTGATGATTGAGAAGTCTAAGAGAGGTGGAATATCACAAAGTATGTCAAAAAGATATGCTAAAGCAAATAATAAATATCTTCCAAATTATAAGAGTGAAAAAGATAGTAATTATTTGATGTATTTTGATGCTAATAATTTGTATGGATGGGCAATGTCTCAATCTCTGCCTAATGGTAAATTAGAGTGGGTGAAGAAAGGATTATGAAAAGGCTTTGATGAATATTGTATTTCTTCTCAAGAGGAATTGAATGAGGAGGAAAGAGGTATTATTTGAAGTTGATTTGAAGTACCCAGTAAATCTTCATAATAAGCATAAAGATGCTTCCTTTTGCATTTGAGAAAGAAACCCCAAAGAAAGAATGGTTAAGTGATTATCATAAAAGTTTTAATATTAAAGGAAAATCAACAGAAAAGTTATTAACAACATTTATGATAAAGAGGATATTTTTGCATCAAAGGAACTTGAGACAATATTATCTGCTGGGTTGAGAGTAGCTAAATTCAATAGAGTTTTAAAATTTAAACAAAGTCCTTGGATGAAAAAGTATATTAAATTCAATACCAGATATGAGAGCAAATACAAAAAGTAAAATTTGAAGAGGACTTTTATAATTAATGAATAATGCTGTATTTGGAAAGACTATGGAAAAGGTTAGAAACAGGCAAAACATTAGATTCGCAAATCTTGGAAAGAAGCTTCTAAGATTGATAAATAAACCAAGTTTGAGAGAGAAGAGGTTTTTTCAGAGAAACTTTTTCTGCTATTCATATGAAAAAGGAAAGTATTGTAATGGATAAACAATTTATATTGGAACAGCAGTTCTTGATTTATCAAAGATATTGATGTATGATTATTTGTATAATGGCTTAAAGAAAGAGTATGGTGAAAATGTTTCATTGTTGTATATGGACACTGTAGTTTTATCCTAGATATAAAAACTGATGATGTTTATAAAGATATGAAAGAAAAAATATTGGAGTATATGATACAAGTAATTTTAGTAAGAAGAGCGAGTTATTTTCCAAAAAGAATGAAAAGGTTATTGGTAAGTTTAAGGATGAGTTGGGTGGAAAAGTATGAGTGAGTTTATTGGATTGAGAGCAAAGGCATATGCTTATAAGTATGGGATCAGGATCAGATTGTAAGAGGTTAAAAGGGAATAAAGAAATATGTAATAAAGAAATCAATACTTTTAGAAATTATTATAATTGTTTGATGAATAAGAAGAAGAATATAGGAAAATGAATAACAAAAGAAGTTATAAACATAACATATATAGTGAAGAAGTAATAAAAAGGCATTAGGAGCCTTGATGATAAGAGATTTATTTTTTAGATAATGGAATAGATTGGTGTCCATATGGATTATTGTATGAAAGAGTGTATAGAATAGATGTGTTCCATATGGACACAAGTTTTAACAATGGGAAGATGGGTTGGGGTTTTTTAAGGGCTACCGCCACGTTTTTTCACAATATATAAATGGTTTAACCAAGTATTAATCAAACTAAAGAGTGAGAAAATCTCAGTCTTGGTATATAATGGAAAACATAATGAATGTGAAAAATATCAATAAGTCTTATTGAAAAAATAACGAAACAAAGGTAAATAAAACAAATAAGCGAATCAATTTAAAAACTAGTAAGTTAGAGGATGTAAAGAAAAAAATAAATATCCTTCAATGGACTGAAAACTTCGATGGTTATCAATTGAACAATGGAAAAACAATTTACTATAATCTCAAAATGATATGTGGCTCAGGAGGTGGTCAGATGAGATCATTAAGAGAAGTATATCATTTCGTAATGGCACAAAAGGGGTATCTTGAAAAATATAAAGATTCAAATGTTTTGTTTTTAAATATTTTAGATGGGGATTATTGTGCAAAGAAAATTAAACTATTGAAGGAATATGAGAATGAACAAATGTTATAGGTTTCAATGAGTGAGCTAAACAATATACATTGGTTATTTGAAAATGAGTGTCCCTAGGCTTACAGGTTTTCAGATATCTCTTCAGAATCACCTTGAACAAACCACATTACTACGTTGCTACTTGAACCAATCTTTCTTGTCGCATTGGTTATTTGAATAGAATGCCCCTAGGTTAAAAGGGAGAACAACAAATATACCTTGGGAATAAAGGGGGTGTAATTTTAGGGAAAAAAAATGTGAATCGCTGTGAAAATCCCCCATTCATTTACATGGGGAAAAGTGAGCCAGAATCAGTATATCCACCCTACTCTCGTGGTCTTCACCCCGACCCCGGGTCCGCAATTTTATCAATGATAAAGAGTGTGGGGTGGTTTTGCATACATTGTAGAGGCTCATGGAAGAGCAAGTACACTGAACAGATCAAGACGTAACAGAAAAAAACACGTGTGGAGAAGGAAACTACAAGGAAGAAAAACTGGACAATAGAAAGAATTTGGGTGGGGTTAACGATGGGAGAAGAGATAATGGTTTTGGATCCGAGACGATTTGTGATGGCGGTGAACCTCTAGGTAGGAATGAGATTGAAGAGAATGCGGGAAGTTGATTCCAGAGTTGGGGAAAAAAGAGGAACAAAAATGAGTGGAGGAACAAAAAAGAGGAACAATGATCCTGGATTGAGGTCGTTTCACCAGAAGGTGGGAGATGGTGGACCATGTGAGCCCTGCAGAAAGCTGGGGGTGGGGTGGGGGAGGACAAAGCACGGAAATACCAGAGGGTGCAAGACCAGAAAGGAGCAGTAGAAGACAGATAGACCACCGACCTGTCTGCGATGGCGAAGTGATCTTTAAGACCTTTGTTACCACAGCCTCTAGCCGAGCAAGATGTGAGGTCGGGGTGCCAGCCAATAGGGGAGAGCCGTGGGTCATCAAGCTGTGGATGAAGGCCTTATCGGTGGAGAGGAGTTCAAGCGTGCCAGGGAAGGACTTCGTACGATGGAGGATGCCTAGTTGGCGGCTGGCTTTGGAGGTCAACTTTGAAACGTCGTTCGCCCAAGAAATATCATGGCTGATCATGAGATCCAGGAGGTGATTCTCAAGAGAATTGTGAGGGGAAAGTAGGTAGGAGGGTTTTTCCAGACGGTCTTTTCGGAGAGAGATAGTGAGAGTGTGAGATTTGTCAGGATTGAAAGACATACATTCCACATTTGCTGGTGATGATGCATTGCATCGTCTTTCCAACTGAAGATCTCCTTTCAATAAATCACCAAGTCTGCCATGATCGCAGGAGGCACTCATGCCAGGGTAAAACGCCATTCACCGGCAGCAAAGCCAGTGATCGTTGAGGATTTCGGAAGCACGAGCCAGTGATCATTGAGGATTTCGGAAGCATGAGCCAGTGATCGTTGAGGATTTCGGAAGCATGAGCCAGTGATCGTTGAAGGATTTCGGAAGCATGAGCCAGTGAATCGTTGAGGATTTCGGAAGCATGAGCCAGTGATCGTTGAGGATTTCGAAGCATGGACCAGTGATCGTTGAGGATTTCGGAAGCATGAGCCAGTGATCGTTGAGGATTTCGGAAGCATGAGCCAGTGATCGTTGAGGATTTCGGAAGCATGAGCCAGTGATCGTTGAGGTTTCGAAGCACGAGCCAGTGCATCGTTGAGGATTTCGGAAGCACGAGCCAGTGATCATTGAGGATTTCGGAAGACGAGCCAGTGATCGTTGAGGATTTCGGAAGCACGAGCCAGTGATCGTTGAGGATTTCGGAAGCATGAGCCCTTCCTAGTACCGGATTTAGGGGTGGCCAGGTGGGGCCATGGCCCTTCCACAGTCCTCCACGTCATGAGGAGTCTGCAGTGTGGGCCTTGTCGGTCTTTATTGTTTTTGAGCCTCCTCACCAAGTTGAGAAAGTTCTCCAATTTTTTTCGTTGAACATAAGCTCTCTCCTTTCCCTCAGGTGCTTTTGCAGATATTTTGAACTTGTTTTTAGAAACTTTGGAAGCCATCTTCGGCTTTTAGCTAAAAATCCTCTTGCGTCGTGAACAAAATATTTTCAGCATATCCCCACGGACGCCGTTGCCATGGGTGTTCGCGCAAAGCATTCTGGGGGCAGATTTCGTCTTTTGAAAGTACAAATCGTTTGACGACGCGTACGTAATAAATAGATTGATTTCGATATCCTCGATGAATATTTGGACTTTATTTCTTCTTATTTCGTATGCATCACTATTTCGTTTTGTTTTCTCTCCATTACTTCGTTCGATTAGAAACGCCGATGTGGCGGTGTAACAGGCGCACGTTCTACGAGGGGTGCACGGATTTCCCGTCTGAGATTGCTTTTCTCTCTTTCTGAAGAATATTATAAACAAAATCCCATTTATTTGGTCAATGACGTCAAGAAAACAACAAAAGTTTGTGAAAATGCAGGGGACAACGTCCATCAAAGAGATGGGAACATTGGTGGTACATGTAGATTGTGGTAGATCTGAAAATCAGAAGGAAAAAAAAAAATCGAAAAAACAAACGCAACTGTTGAGTGAAGTTCCGTTTTTACTTGAACGGGTAAATCCATTTAGGGGGGCGAGGGGGATGGTGAGAGGACATGACAATAAAGAAAAGATGTTCGCCTCGCTGACGGACAAACATTAACATTCCTGGATCTTGTTTTAGGGAGATCATGGAATGTCCCGCGAAAGTCACATTTTCATGGAGAGTCGCGGACTCGGACCGAGTTGGACACGACGTGCGGATCCTGTGATCACCAAGTTTGTGATACCTTGTTAGTGGAGGACGACTGGAGGCAGTTTTGGCGTCGGTTCCGTGGAGATATTTTTAGCTCTGGTTCAAGTTGTCGAAGGTTATTTTTTTTACAGGGATTTGTTTCTCCTCGGAACTCCTTGAGTGCTGAACGTGAGGCCTGGGCGCGCAAGATGGCGGGGGAGATCGGGCAGGTAATGATCTTGTACTCACTTTACTCAACACTTTCACTCACAAACACAAACACACAAACACTGCACGCCGATTGTCACAGTTATCCTCTCAAACGGTTTCCATTGCTCACCTCACATTCGCTCGTTAAATCAAACTCGTTCTCTCTCCTGTCACACGAATTCGTTTGTTTCAGTCAACATGCCGCCGTCTGGTCCGTGTCCACCCGCCTCGCTCGTGTCCGTGTCCGTGTCCACCCGCCTCGCTCGTGTCCGTTCCACCCGCCTCGCTCGTGTCCGTGTCCGTGTCACCCGCCCTCGCTCGTGTCCGTGTCCGTGTCCACCCGCCTCGCTCGTGTCAGTGTCCGTGTCCACCCGCCTCGCTCGTGTCCGTGTCCGTGTCCACCCGTCTGCTGCGTGTCGTGTCCGTGTCCACCCGCCTCGCTCGTGTCCGTGTCCGTGTCCACCCGCCTCGCTCGTGTCCGTTTCGTGTCGTGTCCGTGTCCACCGTCTCGCTCGTGTCCGTGTCCGTGTACCCCGCCTCGCTCGTGTCCGTGTCGGTACCCGCCTCGCTCGTGTACGTGTCCACCCGACTTCGCTCGTGTCCGTGTTCCACCCGCCTCTCGCTCGTGTCCACGTCCTGCGCTCATGTCCGTGTCGTGCCCGCGCCTCGCTCGTGTCCGTGTCCGTGTCCACGTCCGACTCGCTCGTGTCCACACACGTCTCGCTCGTGTCGTGTCCGTGTCCACCCGCCTCGCTTCGTGTCCGTGTCCGTGTCCACCGCCCTCGGCTCGTGTCCGTGTCCGTGTCCACTGCCTCGCTCGTGTCCAGCAGTCTCGCTCATGTCCGTGTCACCCAACTCGCTCGTGTCCGTGTCACCCGTCTCGCTGTGTCCGTGTCCACCTCTCGGTCGTGTCCGTGTCCGTGTCCACCTCCTCACTCGTGTTCGTGCCCACCTCTCGGTCGTGTCCACCCACCTCGCTCGTGTCTGGTGTCCGTGTCCACGCGCTCGCTCGTGTCCGTGTCCGTGTCCACCCGCCTCGCTCGTGTCGTGTCCTGTCCGTGTCCACCCGCCTCGCTCGTGTCCGTGTCGTGTCCACCCGCTCGCTCGTGTCCGTGTCCGTCCCGCCTCGCTCGTGTCAGTGTCCGTGTCCACTCCTCGCTCGTGGTCGTGCCACCCCTCGCTCGTGTCAGTGTCCGTGTCCACCCTCCTCGCTCGTGTCCGTATCCACCTCCTCGCTCGTGTCCGTGCCCACCCTCGGTCCTTTCCATGTCAACATTCCCGACGCAGATCAGTAAACTTCCCTGCCGCAGTCTTATCCACGTCCTCATGGCGATCTAGTCCGCGTCCCATACGCGACCCGCTACGGTCCGCTAAGCATCCCATCCCTGCCACAGTGCCACACAATAAGCATCGCATCCCTGCCGGCAGTTCCGCCGGCATCCCCACCCCGCCGCCGTGCCGCTGGCATCCTTTGCCCCCGGTGCCGCCGGCGTCTCCTGCTCCGGTGGTGCCGGCATTCCCTGCCTCGCCGTGGTGGCGTCGGCGTCCCCCACCCCACCAGGATACTGCCGGCGACCCGCCCCGCCGCGGTGCTACCGGCGTCCCTCGCCCCGCCGCGGTGCTGCCGGCGTCCCTCGCCCCGCCGCGGTGCTGCGGTCGGATGTTGCTGCGGTGCTGCGGTGGGGCGGTGGGGATGCCGGCGTCCCTCGCCCCGCTCATGTCCGTGTCTGTGTCCACCCACTCGCTCATGTCCATGTCCGTGTCACCCATCTCGCTCATGTGCTGCCGTGCTGCCGGCGTCCCTCGCCCGCCGCGTGATGTTGCTGCGGTGCTGCGGTGGGCGGTGGGGATGCCGGCGTCCCTCGCCCCGCTCATGTCCGTGTCCGTGTCCACCCGACTCGCTCATGTCCTTGTCCGTGTCCACCATCTCGCTCATGTGCTGCCGTGCTGCGGCGTCCCTCGCCACCCGCCTTGCTCGTGTCCGTGTCCGTGTCACCCGACTCGCTCGCGTCCATGTCCACCCGCCTCGCTCGTGTCAGTGTCCGTGTCCACCCGCCTCGCTCGTGTCCGTGTCCGTGTCCACCGACTCGCTCGTGTCCGTGTCCACCCGCCTCGCTCGTGTCCGTGTCCACCCGACTCGCTCATGTCCATGTCCGTGTCCACCCATCTCGCTCATGTGCTGCCGTGCTGCCGGCGTCCCTCGCCCCGCCACGGGATGTTACTGCGGTGGCGCGGTGGGGATGCCGGCGTCCCTCGCCCGCCTCATGTCCGTGTCCGTGTCCACCCGACTCGCTCATGTCCATGTCCGTGTCCACCATCTCGCTCATGTGCTGCCGTGCTGCCGGCGTCCCTCGCCACCCGCTTGCTCGTGTCCGTGTCCGTGTCCACCCGCCTCGCTCGTGTCAGTGTCCGTGTTCACCCGCCTCGCTCGTGTCCGTCCACCGCGTCGCTCGGTCCGTGTCCGTGTCCACCCGCCTCGCTCGTGTCCGTGTCCGTGTCCACCGACTCGCTCATGTCCATGTCCGTGTCCACCAATCTCCTCATGTGCTGCCGGCGTCCCTCGCCCCGCCGCGGGATGTTGCTGCGGTGCTGCAGTGGGGCGGTGGGGATGCGGCGTCCTCGCCCGCTCATGTCCGTGTCACCGGCGTCCCTCGCCCCGCCGCGGTGCCGCCGGCGTCCCTCGCCCGCCGCGGTGCCCGGCCGTCCTCGCCCGCCGCGGTGCGCCGGCGTCCCTGCCCCGCCGTGCCGCCGCGTCCCTCGCCGCCGCGCCCGCGGCGTCCCTCGCCCCGCCCGGTTCCGCCGGCGTCCTCGCCGTGCCGCCGGCGTCCCTCGCCCCGCAGTGGTGCGCCGGAGTCCTCACCCGCCGTTGGCGATCTTGCCAACGTCCCGCCGCGATCTTGCCAACGTCCCCCCGCGATCTCAACGCCCCCGCCGCGATCTTGCCAACGTCCCGCCGCCATCTTGCCAACGCCCTCCGCGATCTTGCTAACGTCCTCCGCGATCTTGCCACGCCGCGCCATCTTGCCAACGTCCCCTCCGCGATCTGCTAAGTCCCGCTGCGATCTTGCCAGCGCCCCCGCCGCGATCTTGCAACGTCCCCTCCACGATCTTGCCAACATCCCCACCGCGATCTTGCCAGCGCCCGTGCCGTTGTCCTGCCCGTGTGCACCGTGTGGTCCTGTCCCTTTGCACCGTGTGGTCCTGTCTTCTCCCCGCCTAGCCGTTTTCCAGGGATGTTCCCACCCAGCCGCTCTCTGACCCAACCCCCCCCCCCCACCTCCCATTTTCTGCTCTGGTCGGCAGAATATATCAACACATCTCCAGGTGCTTAAAAGTAGTAGAGTTCATTATAACACGGTTATACTTGCATCCTTTTCCAATCATAGTTTTCTGAAAATTGTTTTTGTGATGGGGATGATGGGGATGGCCATGGATTTTGTGATGGGGATGGCCATGGATTTTATGATGGGGATTTTGTGATTGGGGATGATGGGGATGATGGGGATTTTATGATGGGAATGGCCATGGCTTTTGTGATGGGGATGATGGGGATTTTGTGATGGGGATTTTATGATGGGGATGGCCATGGCTTTTGTGATTGGGATGAATCGTGTCCCATAAGTGCCTGGCAATTATGATGCTGACATTTATTTCAGGTTGGATTGTGGGTATTCATACGTATTGCTGCATATGTGCGCACACAAAGCTCCTGTGTTTTCTGCACACCTCTTTATCCAAGCATATTAATATCGAGATCAACAAGCTAACTTTGATCTGTCCTTTCTTATTCCTTTTCCTTTGGTTCATTTGTTACAGGAGTGCATGCTTAACAGGTATTGGTCTTTTCCTTTAACGCAAAATTTTAAAAAATCGTGAAAGTGTCCCAACAGTGCAGGTGTCCCTCACAGGGAAGATCATTTTGTGTTTATTCTTGATACAATCATTCGATGCCTGGTGTTGGCTTGGTGGTTATGGTGGCTGTCTTGGGACCTGAGGGTCCTGAGTTTGAGCCCTGGTCAACCATTCAATTAGCACCAGGTGGGGTTGACTCGGCCTGTCATCCTTCCAAGGTCGGCGAAATGAGTACCAGTGAACTGGGGGTAATAACCATTCGGGGTAACCTGCGTCGGAGTGACGACCCATCCAGGACTGTACTCCTTGCCAATGAAAGTGCCTTGGTAGCCCTATGTGCGTTTGCAGTGTGAAAGGAATGGTATTGTTTTGTTTGTGGGGTAGATGGAGGAATTTCATCGAAAAGATAGGATTATATGGGGGGTAGCGTGGTCCATGGATGGGTAGGAGCCATTTCGATGTAACTTAAGTAGGGAAACTGTCAGCTCGAGTGTTACGTTTCACCACACGGGGGATGGTGCTGTGTTAATTGTGTAGGGATTAAGGATAATTTCTCCCAGCATGTGATTTTCCCCCATTGACCTTTTCCGATGTTTTTGCATTTCAAGACCGACGATAAAAAGGGATCATGTCCTTAAAACGACAACAACCAAGCTGCATGTTCCAAGCAGGCAAGAAACCCCGCCTCCAGGGATGACAACTAGCAAACCACGCCCCTGGAGTGGATGATTGATGGGTGTCACGTCAGAGAGGAGGACAGAGTTAGGATCGGGGTCGGGACGTGAAGAAGGAGCGGGAAGAGAGGTTCTGTGAGGTACGCGCTTGGAGATTGAGGTCTCGTGTTTCGGGCTTCCCCTCGACACGGCGAAGAAGGCTGCACGATTCTCTTGTTTGTGCTGAGGCGGATTTGCCCGTGTGATGCAGCAAAGCGCTGGCCATTGACTGTTCGGCTCGGTCGTGAGAGAACTCGCCTTCGAGCCTCGTGTTGTGCCATCGGGGAAGAAGGCGGCGCCATTCTGCAGAGGAGTGGCGTCGGCAAGTGCGATCGATGAGAGAAGCTGCACGGCGGTTTCTGAGCCCTGGTGTTGAATATCATCGTCCGAACTACCTCCCGTACGCTTCCCGCCGAGAGAGCGGCTTGGTGCCATTTTTGGGGCCGTTTTCCTGTTTGGTGACGACGTGGTTTGGTGAACATCAAGCTCCAGAAACTCATCTCTGGGCACACAGCTAAGTGCCGAGAGAAAGGGAGGATTTTTCTTTTATTTACTTTGTCCCCTTGCTTGTATTAAAGTCTGCGTGGAGGCGCCTTCAAATTAGATTAAGTTTACCTCGCGTTCCGTTTTTATTATAACACTTTGAATTTTTACCATCGTAAATATTTGATTTATTCTCATTAAACCCCGTATTTATTTAAGTTGCTTACGTGTTGTGTCTCTCTGTCGTGGGTTCGAGTATAAACTCGTGTGCCTCCGTTCTCACTGCCCTCCCGTTCCACGCGTGCCATTCATCTCCAAGGATCACGTGTTCGCCTCCAAAGGAGAAAACCATTTGGTGATCCATTATATCCGATCCAGATACTAGAATTTTTAAAGCGATTCTTCACCCTTGATAGATGGGGCCAAAAACGATATATAGCATGACATCTCAAAAGTTGTGGACGGATTCGGACGAAACTTGGTGGATACGTTGGGTGTGTGACAAGGACGAATCGATTCAATTTTGATGAAGATCCGTATCTGGATCCGGATACGAGAATTATTTAATTTTCAAAGTGATTCTTCACCATTGAGAGAAAGGGCCAAAAACAATATAGTACTGTATAGCATGATATTTCAAAAATGTATTGGGCCGGATATGTTCTCATGGATCAGGCATTACGTGGTGGAGGTATGCGCTCTACCGAGCGCCCTTCTAGTTTACTCAAGCGATTCTTATATTATTGATCATATTCATATTCTTCCAGATAAATGTTAAAGAACTGTGCTCCCTGGTGCTGTCACTATATAACCTGGTAAAAAAACTTTCCTGTGTTTATTTTATCAGCATCCAATGATTGTAATAATAATAATAATAATAATAATAATAACAATAACTAGAGGGGGAGCACTCGGTAGAGTGCAAAACCTCCGCCGCCAATACTGCTAGGTCACTCAAGTGAACCTGATATCCTATTCATTCAATTTAAACGTCAACAGTGCTCACAGAGTTATAGTTTGCAACTTTCCCTTTTACTTTTACATACTCAATTAATTCGTCATAACTAGATTCCTTGAGACAGAAATTGATTTTACGTGGGTATATCCACCTGAAGTTCCAAAATCAGCCGCAATTATAATTTTGGCATGTTTTTGTTGAAATCACTTATAACATGTAGAAATGCAAAAAAAAAAAAATCGAAATTTTGTTGAAAAAAAAAGTTGCAAAATTTTGTTTTTTTTCTCTAACATTTTTTTTTTTGGGGGGGGGGGGGGTTGGAAATCACTTAAAACATGTAGAAATGCAAAAACAAAAATTCAAATATTTTTTCAAAATGGTACCCATAGCGGCCATATTGGACTTTGGACCAAGTCCAAAATCTAATGGCATGATCCTTGGACCATACCTAATCCCCCCACCAAGTTTCGTCGAAATCCGTCGAGGAGTTTTTTCCGTAATACTGTTCACAAACAAACAAACAAGCAGTCATAGACTGGTACTTACGAAATCGTCAACTTGACCTCTGACCTTGTCTAATAAAACTGTCTCTAGAGAAGGTAGCGACGCAAACCAGAAGTTTCTACGATGATTCTGTACCAAACCATCAAAAATCGAATGTTTGACCTCACCGTGACCTTGACCGTTGACCGATTTTGACCAAAATCTAATCAGCACTAGCCATCACCCTCCTGAATCACGTGGTGTAATTTGACATTGGTAGCTTCTTCCGTTCTCGAGTTATCTGTACCAAACCATCAAAAATCGAATATTTGACCTCACTGTGACCTTGACCTTTGACCGATTTTGACCAAAATCTATCAGCA
>CM068953.1:146046017-146057403 GCA_035128595.1 Eptatretus atami
ACACACACACGAAAAAGAGCAATCGGAGATTGCAAACCCTCGCCAGGACTTCTTTTGAGTGGTGTATTTTTAGCGGTTTTAGGGTAAATCCAATATGGCTGCCAAACCATGTGAGCAATGACATCATATGTGTGACCCTTTTGTTCCTCGTGGACAGGTGGTCATATGTGTCAAGGTTTGCCTCGATCTGTTCAGCCATTTCAGAAAAGATTTTTGAAGGATATATATATATATATATATATATGGCTGCCGAATCACATGACCGATGACATCATCAAAAAATTTCTCTTGACTATATTATCCCGAGATGACCCTAAAATTTTTTATACTGATTGGATGTAGTGTTATACTTATGCAATTATGACATCATAAATAAGACACCTATGATGTCATAAATATACCACACTCATTCTCCATGAGGAGTACTTGCTATGTGCCACTTGCACATCCATGGCTTGGGGAACACTTGTGTGAAGTTTTCCCTCGATTTGTCCAGCCATTCTGGAGAAGAAGATTTTTTTAATGGGTTTTAGGGTAAATCCAATATGGCTGCCAAACCATGTGACCAATGACATCTGTGTGAACCTTTTGTTCCTCGTGGAGAGGCGGTCATACGTGTAAAGTTTCGCCTCGATCTGTTCAGTGTACTAGGTCTTCTACAAGCCTTGAGTCTGGAAGAAAAAAAAAAACAAAGAAGAAAAGGAGAGCAACAGATGACTTGCCCTAAATGAATGCAAGGCAAGGATAAGGTTGCCCGAGCGATCGCTCACCATTCATGACGAGCTGTGAAACGGATTGTTCCCAAATTGTAGTTGTAGTATGAAATTTGAGACAGGAATACGTAGATGATCAAGGTTGCAGTGATCAACCATTATTTCTCCTTTACAAAAAAATAATAATAATAATAATAATAATCATGTATCTTATACAATTGTGCTCACATGATAGTGTGGATGTTTGTGTACTCACCTTTGAGCTTTTCGAGCCTGGGTTTTAACTCTCACACAGCTGTTCCACATGCAGGACGAGGCATCGATGTTTGCACCGTCCATTGGGAGCCCGTTAAGCCGGAGGATCCACCTGCCAGCCCTGGTCATTTGTGGACATTAAATATCCCCCGATATTCTTTGCAACGAGTAGGCAAATTATCACCAGCACCCTGAACCAATGACCGATTCATGCCCAGACTCACTGCCAGGAAGGTCATGGCAAACCACCCACCATAATCATTGCAATGAATCGACTTCAGTAACACCGACGGTCTCTTTAGTACTTGCTACGTCTGGTTGACGAAACAATGCGGGACTTTCAAAATGGCTTGTGAATGCTGACGAGGCCTTTCGTGTGTGTGTGTGTGTGTGTGTGTGTGTGTGTGTGTCAGTGGTCGTCCTGGCAATGTCGTGGCACTGGGGGATTTGTTATTTATTTATTTGGCATGGGGTTGGTGTACTTTGAATGCACCTCCAGTTATTGTTTGATTATTTATTTATTTATTTTTAACACCTCTGGACTGGTTCTCCTTTATCCACCTTGAAAATTGGAAATCAGCCAACATCACAGCATTACAACACAAAACATCACAAGCATTACAACCAAAAACATCACAGATTACAACCACAAAACATCACAGCATTACAACACAAAACATCACACATTACAACCGCAAAACATCACAGCATTACAACCGCAAAACATCACCAGCATTACAACCGCAAAACCATCACAGCATTACAACCACAAACACATCACATCATTACAACCACAAATCATCACAGCATTACAACACAAAACATCACAGCATTAACAACCCGAAAACATCACAGCATTACAACTACAAAACATCACAGCATTACAACCACAAAACATCACATCATTACACCAAAATCATCACAGCATTACAACCACAAAACATCACAGCATTACAACACAAAACATCACAGCATTACAACCACAAAATCACAGCATTACAACCGCAAAACATCACAGCATTACAAAGCACAAAACATCACAGCATTACAAGCACAAAACATCACATCATTACACCACAAACATCACAGCATTACAACTACAAAACATCACAGCATTACAACCCAAAACATCACAGCATTACAACCACAACCATCAGCATTACAACTCTTAAAACATCACAGCATTACAAGCAAAAACATCACATCATTACAACCACAAACCATCACAGATTACAACTACAAAACATCACAGCATTACAAGCACAAAACATCAGCATCATTACAACCACAAAACCATCACAGCATTACAACCGCAAAACATCACAGCATTACAACCACAAACATCACAGCATACAAACATCACAGCATTAAAACGCACAAAACATCACATCATTACAACCACAAAACCATCACAGCATTACAACCACAAAACATCACAGCATTACAAGCACAAACATCACAGCATTACAACGCAAAACATCAAAGCATTACACACTACAAAACCATCACAGCATTACAAGCCAAAACATCACAGCATTACAAGCACAAAACATCACAGCATTACAACTACAAAACATCACAGCATTACAACCACAAAACATCACAAGCATTACAACCACAACACATCACAGCATTACAACCAAAAACATCACAGCATTACAAGCACAAACATCACATCATTACAACCACAAATCATCACAGCATTACAACACAACATCACAGCATTACAACCAAAACATCAAGCATTACAAACCACAACCATCACAGCATTACAACCGCAAAACATCACAGCATTACAAGCACAAAACATCACATATTACAACACAAACCATCACAGCATTACAACTACAAAACATCACAGCATTACAAGCACAAAACATCACATCAATTACAACCACAAACCATCACAGCATTACAACCCAAAACATCACAGCATTACAACACAAAACCATCACAGCATTACAACCCAAAACATCACAGCATTAAAAGCACAAAACATCACATCATTACAACCAAAACCATCACAGCATTACAACACAAAACATCACAGCATTACAAGCACAAACACATCACAGCATTACAACGCAAAAACATCACAGCATTACAAACAAAACATCACATAGCATTAACAACCACAAACCATCACAGCATTACAACCGCAAAACATCACAGCATTAAAAGCACAAAACATCACATCATTACAACCACAAACCATCACAGCATTACAACCACAAAACATCAAGCATTACAAGCACAAACCATCACAGCATTACAACGCAAAACATCACAGCATTACAACAAAACTCACAGAACATTACAAGCTCAACATCAACAGCATTACAAGCACAAAACATCACAGCATTACAACTACAAAACATCACAGCATTACAACCACAAAACATCACAGCATTACAACCACAAAACATCACAGCATTACAACCGCAAAACATCACAGCATTACAAGCACAAAACATCACAGCATTACAAGCACAAAACATCACATCATTACAACACAAATCATCACAGCATTACAACTACAAAACATCACAGCATTACAACCTCAAAACATCACAGCATTACAACCACAAAACCATCACAGCATTACAACCGCAAAACATCACAGCATTACAAGCACAAAACATCACATCATTACAACACACAAACCATCACAGCATTACAACTACAAAACATCACAGCATTACAAGCACAAAACATCACATCATTACAAACCACAAACCATCACAGCATTACAACGCAAAACATCACAGCTTACAACCACAAACCATCACAGCATTACAAACCGCAAAACATCACAGCATTAAAGCACAAAACATCACATCATTACAACCACAAACCATCACAGCATTACAACCACAAAACATCACAGCATTACAAGCCAAACCATCACAGCATTACAACGCAAAACATCAACAGCAATTACAACTACAAAAACATCACAGCATTACAAGCCTCAAAAAAAAACCATCACAGCATTACAAGCACAAAACATCACAGCATTACAACCACAAAACCATCACAGCATTCAACGCCACAAAACATCACAGCATTACAAGCACAAACATCACAGCATTACAACACAAAACATTCACAGCATCCAACCACAAACATCACAGCATTACAACGCATAAAACATCAACAGCATTACAAAGCACAAAACATCAACAGCATTACAACCAAAAACATCACAGCATTACACCACAAAACATCACAGCATTACAAGCACAAAACATCACAGCATTAAACAACCAAAAAATCACAGCATTCAAACAACCAAAAACATCACAGCATTACAACCCAAAACATCACAGCATTACAACAACAACATCACAGCATTACACAACCACAAAACATCACAGCATTACAAGCACAAAAACATCAAGCATTACAACACAAAACATCACAGCATTACAAACAAACATCATCACAGCATTACAACCACAAACATCACAGCATTACAACCACAAAACATCACAGCATTACAACCACAAAACATCACAGCATTAACAACCACAAAACATCACAGCATTACAACCACAAAACATCACAGCAATTACAACCACAAACATCAAGCATTACACAGCAACAAAACATCACAGCATTACAAGCAAAAACATCACAGCATTACAACAAAACATCACAGCATTACAACACAAAACATCACAAGCATTACAACACAAAACATCACAGCATTACAACCGACAAAACATCACAGCATTACAACCACAAACACATTCACACGCATTACAACCACAAAACATCACAGCATTACAAGCACAAACCATCACAGCATTACAACCACAAAACCATCACAGCATTACAAGCCACAAAACATCACAGCATTACAAGCACAAACATCACAGCATACACCACAAAACATCAAGCATTACAAGCACAAAACATCACAGCATTACAACAACCTACAAAACATCACAGCATTACAACCACAAAACATCACAGCATTACAACCACAAAAACATCACAGCATTACAACCACAAAACATCACAGCATTACAACCACAAAACATCACAGCATTACAACCACAAAACATCACAGCATTACAACCACAAAACTAAATCAACAGCATTACAAGCCCACAAACATCACAGCATTACAAGCAAAAACATCACAGCATTACAAGCAAAAAACATCACAGCATTACAACCACAAAACATCACAGCATTACAACCACAAAACATCACCAGCATTACAACCACAAAACATCAACAGCATTACAACCCAACAAAACATCACAGCATTACAACCACAAAACATCACAGCATTACAACCACAAAACATCACAGCATTAACAACACAAAACTCACACGCATTACATATAAAAAGGTGCAAAACAGATACCCTTAACTACAGCCCATTAGTTCACTGTACTTCCAATCATCAGCAAGGTCATGGAATCCATCATCACAATTGACATAAAATCATATCCTTTTCTCCAACAGCCTCATCTCAGATCATTAGTTCGGATTCAGACCTGGTCAGTCTAACCCTGGAATATGCTGATTCTACTCTCCCAACAATGGTGGAGGCCTTAATGTCAGACATGACATCAGGGCCGTCTCTCTGGACATGTCTTGAGTTTTTTGATACAGTCTGCATCCTGCCTTGCTCTCCAAACTCTCTGCCTATGTAATCGAGGCAAACTCCACTTTTGGATTACTGACTTCCTCCTTTCTCGTAGACAACGTGGGCTCTCAACAGAACCCTTTTATTCTCCTCCTCCTGTTAAGGCTGGAGTATCCTCAGGCAGTGTTCTAGACCCCATATAATTCCTAATTCTTCATCAATGATCTCACTCACTTCTCTGAAAAATTCACTTTATCTCTTTGTTGATGACTCCACTCTCTGCCGTGACATCTTTCATCCTTCTGACAGACAGGTAGCAGCCTCTCCCTCTCCTCAGACCTTGACAAAAATCATAAACTGGTCAAATACAATTTTGCTTATGTATCCAATCGTCCACCTTTGCGTTCTCCCTTACCCTCTTTACCTGCATCTCTCTTGTTTGTTCCCCCTCTCCTTCTACTTTCTCCCTCCGCCCTGCTGTTGGTTTTCCTCTTTTTTCTGCTCTTCCCTTTGTTATGTTGTGTCCTGATTTGTTCTGTCATCCCTCTTCCACGAGCCGAGACCATGTAAAAAATTTAATAAACACGTACTCCGACATATGCGGCATTTTCCAGGAACGTATCCCCCACGAATAACGGAGTACTTGGGGTCCGGGGTCCGACGGTACTTGGAAATATTAATGCCCTTAAGGACAGAGTAACTATGATAAAACCTATGGGAATTCATGCCGTTTTTATTTGGAGCTTTTGTGGTCCCCCCCCAAAGTTTATTTATTGTACGGTATCAAACAAACAGTACCACTTGCTCAAGTTAAGCCACAATGTTTTTCTGTTTGTCCATGCTCTGCATTGTTGTGTATTTCAATGCGTCTTGCTTTCCACATTTTGAGAGACGTAAAGAGGTAAGGAAACACAAAGTGGGATGTTTCTCACAGTACTGTAGGCAATATATCTATCCCCTCCCCTCCCCACCCTACCCCACCCATGCACTATTGTTTGCCAATTGAAGCAATCTCTGGTGTGGTTTGAAATCCACATGCTGTTGAATGATGTACTCCTGCCGGCGAGCCGTCAAACCTGTTTTGCGTTGTGTGCTTCTCACAGCTGATCGCATTCCTATCCAAACCAGTCCAACATGCTTTGAGACACAGCTCATCTCCTTTTCAGTCGAAGTTTTCTTTTCCATGACAATGTCGTGATCATATAATTCTTTCACGCCGGTATTGCCATTTAAATTTTCAGTAAGAACCGTTTTTCAACACAGGGAGTGCACGTGTAAGCTGCAGTGCTTGACTTCTCCGCATTGGAGCCGTCCGTCACTTGACCGATCAAAGCTGTGCAGGTGCTGTACCTCCAAGTGGACAACTCGTATGCAGCATCCGATAATGCATCTCGCTGCATGTTTGCTGTAGTAACTACAACGAGGCGTCGCACGGGAATGTATCTGGACTGTTGTTGTGCCATTCATGGGATAGCTGTCAAACACCCTTTCTCTCATTTAGTGCAGGTAGTGCTTGTGGTGTTTAGTAATACGTTTCCTGATTATGGATACTTTTGTTGATATTTCTTAGATCAAGTTGATGGAGATTTAAAAAAATCTGTCCGATGACCTTGAAGATCATAGCGGTGCACTGTGTTTACATTTCTTTGGGCAAATCTGTCTTCCTGAGTTTGTCTTGAGCTCTTCCTTCCAGGATTTCACTTCCTCTGCCACCTCATGGTCTTTTCCATTTCGACTTCTGAGCTTTGCTTACACCGTTGAGACCGTTTCCACCTTTCAGCCACAACCTCTTGCCCTGTGTTTTGCATTCTATGTTGTGTCCTACTGTTTCCCTTCTTTGGACAACTCGTCCACTCTTTGTTGAAAGATCTTATCCGATTGACACAATTTTCACCGTAGGTGAAACTACTCGCGTAGAATGTTTTAATGATGATTATGACGTCGTAGGTCATGTGGTGTGGCAGCCACGTTTTAAAAAAGGAGAAACATTGCACCTCTGCATCTCCGAAACCGCTCCATGGAAAAAAAATTGAAACATGGCACGTGTCAAGTACTCCCAAAGGGAGATGTGATTTTTTTTTTTGATGATGTCATAGGTGGCACTCGGTAGAGCACTTCGTTGTGACGTCATAATTGCATATGTCCAAAGCTTTATCCGTTCAGTATGAAAAATTTTGAGGGTCATCTTAGGTTAAATTGTATGGAGGGAAAAATTGATGACGTCATCGGTCACGTGCTTTGGCAGCCTTTTTAATTTAATTTTATTTTTTTAAAACACAAAAACCTTCAAAAATCATCATCTCTGAAATGACTGAACAGATTGAGGTGAAACTTTGCAGGTATGATCGCCGATCAATGAGGAACAAAAAGTTTTCTACCTATGACATCATATGTCACATGGTTTGGCAGCTATGATTTTGCATGAAACTTGATACTGCACCCTGCAGGAGAATGGTGAGTAAGTTGGGCTGAAAATTTTTGCGCTATCGTGTACTGTTTTGGCTGTATTTCGGGAACATACATACATACATACATACATACATACATACATATACAAGATGACAGTTTTAGTAATATATAGATATACGTACTTGAACACTGTAGAGCACCACCACTTCACACTTTCAAAACCCTTCTGTTTAGCAGTCCTTAGCCATGTTAAATAGGGTGGTGTATAAGACTGCTTCATTGGCAACAAAAGTATCCATAATCGGGAAACGTATTACTAAACACCACAAGCACTACCTGCACTAAATGAGAGAAAGGGTGTTTGACAGCTATCCCATGAATGGCACAACAACAGTCCAGATACATTCCCGTGCGACGCCTCGTTGTAGTTACTACAGACAAACATGCAGCGAGATGCATTATCGGATGCTGCATACGAGTTGTCCACTTGGAGGTACAGTGCTTGCACAGCTTTAATGAGGGCAGAAAAATCATGGTTTTTATGGGGGGTGATCTGAGATGGTGGTGAACAGCTGTCTTGAAGACCTGGAGGTAAGAATGGGGGAAAAAAACAAATGAGTGGAGGTGAGCAGTGAGCCTGAATTTAGCTAGTTTCACCCGAAGGAGGTTGACGGTGGATCGTGTGATTCCTGCAGAAACCTGGGGGTTGGTGGGGGGAGGGGACAAAGCACAGAAAGAGAGCATAGGGTGAAAGACCAGAAAGGAGGCTGGAGAACAGACAGAGACCACACAGCTCTCTGTGATGGCAAAGTAATAGGCCCATAAACTCAGCTTCATCATAGCCGATTCCATTGATCTTTGAAGGCCTTGGTTTCCACGGTGTCAAGCGAAGCAAGGTGTGAGGCAGGGTCGCCAGTCAAGAAGAAAGCACAACATTCCATCAAACCGAGGATGAAGGCCTTGATGTGCGTAAGAGTTCGGGTGTGCCAAGGTAGGACGTTGCACGATGGAGCATGCCCAGTTGGCGGCTGACTTTGAAAGCAAGGGCATACGTCCAGGTGTAGTGTAAAACCAAGAGGCCAAAAAAAAAATGTCTGCACTTAAAAATACAACATCCTGCCTGATCTTGGGATTCCTAATGATAGATTTGAATAATTTTGAAAGCTTTAGATACTACAGCATGAAGGCTACATCAGTCACATGAGCCCCTGCCCTCCAAGCAGGTGTGTACTCACTCCATTGCACTGTGAATGAAAACCTTGTATGTCATTGGGAACATCAATACAAGACAGAGGAGCAATTGTCTTTGTATCCAGCTTGGCTTCGTGGTTTATTCAGTACAAAGTAATGGCCAGATGCCAACTCGACCTGCATTGCATTATTTGATCCGGTTTTCAATTACACTTGGATGTGATTGTGCAAAAATAAATAAATAATAAAAATCAGATTTCAAGATTAGAGTTTTGAGTAATGTGAACAAAACCGGTTTGACTTGAATGCGCAAGCTGTAAGTGTTCTTTTGTTGACTCGTTGCCTCAACCTCATATATTCAGGCTTCAATGCAGCTCAGGGATCCTGGCTGTGCAGAATGATGAGGGAATTTAAATAATTTAGTTCTTTGGTCTTCAGGGATACAATGCAACGAGTCTGCAGCTAAACTGATATCTTAATTATCTTGAGCAAGTTGAGTCACCTGATCAAAATGAGGTTATTTAGACTTTGGTATTCGTGTTTTATTTGAACCTCGTTGTGATCATCCAATGGTGGTGTCACGACTTTGGCTGGAGAGGGGTAGAGCTCGGTTTGCGCGTAATCCACATTTGGCCGGAAAACGACGTGTGGCTGTTGAAGGTGCACGTTTTTGCATCAATTTGAACAATAAGTGAAAGTTTTTATTGTGACTTTGACCTTCCGCTTGTGAAAATAATACCACACAACAATTGGAAACTTATAGCGGTGTTTCGCTAACTTGTTTCGTGTTGTGATTTTTCATAATTCAGTCCATGGTACATGGTATTAGCAAATTACTGCAATCATCCACCCAAACTTGAAATGCCTTTGCCTATTTATTGTCCTTTATTTAATTGTGCAGTAGGTATTGGGAATCAGTTGGAATGTAGATGCCATGAAGTAAGTAGCCGACGTTTAACTTGTAATGGCTTTGGGTACGAGGGGTTTCCATAATATCGGGCTTTTTCAACTTGACCTTTGTCAGTGTCCTGAAGAAACTTAAGATAACAGGTCAATGTGTTTAATTTATTGACAGATTATGCCAGAACATTAAAACCAGGAATGCCATGATATATGCACCTGAAATGTACCACAGTTTGGTATGATGTGTTTAATGGCAGGGTCCAAGTTGTGCTTGCTGCTAAAGTCGAATGATCACTTCATAAGGAAATGATTAAAGAGTTGTGTCCAATTAATAATACATTATATAACAAAAAAATATTGGGACAGGCAATATGTGGTATATAGATTTTGTTTTCCTGAAATGACTTCCAATTTAGTGGGGCAGATAACAGCAATTTTTGAGAGGAATCGTGCAAATGATGATACAAGCATCAAATTTTGCACAGTTGTTTCTCCGGGGATTCTAATCAAATCTGCCTGATTGGCCATTTGAAAATCCAAATTTTGAAAAATTTGAAGAAAAAAAAAAACTTCAAAAATGTCAAGATCACGAATCAAGTTGGATGCTGGCTGAGATTGGTGAATGTTCAGAAACATCATCAAAGACGTTCCAAGTCTGCCATGCAGTTTTCTTCACTTTACCGCGGAAGCCAGACGCGACGTCACATCCAGTGAACGCATGAGAAGTATGGATCCCTCTAGCTTTCTCAGCCCTATTGCAGAACTACCTCATGGACTGGAATCCATCGCGCCTGGCTCCTTGGCCAAAGGCAATCCACATGTTTTCAAGACCTCGTTCCTGTAAGGACGCAGTACAGATATTGCTATGACTAGTACGTCCGTGTCATTAGCTAATGATAATGGACTTGCTACCATCCGTCGTTGCATCCCTGGCGTGTACAAATATCGAGTGTCAGTTTCTTCGTGACAACATGGAGACACAGCATCCAGTGACTTCCTTGTGTTGCTCATGGCATCTTCTCCTTTTGTGACAATGACTGTGCTTGCGTCTGTGCTTCACACATCTTTTCCGCAAGGAAGTGAAACAAGCTCGTCTGTTGGCATGTCATCTGCGAAAAAGACTCTCCAGTTACTTGGGGTCTTACTGGTTCCTGTCACTCTTCTTCTGATTTCTTGCCACCTTTTCGACCTTGCCTCGGACTTCAGACTTGACTTCTTGTACACATCAAACATCACCTTTCAGATGATGTCTTCTTTAGCATAGTCATCAAATATCTTTGAAGTGCGTGGAGGAAGGGCATTGATAAGTGCT
>CM068953.1:146126611-146147211 GCA_035128595.1 Eptatretus atami
CTGTCTTAACTACTCTCGAGAGAGCCGATGGCAAGCCCGCCCAACTGACCCTTTTGTTCTTTTGGACCAAAGGGAAAATGCTTCGGGGAAACGATTATGGTACTTCAGCATTTTATTTATATATTTATATATTTTAGTTCCCCATTTTCTTGCGGGAGGGCCAGGAACGTTTTTCTGTGTTTTTTTTCTTTTCGCCCCAGTCTTTCCCGAGTGATGCAGGCCGCCAGGAATGTTGATGGCACGTTTAATACTTTGTAATTTGTTCAGGGGTGCCACGATATTGTCCTACATCTTTTCGAAGGACACCGTGGGTTTATTTAACATTCACCAACCGTCCTGAGAACTGAACGTCCTCCGACGGACGACGCACATCGATGCCTCACCCGCATGCGAAACACCAGGATTATAGTTAGGGTCGGGCATCGTCAACCAGACTACACGCTCAGCGTGAGGTACGGGATTCACTCCTGCAAAGTCAGCAGCACCTCGTCGATTGACCGTTTTTCTTTTCAATTCGCAACCATTTTGCTAGACTGCCAACAAGTCACGTGAACACTTATGACTATAGGATAAAAACAAAAATCACTTTTTCAGCAAGAGCAACAAAAACATTTGCTATGAATGCAGTAAAATTTGCAAAGATTTCCTGCAAATTGCAACATTCAAACTTTGTGGAGGACAAACGACCCCGTCTTCTCCACCAAATGAATAATCAAGCAGCCAAAATAGCCCCAAATGCCATGGGCATGGTTACATTGCTAGCTACACTTATATAACTATTTCTTTTTAACTATCTTCATCGACATTGAAAATCTACATATTTTACAGACGTTGCTAATTCATAGTATAAGTTCGTTATATCACTCAACACAGGGACTGCGAGCAATCCATTGTACAGAGGAATGTAATGGGAGGCTGCACCAGTACAGGAGCACCGCTTCACGTCAGCGAAACAGGACCAACGCTTTTTTGCTTGACTCTTTGCGGGATTTTTAAATTGGACATTCCGCTCACGTCCCGGATCTTATTTTCTTTTCTTCTTTCTTCTTTTTCTTCTTCTTCCAAGCCACTCCCTCCCAATCCCGTATCTGTTGATCTGATGTCTCTTCTCCCTCTTATTCCCTCTCTCATTCCCCCCCCCCCCCCGACGCCACGTCCCTTACCTCCCCACTTCTCCAGCATTGACTTCACGGTACATCCTCCTCTCTTCTCTCCATCCAATCCTTCGCATTTATCTCCCTCCTTCTTGAACATCTTAGTTACCTCATATGTTCCCTTTTAAAAAAAAAAATCATGTGAACTCCTTCTTACGTATGTTAATTCTCATGAGCAGAGCTGCGTGCTCCTTTTTAAAAATAAAAATAACAATCCATACTATGTTATTGTCTCATTTTGACAGCAAATGTTAGTTTTTATTTTTGTATTCCACAACCTCGGACGATTCTGACACAATGAAATGATTGAAATATTTTGCTTCACTTATCATTTTCAATGGGTGTGCCCCCACCAGCCGCACCCCTCCTCTGGTTAGCCCCCTGTTTTCGGGACACGTTTTTATTATACAGTATATATCTATATCTATATCTTATAATTATTATCTATATCTATAAATATATCTAATATAATATTATCATAACTATATCTATAATCTAATATCTACTATATATTTACATTGTTACGAATTCCGCCGCCGCCGGTGTGCGAACACCGCTTTTCCTAATAGCAGGCGCGCGCGCCACCAGATGGACAATTCAGTTCGTGACCATTCCGGAACAACGCCGGAACCTGTCACGGGATGGTCTTCACCCCACGGCGAGCATTGCTCCCGCGCAAAATAGGGTCAATCGCCGAATATCGCATTATACCTAAGTACCTGCGCCGGGTAGCCTACCGGAGAGACCGTACCTCGGCGCAGGTCGGTTGACGACGAACGCTCCAGCGGTATCCGTTTCGTTCTGAGTGATAACGAGCGTGGTATTATTCGCCAACCTCGCGGATCCGATTCTATCTACGGGTATTAAACCAAACTAAATATTCACGGAGAATGCAATATTGGCGTTCCAATGGGGAAAAAAAGACACGTCGAATGGGTTACATTCACACAAGCACATTTATTTTACCAAGCACACATATACAAGCATGAATCAATGCAGGTTCAAAAACACGTATACAGGCAACCATCATGCACGGGGACGGGGACAAAGACGAGCGCGAGGTGAAGCACTATTGCACCGTCTATAAGCATCAGCTAGGTCACTTAACAGTTAAGATCGGCGCCACAACTCATTCAAAAAAGAAATGAAAAGGGCACCCAAAGACGAGGCGCAGACTAGTCGCGTAGCCTGGTAGTATGCGTGAGCCGGATGACCGCGGAATCCCCGACCGTTGCAGGTTACCTGCCCCTCGGGCCAGGTGGGCGAGCTTTTTCCCCCCCCCCCGGGCCGGCTTTTGCCCCCCCGGGTTTTTTTTGCGGCAGGCTGCATGGCAGAGCTTTGCAAAGCGGCGGCCTCCCGTCCACGGTCCCTTCGTGCCACGCCCGGGACTCACGCCCACGACTGAGAGCTCGCGGACTCAGCCCGAACCACCGAAACCCAAGGACCTTCGAAAGCCAAGACGAGAAAGAAGAAGAAGCCCCACGCCACCGACGAAAACCACCACAACACGACCTGCGTTCTGAGTGCCCTTATATCCCCCGTTTCCAACGCCTCGCCCCTCCCCTTTTTATCGCTCCGCCCACCTTCCAGCTCCTGCAGGAAGGCTTCCAGGAAAGGGGGAGCCCTCTCGCCCCCACTCCGCGGCCTCGCGGGCCAAGAGAATCATTCTTGGCACCAGGTTCCAGGGAGATCATTCCCCAAATTCAGGCCCCCACCTTTTTTCACCTTTGATCTGGTCAAAATCGCACCTCCCACACCAAGCCGCAGGGAAAGCAGGCGGGAAAATTGCGGGAAATCGCGACGCCATCGATGTTCCTTGTTTCTTCGCTTCGTCGAGACGATTTACATTAGTGGAGAGGGCCAGTCAGGTTTGGCGTGTGGAGGAAGGGATCGGCAGATTGGTTTGTGCGGGAAGGTGGATTAGGTGATCGTCGAGTTGTTGTTGATCGTCGTTGTTGTGGTTTGAGGTTGAAATGTGGTTGGTCAATGGTGGTTGATGGGTTGGCGTTGTTGGTTAATTTGGGAGCGCTTGTTGGTGCTTTGTAAAATAAGATGCAAACAGAAAACCCTAACTCAGAAGTATCACAGTCACCCGAATGAACCAATAATTCCTTAAACAAACGTGGGGAAGTCCAACTAACATGTACTTTATGCAGATAATGAAACATCTACGGACATTCTGATGTGTGTTTCTGCGAAATTTCCACAGCCGTAACAATATCTATATATTCATTACTCCTTCTTCGGCCGCTCCGTTAGCGCCCATTCCAGCCAGTACACGTTAATTGATCGCTCGATTTAGAGGATCGGGTCTGTCTCCCGACCGGATCCCGAATTATCTTGCAGCACCTGTCACTATATATATTGTTGCGAATTCGCGCCCGTCGGCGTGCGACGGCACGTGACTCGAATCGCGACCGCCTCGCCCACCGGACGGACAATTCAGTCGTGACCCTCCCGGCTAACGCCGGGATCCAGTCACGGTGGACCTTTCGGCCTCACACAACCCAGTCCGCATTCTACCCGCGCGGAATAGGGTGAATCGCCGAAATCGTATACCTAATACCCGCACGGGTAACCTACCGAGGGGTTGTACCTCGCCACAGGCCGACTTCGGACACGATCCGCTTAAGCGGCTCGTTCCGGCTACGGGATCGAGCGGTTTTATCGTCGGCCTTGACGGTTCGATTAATTATCGGGCGTCCCGCGCCCACACAACCCTTTACGTGAAACAAGATGGAGACCCAACGAAGGAAGGACGCAGCGAAACGGGGGAAGAATTCAACAAGCAGCATTTATTTACAACGACACACACAGAGCACACATATTGCAAACGTATGAAATCAGCAAAAATGCACATATATCAATAGAAACAAAAACCAAATGCAGAGCTACACCGAAACGCGACACACGGACCACTTACACAATTCTAATTCACGAGACACGGCGCCACACACACACGTTCACACAAAACCAAAAGAAATGGAAGTCGACTTCCCTGTGGTGTTGAGTCCTCGGCGACCGTCACTCGCCGTGGTCCGCGAGCTCTCTTTTGGTGCATATATATATATATATATATATATATATATATATTTATGTGTGTGTATATTTATGTGTATATATATATATATGCAGATATATATTTCAAAAAATAAAAATAGTAAGTATAGCAAGAGTGAAGGTGAGGGTTAAGCAAGTTTTATAAAAGTTTATAAATGCCAGCAGCAGAAAAACGATAGATTTGTCCTGTGAATGAAGAGATGTTTGGAAATGAGGATAGAAATTAAATTCATCATTTCTGTGCTGTGGCTTGAATTCATTTGAAACCTGCCTTTCCACCTCTAGGTATATTTAAGCCTCTCCCTGGAGGACACGGGAGGCTTATACCTGTCGTTGGATTTGTTTCGACAATTGGTGCCCCCAATTTTTAATTGGACCCGAGTTTCTTAAACTCCTCAAGGAACTAAAACACCATTGAGAAAAAAAATAACTCTTTTTTTTGTAAAAATTCTCCCAATATCCGAGCTGTATCTATGAGCCAGCTGGGACTTTGATGGAATGAAATTTTGCATTAATAATGTGAACATAAAGTCGGTGGGGTTCAGCATTTTTTGATCTTGACCTAATTTTTAGGCCATGACCCAATTATTGACATTTTAATGTTTTTCACCGCAACTCGATTAATGTTTGGCCGATTGGAATCAACTTCCCCTCTCGAGATAACCGAGAGCAAGGCACATGTACACTTAAGTTTCATCATACCCCTCTGAGTTGAAGGTGAAGGTTAAACGGTGGTCTAAAAATAACGTGTTTTTCTTATCACTCAATTTTGCCAATGTGTAATCTCAAAGACTGCTTGGCCTTCCAAGATGTTCTTGCTTCATAATAGTGGACCTGCACTGAAGTTGTGCACCTGATATTTGATTATAATCTCCTTAATATACATTTTTTCGGATTGTGACATTAAAATATAACACCTTTTTGACCATAACTTGAATACTTTTCCTCTGATTTTAATGATCTTGAGTTTTATGGATAGATTGTAGATGGGGACACATTTTCTTAATTTATACTCATTCCCTAAATGTTGAAGGTCATGGTCATATAGTGGTCAAAATTTAACGTGCCCTCGTTGGATCCATGGGCCAAGAGTAAGTTGCGCCCATTCACCAAGGGTAAGCTGGGTGAGGCTTGCCCTTGGCGATCGCGTTGTGCTCGCAGACATCTAGTTCTCATTGAAGATTGTTTGGAGTGGTGGTGATTCCTGTTACATTGATGTACCTGCTGGAATGACTCCGAAGGAGTCTCCTGGCATAGCGGTCAGTACACACTTGCCTCACAATGTTCACTTTGATTCCCGGATAGTGTGAAGCCTTTGGCAAGTTTCCTTGTTCCATAATGCCTTCTTTTTACTCAGCAGAAATGTGGAACCCAGTTAGTAGTTGATTGGCAGATCACTTTCCTTAAATGGTCCTACCATTGTGAGTTGCAAGAGTCGGCTGGTCTTCTTGGATCTTCCTCCTGCTTGCATTCATAGAATGTGGTTGTTGTGCGGGAAGCAGGCTTCTGCATTGTGAACAAATTAGCACATCATACATAAATGGCCATCTTTACTATGGGACTTTTGAAATGATGCGATGTGCCCCAGAATGGTTTGTGCGCATGTGCAGAAACCCCTAGCAACAGCGGCCATCAGGGCATGCTAACGTATATATCGTTTATGCGAGATAGGAATCATTACCTAAAATGGCTTTGAGAAGAAATTGAAAATACTTGGAAAAGTACCTGATAGAAAGGGTGTGCCTCTGCACTACGAAGGAGTTGGAGAACTTTCTCAGCTTGCCGACAGGGCTGAGATCTTGCAGCTGCCTGTACTGCAGACTCCCGACAATGTGGATTGTGGATGGGCACGTGTTACTCAAACCCTCGACCATCACTGCCAGCGATTGGACTTTGAACCAAGCTGTTAGATCCGGATGTTAGATTTATTTACATGAGATCCGGATGTACCAGTCAGGTTCCCTGCTTGGGAGACACCGTATCTGTTTTGGGTACTTCTTAACAGCAATGTAAAGATCAGACCTGGGGTTTGTGAATGCACAGGGTAAGTTTCAAATCAACATTAAAAATAATATATACTGTTAATCATGTTTGGGGGCAGAGGTGGTCCTGAAGCATCCATCTTCTCCCCAGCAAGGAGCCACGACTCGTGGACCAAGTCGAGCCTTCTCCTTATCCGTGCTCCTTTTCCTCTTCTGTCCCCAAAGTGGCAATGATGTAGTTCCGCGCGACCTCCCGTGTGACCTCTGTGGTCCGCCTGGTCTCGGTCTCATCCTTTCTCAGTTTCATCCTTCCTTGATGGGATAGAGTCGGCAATACCCAACAAGGCCAAGGCACCAGGCCGCGTCCGAAACGCATGCCGATCACTGCAACGCAGGATTCATTTCGCACGGCCATCTGCCTCACCAAGGCTGCTGTTCTCGGCTTGGTTCTCGCTCCCATCGAATTTGTTGTCTTTGGTGCGGTCGTAGATCCCACAGAACTTGGTCTCATGCCTGAGGTGGAACTTGGCAAAAATGGTGTCGCCAAACCTCGGGCCTTCATTCTCAGCATGATGGGGTCGGCAAAACACAACAAGCCACAAGGTCAGGCCGCTTCCCAAATACATGTCGATCAGCACAACTCTGGACGCCACCTGCATGGCCCTAAACCTCTACAAAGCTTGCCGTCCTCTGCTCGGTTCTCACTCGCATCAAAGTTGTATTCAGCGCGGTCCTCTATGCCACAAAACTCAGCCTCTCTCATCCTCAAAGGGCAGAACTTTACGAGAGAGAGAGAGAGTCACCAAAGCTGTGCAAGAGGGAGTTGTTTGCTTTCACACGTCATTTTGATCGATCCTTGATGCATTACGACTTGGATAGGCAGGCGTACCTGCGTTTCCAAGAATCCCCTTAACATTGTTCTGTGGACATTCTACTTTCTCACCCAAGCTTCCACGTTTCTCGACACGTTGCTTCGCCTCACAGTTTTTAATTGGCACCTGCTGTCCTATTCTAATTTCTACTTCTCTCCTACTTCGTAGTCACAGCAGGTCAGCTGTGTGTGTTTTCATTGGAGACAGCGCTGTTGCCTTTAACAAGTCACCTTCCCTTCCCCCATCTCCTCAATCATGCATGAGCTGCATTAATGCTTTTATTTCCTACACAACCCTCATAAAGTAAAGATTTCAAGGTCGACTAGGAAGGATTATCTGTTTCCAAAGGTTGCATGACTTCAGTTATCATCACAAGCATGGAGTACACGTGGAATAATAACGTTGTGTGAAATAAAGTGTAATCTTGGGAAGCTTTGCTGTCTTTTTGCTGAAATGCATAATTGACCCGGAAATGTTGCAACTTGTACCAAAATGATGTCATTTAGAAATGTTTTTTGGGACGTTGTACATTCGTTTTCTTTGACTGGGGATTTCCATGCAGCAGAACTCCAATGGCCAAGGGAATTCGGGCATGCTTTGGGGAGGAGTTGCAACTTGCTGCTGTCGGCTTCCTCAGCTAATTTGATGCTTTGTGGCTCTTGCAGTGTAGTCGACAATCAAAACGGAACGTAGTTCATCATTGAAGTTTTTGAAATTCTATCTGGAATGGTGGTGAAGCATACTCACGCATCCCCTTTTTTATGCCAAGTATTTTTATCCCATGTTTAAAAAAAACAATGTGGGGATATTGTAATCGGCTTTGTCTGTCTGTCTGTCTGTCCATCCGTCACGCTGTCTCCTCTGAAACAGTTGGGTAAAATTCACCAAACTTGGTAGTTATGATCATGACATGGAACGAAGGTGTGAGCGCAGTCTCATTTTTGGCCCCTCTCCCTGGGGTGGGGTCAAAATGCCAAATCCCCAAAAAAATGTATTACAGGTACATTAAAAAAAATTGTAATCAAACTTTGTACATGAAATATAAAAAAAAAAATTTGGGGGGGGGGGGGGGATGAGTGCATGAATTATGTCATGATTTGTTGGAGTTGACCCCCACCACCACCCCTCCTGCTCATGATTATGGGGTGGGGAATGATGGCTTACATATGCATGGTCAAAACAGGAAAAACGTTTTAACTCTAAATTCCCTGTCTTCCTGCCCCCATAAATCTTACTGTGCCCCTTTCTTTAAGGTAATATAGAAATTTCATTTGAAAACCTTTGCATCTTGCTCTTGCTCCTACTTGAAGATCTCGATGTAGTACATATTAGCAACTCGCTGTTAAAATGTAGTACATATTAGCAACTCACTGTTTTTTTTCTCTTCTCACAGTAACCTCCAACGTATTCTAACTATAGACTGTGATCCTGGTGCTATTCCATCAGGAGTTGTCACATTTGTTGAAGAATTAATTGGCCTTTTGGCTTGGTACTTGATCTTTGTCAAATAAGGCTGCATTATTTGGGTTTATTTATGGCTTTTGAGATTAGATTCCCATTTAAATTTTGTACTCAGTAGCTGTATGGCTGAAGTTTAGTTCTCACGTTGACTTGGAGAATCTTTATCTCAAGAAGAAACCCGTCGATTCACAGCATTACTTTATTAGCCCCTGTTGGACATAAGCCCGAAACAGGGCTTATGGATTTGGTCTCGATTTTTGTGTGCGTGCGAGCATGCGTGCGTCTGTAACCATATCGTGGACATGTATGGACCTATTTTATTCATACTTCACACAAAGACGACACATTACAGTATACATATGCACGTCATTTTTTTTGGCGATGTGATCAAAGATGGCTGACTGGCGGCCATTTAAGTTGTAAAAAAAAATAATAATAACGGTATCAAACATGTCGTCCACCATTTCTTGGACATGCATTTACTGATCGTGTTCAAACTTAGCACACAGATAATTAATGATGGATTACATATGCACGCCATTTTTTTTCCAACATCAGATCCAAGATGACCGATTGGTGGCCATTTTTAGTTTAAAAAAAAACCTGATGTTGAACACGTCCACCCCATTCTCGAACATGCATTTTCCGATGTTTTTCAATCTTGACACCCAGATAATGAATGAACGTTAACATGTGCACCTCATTTTTTTTTTTTGAGATCAGATCCAAGATGGCCAACTGGCGGCCATTTTGTTACTTAAATGTGTCCCCAACCATTTCTCAGACATGCATGCTCTGATTTATTTTTTGTTGTGTTCAAACTTGGCCACAAACACAGTACATGATGGCATACAGTGCCCCTCACTTTATTTTGCGATGTGATCAAAGATGGCCGATTGGTAGATTGGCGGCTATTTTAGTTTGTACATTAATAAGGGATAGCCGTTTAACTCGGTACAACAAAATTACTAAAAACACAAGGACTCTGACATTTTATCTTTTTTTTTTTTTTTACTTGTTTTGTTATATTATTTGTTGCCATTGATATGGTGTCCCAAGTCTTGTATTTTTTCTTTCTCCCAACCCACATACGCACTTGTGCCTCCAGGTCGACTCTCTCTATAGTCTGTTGGAGTCACACAGCCCGGGCCTTGATTTCTCTGACACGAGTGTTCAACAGATGCTGGAAGAGAAGAAGGATCAGATAAGGCGTGAAATACACAAGGTGCGTTTGGGTTTTTATACTCGTTCTGTAGAAATGTTCAATTGGCCATTTTTATCCCCACGCTTAAAAAACAAACAAACAAACAAAAAGAAAAACAGGCGGCATATTGTCATCAGATTTGGCTGTCTGTCTGTCACGTTATCTCCTCCTAAACGGTTGTGCACAAATTCACCAAACTTAGTAGTTATGATCACCACATCGTAAGAATGTGCAAGAGCGGTATCGTTTTGGGCCCTGACGCCTGGGGTCCTGCGTTTGGATTTGAATCCACCTCCACCCCTCGATTCATAACCCAGGGGGGTGGGGACTACCAGTGACAGGGGTCAAAAGAAGATTATTTTTTTTTAAACTCAAAATTTGATATTGGGCCATTCCTTGTTGAACTTTTTGCCATCTTTTGACTTTGCTTTCGGTCAGAAGCATTGGGATTTGTGATGGCACACGAATCCCCATGTTTCCGACCGCCATCGACTTCACTCTAGTTTTCATTTTTCAATAAGCTTCAAGCGTTTATAGTTTATTGGTAAAGTTTTCTTTGTAACAGGTTACTTGGCACAAGCACTTGCAATGACATAGAAGTTTGCAAATGGAGAAGTAAACCAGAGACAACACCTTGCTTGCTTTACTATAGCAAATGACACAAATGATGAGATTCTCTGCTTTGTGATAGTGATAGTGAAAGGCGAGTTGATGAAGACTCATTGCTTCAAACTGGCCAACTGTAGGAGGGAGTACTGCCTCCAGACTTGTATACAACCTTGCTCCGACAAACAGTCACCCACAGTGTATTTATTACCATGCTTTTTGACAGTAGTCCACTTTGAAAACTCCATGACAGTGTGCCCGACATTGAACTAAATAATTGCCCCGTGCATGCGAAGTCAAAAGCGGGGTAAAGCGATTGGTTCACTTTGTCTGTCTGTCTGTCCACAAATCCTTTCAACAACAACTCTCAAACTACACATACAATTTCGATGAAACTTTACCACAACATTCATCACTGTGTATGTGCTAAAGTTTGTTCATGGCATTTAAAAAAATCGGGCCCGACGGGGGTTGCCCCTCAAAATATGTATTTGCTTTCCTTTCTGAAGCCACACACACAATGTCGGTGAAACTTAACAACAACGTTTATCACCCGTGATGTACTAGGGTTTGTTCATGGCATAAAAAAAATCCATACGTATTTACTTTCTTCTCCGTTACATATTTTGTGGGTCATCCACGCCTACCAGCGGGAGCGCCCAGGGGTATTGCCCCTATGTTTTTATTTATTAAATAGCTTATGCAAATGTCATACATTTCAGTGAAAGTCGCATGAATAAAGAATTTGGTTCAGCATTTCCTTGGATACCACTTCTCTTGCATTGTGCAAAGTCTGTGCATTTTGTCGCATTTCCTTGGATACCACTTCTCTTGCATTGTGCAAAGTCTGTGCATTTTGTCGCATTTCCTTGGATACCACTTCTCTTGCATTGTGCAAATCGGTGCATTTTGTCAATTTCCTTGGATACCACTTCTCTTGCACCTTGATCTTCGTCACCAATGTCGCGGAGAATATGAAGCATGTACGGATGCAACTTTGCATCATTTACCATCCTGTAAACTGACGTGAAGTTTTTGGCATGTTCAACTGCAAAGATTCCCCTCCACCCCCCCCCCCCCTAAAAAGATTAACCTCCAACAAAAGTGCTGACTTACCTTCTTAGAAATATTCCAAAGGCTCGAAGACTTCCGTGCCCGGTCGTGGCTTGCATCGTTTTGGCCTGAGGCTTATGCAGTGGAAGTGGCAAGCATTATTAAATGGGATCACACAATGAAGTTAGCATATTGTGTTTTTAGTTTGTGCTGAATCATTTCTGTGTATTCCTGTCTGGAACACCATAATGAATAGCAAGACTAAGTGAACCTCTTGAAACCATCCCTGCAATTTTAAATTGCTGACTTGGATAGTAAGTGGCCGTGATTTTTGCCATCTATCTGTGTAAAATGAAAATGTGCAAGAATGCGAAGCGAGCAGAATGAAATGCTAAGGAAAATAGCTTCTTTTTTTTTTTTTTTTTTTTTTTTTAACCCTTTCAGCTTTTTCATCAGATTTCAAAAAAATCTTTATGAATATGGAGAAAATAAATAAATAAAACTGTGTCAAAATGTGAAAGGGCAAAGTCATAGTGACTATAAATAGTCCTTATTACCCACCACAGCGCGTCGAGCGTGAGATTCCCCGTTTGTTTCTTTAATCGCTTCCATGTTTATTTATTTACCACTAGCAAATACAATCCATTGCTTCGCTGATGGGAATATTAAGAGGGGGGCGGGAGAGGAGGGGGTGGGGGGGGAGAGAGACAGAGAGAGGTGAGAGGTGGGAGTGGAGGTATGAGAGAGAGGTGGGGAAGGGGTGGGGGGGTGGAGAGGTGGGGGGTGGAGAGAGTGGAGGTGAGAGGTGGAGAGGGAGGTGAGAGGTGGGAGAGGGAGGTGAGAGGTGAGGAGAGGGAGGTGAGAGGTGGGAGAGGGAGGTGAGAGGTGGGAGAGGGAGGAGAGGTGGAGAGGAGTGGGGGAGAGGGAGGAAGAAGGTGGGAGAGGGAGGGGAGAGGGAGGTGAAAGGTGGGAGAGGGAGGTGAAAGGTGGGAGAGGTGGGAGAGGGGGTGGTGAAGGGGGAGAGGTGGGAGAGGGAGGTGAGAAGGTGGGAGAGGGAGGTGAGAGGGAAAGAGGAGGGTGAGAGTGGGGAGAGAGGGAGGTGAGAGGGAGGTGGAGTGGGAGAGGTGGGAGAGGTGGGAGAGGGAGGTGAGAGGTGGGAGAGGTAAGTGAGAGGTGTAGTGGGAGAGGGAGGGTGAGAGGGTGGGAGAGGGGGGGTTGAGAGGTGGAGAGGGGGGTGAGAAGGTGGGAGAGGGGGGTGAGAGGTGGGAGAGGGGAGAGGAGAGGTTGGAGGTGAGAGGTGGGATGGAAGAAGAACCTTTCTAACACACTTTAATTCTTACTGGTACTAAAGGGTGGTTCTAATTGGTGGTTCTCAAGGGTAATTCGAATGAGTTCTAAATGGTTCTCAAGGCTAATTCGAATAGCTAATTCTAAAGGGTTTTGTTCGTTTTGAGGTTTTGCCTATTTCATATTTAAAATGCCAAACTGAACCGCTTCCTTCGGACACTGGTGTGATTTTTATATAAATGTACAAAATACTATTATTGCTTTGAAGTTGTTGCACTGTTCATATCAATCTTGTTTTTTGAAATTTTTTGGGTTTTGCATTTTTTCCCCTTATTTATTTTTAAATAATTGTTTAGCTTGGTCGTTAGTTTACAGAGGTTTAAGGAAGGCTGGAGGTCACTTGGATCGGTAGGGGAACAGACGTCATGTAATCTTCAACAAAGAATCCCTGGGTAGCCAACTTCCCACATGAAGCATTTTGAAATAAACATTGCTTTTAGAATTCCCTGCAAAGCCAATGTTACTTTTGCTTTGTGGACAGGGTTTCCAATGATTAATGGCAATGTGTGTTCACTCCCGTCTGTCCAAGTGGTGGAGGTCATGTATGCAGTGATGTGTAAATTGTTCATTGTAGATCGTTGTGCGATTCTGCTTTGTTCTTGAAATCAAGAAGTGGACCGAGTAACAGTTGAATGTTGCATGCATTAGAAAAAAAACATTTTGTGTGCATTTTATATTCGGCCTTACTAACAATTTGATGTGTGTTTCATCAAGGATGGATAACGTGAAGAAGGTGTGCTTGAGAAATAAATGTCTTTTTGGAAAATGGTATGCTTGATGGCTGGTGTCTCACCTGAGACTGCTCCCCTGCAGGAGTTGAAGATAAAGGAAGGTACGGAGAATTTGCGCAAGGTGACTACAGACAAGAAGCAACTAGCAAATGTGGAGAATTTATTGAAGAGCTCTGCTAAGAAGATTGAGCAACTTCATCAGCAGCTGCAAGAACTAGATGCACACATTGTTGTCAAAGATGCAGATGATCTTTTAGGTAGTAATAACTGGCCTGCTTTACCTTTGTTATGTACAAAAAAAACCCACACTGTGTATTCATCAGAAAATATTTGTTGTATTTCTTTTTGAGCGTGAAAGGGGAAGGAAAGATGTAAATAAATATACATTTTTGTATGTAATATTTAAATAGCCCTTGATAGTGGTGATATTCCAGCAGATACCCTCGCCTGCTCACCCTCGAGAAACCCTCACCCTCCTTGAGTCCAGGCTGGTTACTCACCTGTATTCATGCATCCCCATACTCTCCTGATTTATTTATGTAATCCTCTCCCTGTATGCCTGGTGTTGGCTTAATGATTCGGGTGGTGGGCTTTGGATCCTAGGTTCCTGAGTTCAAATCCCGCTTAGCTGTTGGATTAATACCAGGTGGGGTTAACTCGGCGTGTCATCTTTCCGAAGTCGGCAAAATGAGTGCCAGCATGCTGGTATTCTGTGTTGGAGTGGCGACCCGTCCAGGATTGTGCCCAATAGCCAAGGAGACTGCTTAGGCAGCACCAACGCTCTGCACAGAGTGTGGTCCCAATCTCCTCCTCTCCCTGTGTCCGTTACGTTGTCCTCACTTCAATATTTTAAATGTGCTGCCCATCATTACCATCACTACCCACGCACATCCATGGTATCTTCTACACTCGCTGATTCTTTCCAATTCTGCTGTTCTTCGAACCATTGTTACTCATAATCCCCACTCTTTTTGACGAAATACCTGGGGCAGGGTCAAAAGGTCAAATATGCAAGTATGAGCACATTAAAAACAAAAATTTTTTTTGATGAAACTTTGTACAATCAACATTTGGCAATGCCTGAAAGATGTAACTTTTGGGGGAGGTGGGGGGAGTTGACCCCCGGTTTATACCTCGGGTGGGAACTTAGGGTCACAGGGGTCAAAATGGGGGGAAAAAAATATTTTAAACTCAAAATCTGATGTTGACACATTCCTTCTGGAACTTTTTGCCATCTTTCGACTTTGCTTTAGGTGGGACACGTGATTTGCGATGGCGTACCATCGACCTCCCCCTCGTTTTTTGTTTATTTCCTCTTTGTGTATGAGTATGTCCACCTCTCCCTCGTCTTTTGGTAGTCTGTAAATCTGATACCCTTTGACATTTAGCTTCTGCATAAGCCTTGACCCTGGTGTAAAATAAAAAAAATAAAGCTCATCTCTAATGTCTGCATTAACTCATGGCAACAGATTAGTTTCCTTCTGTTGCAGTGCTACTTACTTGGCGCTAATGAAGTTTGGAAAGTCGTAATGTTTTGTGTCGAGCAAAGATGATGTTAATAATGGCAGGAATAGTTTGAAAGCCCAAATTAATTTGTGGGGAAGGGGTGATTAACATCCATCTGCTGAATTCCTAAGTCAATAAAACTGCATCACAAGAGGAAAATTATTATAATGACAGCAATTATCTAGGAGTAGTAGTGAATGTTCGTTAAGCAGAATGTTCAACAATTAAACAAAATAAAAGCATTTGTACCGATTGCCAATTTGGAGGTCATCATTTCACTCGATGATGATCGTTTAGCTGCAAATCTTTCCGTTGGGCACCTCATTTCACATTCTCTTTTGATAGCGGAACTTGATGTCGTTTTGGTGCAACAGCGTGCCGTTCCACTGTTACGAGTTTCGTTTGTTTGGTACACATTGGAGTGATTCTGTTTAGTGGCATAAAATATTGGTTCACGAGTCAGTAAGTGACCACTATATTCGTTATGGCTGTGTCTGTCTGTCTGTCTGTCTGTCCCGAGCATAGCTCCGTGGGTTTTGATCCGATCCTGATAAAATTTGGGTGGGAGGTTTATATCATGATCTAGTTGTGTTTGCCTGAGAATGGGCGTGCTGCGCCCATTATGGCGGAGCCATGCCCAAAGAACATGTGTTTTTAGGGGGTAGCCGATTTCAAGTTACATCTTCTCTGAGGGGGTTTGTCGAATCTGGCAGGGGTTTTGTATTTGGTTAGCCCAATGGCACCTGCATAGCCCCACGGAGCTCGATTTTTCATTTTCGTGTCAAGGTCACAAGGTCACGAACTTAGGAAATGTCAAAAAAATCAATAAATTGGGCATCGAACTCCTAGGGTTTTCAACTGTTTCGAATGAAAGTTGGTATGCAAGTAGTGCTCTTCGAGTACTACAACTTTCATCATTTACGTTTTTCCCGATTCCCGCCAGTTTGCCCGTGGCGTCCCCTCGAAGGTCAAAAAGTAAAAAAGGCGAACCGTGTACATTGCCTCGTGAACCATCACCGTCTCCAGACTTGTTCTTTTTTTTTCTTCTCAACCATGTTTTTTTTCTGAAGGGGTAATGTTTCTATTTATGTATATTTTGGTGTAAGTACTTGTAGAGCCCTACAGTCCTTTTTGGTCTTGTGTTGCAAAGTGGATTTTTTTTTTAATCACTTCATATTGCATTTGTTAAATGGATGTAATAAAATATGCTCAAGTTTCTATTTTTCCAAGCTCTGATCTCATATTGCATGGCACATGTAAAGCTGCAACCAATTATGTTCTACATTGTGTAGTGTTGAGAGTGCAACTGATGTGGACGGTTTTAAAAGTGCTAGTTATTAAAAAGGAACGTTAATTTTTACTTTTCGAGAACAGGAATGGTTCTTTGTTCAGTGGGGCAAACTGACCCAATATCGTTATTCCTTTTTCTCATGTAGATGAGCCCAAATCTCCAGATACGGGAAGACGTGACACCGGGTCTGCGCCGATGAACAGTCGTTTGGGTGCATTGGAGAAGCAATTGAACATCGAGATGAAGGTTAAACAAGGCGCCGAAAACATGATTCAAATGTACTCAAACGGAGCTTCCAAGGTGGGATTGACGTTTAATGGAGTTGTTGGGAGTGGTTGTGTGATTTCCAGAGCCTTTTGAAAGGGCACAGTTATGTCGGAAGTAAAGTCGGTCAGATTCAATATCAGAAGCTCACTATTCAATGCCATAAGCAGAAGGATAGCAGTTCATTATTTTAAAAGTTACAATTTGAACTTTTGATTGACCTCTTTTGCAAACATTGCCTAAGGTCACACATTGAATAGCGAGTGGCCAATGACAAACTTTAACTTTACTCTATAACAGACACTTGTCAGTGGGACATGTGGAATTTGTAAGTTATTGCCATGTGGATGAAATAGCTTGGTGTTGAATCTATCGCTGAGCTCTTTGCACCATGTTTATTTTTGGGACACAGGACCGCAAGATGCTGGTGACAGCGCAGCAAATGTTGCAGGACAGCAAGACGAAGATTGAAATAATACGCATGCATATCCTGAAAGCAACGCAGGAAAGTGGGCTCTCTGCTGATGGCAACGATGGCATCGGTAGGCAATTACTGAAACTTGATCTGGACTCCCATCCACCTTCTCACATTTCTGACCGTTACAGGTTTCATAATCTCCCAGTCGGGCTCTGATTTGATGGCCAAGTATGCTGCGGTATCAGCTTTGAATTTAGCTATCCTATATATAGATCTGTCTATATTATCGTCTGTTTGCTTGCTTATATTTAGCTCTGCATTCATTTCTCAACAAGTCAACGACAGCGTAGAACAAGAGGACTGACCCACCGCTTTGGCTGCCATGTGATTCACATCCAGTCACATGACTGTTGAGCTGGCCAGCCATGTGATTCCATGTGAATGACATCCAGGCCACATCTCTTCTGGAGTTGCTGCATCTTGGTTTGTTAGAGTGCCAAACTAAAAGTAATTGTCTGACCTCCACTGACAATAGGTTCAATGGTTACTGCTGCACCCCCACCCCTCCCCCCTTTCCCCAACACACCCAGTCCCCCAATGTTGCCTAGACTTCGTTTTAGATTTGTGTTTTTTTATCATGATGTGCATAATGGCCAACAAATGACAGTGGAAGGGTACATTGTTTGAATCACCAACATGCAAGCATCGACATCCATTCCAAAAACGCTTTGGTGCTGTGATTGAGGTTTTTATTTTCTTAAAACACGTTTTGCCATTATTAATCGAGAGTTTTGGTATCGAGGAGCTAAATTATTCTGAGACTGCCATGCACACAATGCAATATAATACGAATAGGAAAAAGCCTTCAACCCTTGGCTATGTGTGTGTATCGAGGAATTGCTGAGAAGGCAAATCTGTGGTTTTGCTCAGGCTTCTTCTGTGGGTTTAACTGTTGCTCTTGGATTGTCTTACATTTTGAGACAAAGCGTGCTTGTATATGTAAAACAAGATTTACATTTATATATATATATATATTTCAATGAAATTTTACTTTTATTGTAGTGATAGATATAGGTATGAACTGGGCCACTAGTGAATGAAAAATAATGTACCATATAGTACAAAAGACTTTTTATGAAATATTTTCCATGTACTGATAGGGTTTGAGATTGTTGAAAAGTACTCTTTTGCGCTTCCTTGAGGATTCTTTATTTCAGGACCTTGTCACTGAAACACTCTGGCTGTCTTTCTTCACTCAACATATACACATCTTAGCAAACAGGGCACAGCTGAGGAACAGACAATCTAGACGACAAATGACGACTTGTTTTGGATGCTGTCACTCAAATTCATTCGCCTGTTAAATCTAGCTCTGCCTTCTGACTCAGCTCATCTCTTAATGCCGCTCAGTGAGCTTGGTGTGTTTCGAACTAATGAAGGTCCGATTAAAATGTGTAAAATAGCAAAGTGCATTGTGATGAATCCACACCTCCTGTGCTTTATCCACACAGTACTAATATGAACTTGATCAGTTGGTTTACTTCTCTTGTATAGGTTTTCCTTACAAATGGAAATAAACTGTTTGTCTTTTTTTTTTAACGTCGATGTTTTATATAGGTTAGTTATTCCGAAGAACGTGCACGGGTTTATTTGCGATATGTGCAATGCTCTTGAACTGTAATGAATATTTGTTTGAAAAGCTAAAATCTCTTGCACGGGTTAATAGTGGAACAAAATAAGAGATATTTTGCAAAAACAATGTGAGGCAGAGATAAGTACAAGTGATGGAAGTGAGAAGCACATCTGGAAATGCAAGCCAAACGAGGAATGCAGTTGATGGTTAAAAAAAAAAAAATCCTAAAATATCGTTGAGGAATGTAGTTGATAGTTTAAAAAAATGCGATGTACTTTTTTGGTAAAGAAACCCCGAAACGAAGATGATGATGCGCTTGTTAATTTAGAATGGTAAACCTCGACATGGATTTGATTATGTAATGCCATTTCTTCCAGCATGTTCGTGGCCCATTTAATATACAGTGTATATGTGTATATATATATATATATATATATATATATATATATATATATATATGTGTATGTGTATGTATATATTTGATATGTATATATATATATATATGTATGTGTACATGTGTATATGTATATGTATATATATATATATGTATGTATATATAATATATATATATATATATATATATATATATATATATATTATATACACAATTTGCAGTAGTTTCTGTCTTTGCATTAGTTGTGTAGTTATCTGGTTCTGTCAAGTCATGACAGACTTCTGGTGACATTCATGATCAGATTTCTCCAAACATCCCTGTCATGCAATGCTTCTTGGAAGCTCTAGCAGAGACAGCTTAGTTGCAGCCTTTACCCCATCCATACGGCCCAAACAAGGTCTGCCTCTTCCTCTTCTTTCCTCAATCATACCCAGCATGGTTGACTTTTCCAGACTTTGGATTTCTGCAAGCATGATGTGTCCAACGCCTGTTTGACAATTTTTTGAGTGTTTGCATTACTGTACCTTTAATTATTCCTGTGCCTCAAGAACGCAATCAAGCTTTTGCTCAGAAAGGAGTTGATGCATGGAACTGTCTCCCTGGAAAGATACTGGTAACAGAAATGGTAGATGGGTTTGAACTTGAATGAGATAAGTATGTAAGGCATTGGGGATGGAAATGTATGTGGATATTGGCAAGGACTTGGAAGGAGCCAAGGCTTGGATGGGTGATTGCACATATTTGTTGTTATTGTTTTGTCTCTGAGAGGACCTGGTCAAAAGGTGAATGTGTTATTGTCGTCTGTTCATTTTGCAGTGGAGGTGGTGCCATTTGTTCATTCTGCACCTGACAATCCTCTCAATTCCCCCCATGAAAAAAAATTAAAAACATATATTTAATTATAATCAGACCAGATTACTGGAGTGGGTCCCAGAAACAAGTGCCAATCACCTATTGCTGCATGCATCCTGACCAACAGGAAATGCCTGCCACACATTAACCTGTCTGGTCGATAAAACAGTTCTGGGAGCAGCCATTAACATTTTAAATTTTAAAAAGGTTCTGCTGGCTAAACAGTTGCATAGGCTCCACATATTAGGCATGAGCTTGGCAGAACTACAGCCCCTACATCTCCACAGGATTGTACTGCAGCCATTAGCAGGAAGGGAATTAAATTCTTAATTTTATAGATCCTTTTCCCCCTCTGGTGTGGACTTTTATTTTATACTAGCAAATGCAACCCGGTGTTTAGCTGAAGGGGGTGTGAAGGGGAGGGGTGGATAGATAGAAAGAGATAGAAAGGAAGAAGAAGAAGAATATTGGGTGAAGAAGGGGAAGCTTGGAAGGGGGTGGAGGTGGCGTTAGCAAAGACAGTGATATGTTATGCTGAATGACTGAACACAAATAAATAAAATACTCATGTCAGAACAGCTGTACACACAGACACAACAGAGTTTGTAAAGTTAACCGCTGGCACATCTGCAAAAACTTTGATATCCCAGTTCCAGAAAATTCATGGGAACATTAACCAAAAGCATGGACTGAAAACGTGGAAGTACCGCTCACGTTCGACCTCATGATCCCATCGAGCATGAACATCGAAAACAAAGCATTGCAACCAGAT
>CM068953.1:146147547-146160936 GCA_035128595.1 Eptatretus atami
TGAGAACAGAAAACTTCACAGCCTGGTCCATGAATCGTGACCCCTTACCAAAATGAAGGTGGATACTATGAGCCTGCCCTGTGAGGACTCCATTCCACATTCTGAAACTCACATATGAAGATACCAATCAACGAAACAAACACGCACACACACACACGCACCTTTCAAACAAAACAACTCTCAAACTACTCATACAATTTCGATGAACTTTACACAACATTCATTCCACTGGGTGTATGTGCTTAAAGTTGTTCATGGCATTTAAAAAAATTCGGGCCCGACGGAGGTTGCCCCTCAAAATTATGTATTGCTTCCTTTCTGAAGCCACCACAACAATGTCCGGTGATGAAACTTAACAACAACGTTTAAATCACCCGTGATTACTAGGTTTGTTTCATGGCATAAAAAAAAATCATAGTATTTACTTTCTTCTCCTAACATATTTTGCTGGGTCATCCACGCTACCAGCGGGACGCCCAGGGTATTGCCCCTATGTTGTATTTATAAATAGCTTATGCAAGATGCAATACAATTTCAGTGAAATCAGCATGAATAAAAGAATTTGGTTCAGCATTTCCTTGCGATACCACTTCTCTTGCATGGTGCCAAAGTCTGCGCATTTTTGGCGCATTCCTTGGATACCCACTTCTCTTGCATTGTGAAAGCTGTGCATTTGTCGCATTTCCTTGGATACCACTTCTCTTCATGTGCAAAGCGTGCATTTGTCACATTTCCTGTATACACTTCTCTTGCCACCGTGATCTCGTCACCAAGTCGCGAGAATATGAAGCAGTGTACGATGCAACTTTGCATCATTTACCATCCTGTAAAACTGACGTGAAGTTTGCCATGTTCAACTGCAAAGATTCCCCTCCACCCCCCCCCCCCTAAAAAGATAACCTCCAACCAAAAGTGCTGACTTACCTTCTTAGAAATGTTCCAAAAGGCTCGAAAGACTTCCTGCCCGTCGTGGCTTGCATCGGTTTGGCCTCGAGACTATGCAGTGAAGTGCAAGGCATTATTAAATGGATCCACACCAAAATGAAGTTGCATATTGGTTTTTAGTTCTGTGCGGATCATTTCTGTCATATTCCTGTCTGGAACACCAGATGAATAAGCAAGACTAAGTGAACCTCGGAAACCATCCCCCCCCATGCAATTTAAATTGCTGACTTGGATAGTAAGTGGCCGTGATTTTTGCTAGTCTATCTGTTGTTAAAAGAAAAATGTGCAAGAATGCCGAAGCGAGCAGAATGAAATGCTAGGGAAAATAGCTTTTTTTTTTTTTTTTTTTTTTAACCCTTTCAGCTTTCATTCAGATTTTCAAAAAAATCTTTATGAATGATGAGAAAATAAAAAATTAAAACTGTTGCAAAATGTGAAAGGGCAAGTCTATAGTGATATAAATAGTCCATTACCCCACCACAGCGCGTCGAGCGTGAGATTCCCCGTTTGTTTCTTTAATCCCATGTTTATTTATTTACCACTAGCAAATACAATCCATTGCTTCGTCGATGGAATAATTAAGAGGCGGAAGAGGAGGGTGGGGGAGGGAGAAGAACAGAGAGAGAGGTGAGAGGTGGAGGTGAGAGTATGAGAGAGAGGTGGGAAGTGGGGTTGAGAGAGTGGGGTAGTGGAGAGAGTGGGAGAAGTGAGAGGGAGAGGGAGGTAGAGTGGAGAGGAGGTGAGAGAGTGGGAAGGGAGTGAGAGGTGGGAGAGGAGGTGAGAGGGGAGAGGAGGTGAGAGTGGGAGAGGGAGGTGAGAGGTGGAGAGGGATGGAGAGTGGGAGAGGAGGGGAAGAGGGAGTTGAAGAAGGGAGAGGAGGTGAAGGGAGAGAGTGGAGAGGAGGGTGGGAGTGAAAGGGGAAGGTGGAAGGGAGTGAGAGGTGGAGAGGGAGTGAGAGGTTTGTGAAGAGTGAGGTAGAGGGGAGAGGGAGGTAGAGGAGTGAGAGAGTGGGGAAGGTGGGAGATGGGAGAGGAGGTGAGAGGATGGGAAGGTAGATGAAGTGGTAGTGGAGAGAGACCTAAGGTGGGAGAGGGTGGTGAAGTGGAGGGAGAGGGTGGAGGTGGGATGAGTGGGTGAGAGTGGAGAGGCGGAGAGGAGAGGTTGAGAGAGGTGGGATGGAAGAAAAACCTTTCTAACGACACTTTAATCTACTGTACTAAAAGGGTGGTCTAATTGTGGTCTCCAAGGGTTAATCGAATGAGTCTAAAGGTTCTCAAGCAATTCGAATAGCTAATTCTAAAGGTTTTGTTCCGTTTGGGTTTGCCTATTTCATATTTAAAATCCAAACTGAACCGCTCCTTCGGACACTGTTTAGTGTATTTTATATAAATGTACAAAAATACTATTATTGCTTTGAAGTTGTTGCACTGTCATATCAATCTTGTTTTGAATGGGTTCATTTTCCCCTTATTTTATAAATAATTGTTTAGCTGGTCGTTAGTTTACAGAGCGTTTAAGGAAGGCTGGAGTCACTCTGGACGGTAGGGAACAGACGTCATGTTAATCTTCAACAAAGAATCCCGGTAGCCAACTTCCCCACATGAAGCATTTTGAATTAAATATTGCTTTAGAATTCCCTGCCCAAAGCCAATGTACTTTGCTTTGTGGAACAGGGTTTCCAATGATTAGATGGACAATGGTGTTCACTCCCTGTCTGTCCAAGTGGTGGCAGGTCATGTAGGCAGTGATGTTAAATTGTTCATTGTAGATCGTTGTGCGATTTCTGCTTTGTTCTTGAAACAAGAAGTGGACCGAGTAACAGTTGAATGTTGCAATGCATTAGAAAAAAAAACATTTGTTGCATTTTATATTCGGCCTTACTAACAATTTAGTGTGTTTCATCAAGGATGGAAACGTGAGAAGGTGTGCTTGAAAATAAATGTCTTTTTGGAAAATGTATGCTTGATGGCTGGTGTCTCACCTGAGATGCTCCCGCTGCAGAGTTGAAGATAAAGGAAGGTACGGAGTAATTTGCGCAGAGGACTAACAGACAAGAAGCAACTAAGCAAATGTAGAGAATTTTATTGAAAAGAGCTCTGCTAAGAAGATTGAGCAACTTCAGCAGCAGCTTGCAAGAACTAGATCGCACACATTGTTGTCAAAGATGCAGATGATCTTTTAGTATAATAAACTGGCCATGCTTTACCTTTGTATGTACAAATAAAAACCCACACTTGTTATTCATCAGAAAATATTTGTGTATTTCTTGTGAGCGTGAAAGGAAGGAAAGATGTGTAAAATAAATATACATTTTTATGTAATATTTAAAATAGCCCTGATAGTGTTGATAATTTCAGCAGATACCCTCCCTGCTCACCCTCGAGAAACCCTCACCCATCCTGTGGAGTCCAGGCTGGTTACCTCACCTGATATTCATGCACTCCCCATAGCTCTCCTGATTTATTTATGTAATCCTCTCCCTGTATGCCTGGTTGTTGCTTAATGATCGGGTGGTCGGCTTGGATCCTAGGTCCTGAGTTTCAAATCCCGCTTTACTGTTGGATGATATTAACAGGGGGTTAACTCGGCGTGTCATCTTTCCGAAAGCCGGCAAAATAGGCCAGCATGCTGGATTCTGGTGGAGTGGCGACCCGTCAGGATGTGCCCAATACAAGGAGACTCTTAGGGCAGCACCAACGTCTGCACAGAGTGTGGTCCCAATTCTCCTCCTCTCCCTGTGTCCGTACGTGTCCTACTTCAATATTTTAAATTGCGCCATATTACCATCACTACCCACGCCACGATCCATGGTATCTTCTACACTCGCTGATTCTTTCCAATGTCTGCTGTTCTTCGAACCATTGTTAGCTCATAATCCCCACTCTTTTGCGACGAAGATACCCTGGGGCAGCGTCAAAAGGTCAAATATGCAAGTATGAGCCACATTAAAAAAACAAAAATTTTTTTGATGAACTTTGTACAATCAACATTTGGCAATGCCTGAAAGAGCAACTTTTGGGAGGTGGGGGATTACCCCCGGTTATACCTCGGTGGAACTTAGGGGTCACGGAGGTCAAAATGGTGGGGAAAAAAAAATTGTTTAACTCAAAATCTGATGTTGCAACATTTCCTTCTGAACTTTTGCCATCTTTCGACTTGCTTTAGGTGGGCGACACGTGATTGCGATGGCGTACCACGACCCCCCCTCGTTTTTGTTATTCCTCTTTGTGTATGAGTATGTCCACCTCTCCCTTCGTCTTGTCGTAGTCTGTAAATCTATACCTCTTGACATTTAGCTTCTGCATAAGCCTTGACCCTGGTGCTAAATAAAAAAATAAAGCCTCATCTCTAATGCTGGCATTAACTCATGGCAACAGATTAGTTTCTTCTGTTGCAGTGCTACGTTGCGCTAATGAAGTTTGGAAAGTCGTAATGTTTTTGTTGTCGAGCAAAGATGATGTTAATAATGGCCAGAATAGTTTGAAAGCCCAAATTAGATTTCGTGCGGAAAGGAGGTGATTACATCCATACTGCTGAATTCTTAATCAATAAAACTTGCATCACAAGAGGAAAATTTATAATGACAGCAATTAATCTAGGAGTATAGTGAATGTTCGTTAAGCCAGAATGTTCACAATTAAACAAATAAAAGCATTTGTTACCGCATTTGCCAATTCCTGGAGGTCATCATTTCACTCGATGAGATCGTGTAGCTGCAATCTTTCCGCATTTGGCACCTCATTTCACATTCGCCTTTTTGTGATAGCGGAACTTGATGTCGTTTTGTGCACAGCTGCCGTTCCACTGGTACGAGTTTCGTGTTGTTTGTACACATTTGGGTGATTCTGTTATGCATAAAATATTGCGTTCACGAAGTCAGTAAAGTGACCATATATTCGTTATGGCTGTGTCGTCTGTCGTCTGTCTGTCCCGAGCATAAGCTCCGTGCGGTTTTGTACCGGTCCTGCATAAAATTGGGTGGGAGGTTTATATCATGATCTAGTGTGTTTGCCTGAGAATGGGCGTGCTTGCGCCCATTATGGCGGAGCCATGCCCAAAGAAACATGGTTTTATAGGGGTAGCGATTTCAATTTACATCTCTCTGAGGGGTTTGTCGAATCTGGCAGGGGTTTTGTTATTTGGTCTAGCCCAATGGCACCTGATAGCCCCACGGAGCTCAGTTTTCATGTTCGTGTCAGGTCCAAGCGTTCACGAACTTAGGAAATGTCAAAAAAATCAATAAATTGGGCATCAACTCCTAGGGTTTTCAACTGTTTCGAATGAAAGTTGGGATGCAAGTAGTGCTCTTCGAGTACTACAACTTTCATTCATTTACGTTTTCCCGAATCCCGCCAGTTTGCCCGTGCGTCCCCTCGAAGTACAAAAGTAAAAAGGCACAACCGTGTACATTGCTCCGTGAACCATCACCGTCTCCAGACTTGTTCTTTTTTTCTTCTCAACCATGTTTTTTTCTGAAGGTAATGTTTCTATTAGTATATTTTGTTTGTAAGTACTTGTAGAGCCCTACAGTCCTTTTTGTCTTGTGTTGCAAAGTGGATTTTTTTTTTAACTCATTCATATTGCATTTGTAAATGGATGTAATAAAATATGCTCAAGTTTCTATTTTTCCAAGCTCTGATCTCATATTGCATGGCACATGTAAAGCTGCAACCAATTATGTTCTACATTGTGCTAGTGTTGAGAGTGCAACTGATGTGGACGGTTTAAAAATGCTAGTATTAAAAAGGAACGTTAATTTTTACTTTCGAGAACAGAATAGTTCTTTGTTCAGTGGGCGGCAAACTGACCCAATATCGTTATTCCTTTTTCTCATGTTAGATGAGCTCAAATCTCAGATACGGGAAGACGTGACACCGGGTCTGCGCCGATGAACAGTCGTTTGGGTGCATTGGAGAAGCAATTGAACATCGAGATGAAGGTTAAACAAGGCGCCGAAAACATGATTCAAATGTACTCAAACGGAGCTTCCAAGTGGATTGACGTTTAATGGAGTCGTTGGAGTGGTTGTGTGATTTCCAGAGCCTTTTGAAAGGGCACAGTTATGTCGGAAGTAATGTCGGTCAGATGTCAGATCAATATCAGCAAGCTCACTATTCAATGCCATAAGCAGAAGGATAGCAGTTCATTTTAAAAGTTACAATTTGAACTTTTGATGACCTCTTTTGCAACATTGCCTAAGGTCACCATTGAATAGCGAGTGCCAATGACAAACTTTAACTTTACTCTATAACAGACACTTGTTCAGTGGACATGTGGAATTTGTAAGTTATTGCCATGTGGATGAAATAGCTTGGTGTGAATCTATCGCTGAGCCTCTTTGCACCATGTTTATTTTGGACACAGGACCGCAAGATGCTGGTGACAGCGCAGCAAATGTTGCAGGACAGCAAGACGAAGATGAAATAATACCATGCATATCCTGGAAAGCACGCAGGAAAGTGGGCTCTCTGCGATGGCAACGATGGCATCTAGGCAATACTGAAACTTGATCTGACTCCCATCCACCTCTCACATTTGACCGTTACAGGTTTCATAATCTCCCAGTCGGGCTCTGATTTGATGCCAAGTATGCTGCGGTTATCAGCTTTGAATTTAGCTATTCCTATATATAGATCTGTCTATATTATCGTCTGTTGCTTGCTTATATTTAGCTCTGCATTCATTTCTCAACAAGTCAACGACAGCGTAGAACAAGAGGACTGACCCACCGCTTTGGCTGCCATGTGATTCACATCCAGTCACATGACTGTGAGCTGGCCAGCCATGTGATTCCATGTGAATGACATCCAGGCCACATCTCTTCTGGATTGCTGCATCTTGGTTTGTTAGAGTGCCAAACTAAAAAGTAATGTCTGACCTCCACTGACAATACGTTCAACGGTTACTGCGACCCCCACCCCCCCCCTTTCCCAACACACCCAGTCCCCAATGTGTACTAGACTTCTTTCTAGATTGGTTTTTTATCATGATGTGCATAATGGCCAACAAATGACAGTGGAAGGGTTACATTGTTTGAATCACCACATGCAAGCATCGACATCCATTCCAAAAACGCTTTGGTGCTGTGATTGAGGTTTTTATTTTCTTAAAACACGTTTTGCCATTATTAATCGAGAGTTTTGTATCGAGGAGCTAAATTATTCTGAGACGCCATGCACACAATGCAATATAATACGAATAGGAAAAAGCCTTCAACCCTTGGCTATGGTGTGTATCGAGGAATTGCTGAGAAGGCAAATCTGTGGTTTTGCTCAGGCTTCTTCTGTGGGTTTAACTGTTGCCTCTGGATTGTCTTACATTTTGAGACAAAGCGTGCTTGTATATGTAAAACAAGATTTACATTATATATATATATATATTTCAATGAAATTTTACTTTTATTGTAGTGATAGATATAGGTATGAACTGGGCCACTAGTGAATGAAAAATAATGTACCATATAGACAAAAGACTTTTTATGAAATATTTTCCATGTACTGATAGGGTTTGAGATTGTTGAAAAGGACTCTTGCGCTTCCTTGAGGATCTTTATTTCAGGACCTTGTCACTGAAACACTCTGGCTGTCTTTCTTCACTCAACATATACACATCTTAGCAAACAGGGCACAGCTGAGGAACAGACAATCTAGACGACAAATGACGACTTGGTTTGGATGCTGTCACTCAAATTCATTCGCCTGTTAAATCTAGCTCTGCCTTCTGACTCAGCTCATCTCTTAATGCCGCTCAGTGAGCTTGGTGGTTTCGAACTAATGAAGTCCGATTAAAATGTGTAAAATAGCAAAGTGCATTGTGATGAATCCACACCTCCTGTGCTTTATCCACACAGTACTAAATGAACTTGATCAGTTGGTTTACTTCTCTTGTATAGGTTTTCCTTACAAATGGAAATAAACTGTTTGTCTTTTTTTTAACGTCGATGTTTTATATAGGTTAGTTATTCCGAAGAACGTGCACGGGTTTATTTGCGATATGTGCAATGCTCTTGAACTGTAATGAATATTTGTTTGAAAAGCTAAAATCTCTTGCACGGGTTAATAGTGGAACAAATAAGAGATATTTTGCAAAAACAAGTGGAGGCAGAGATAAGTACAAGTGATGGAAGTGAGAAGCACATCTGGAAATGCAAGCCAAACGAGGAATGCAGTTGATGGTTAAAAAAAAAAAATCCTAAAATATCGTTGAATGTAGTTGATAGTTTAAAAAAATGCGATGTTACTTTTTTGTAAAGAAACCCCGAAAACGAAGATGATGATGCGCTTGTTAATTAGAATGGTAAACCTCGACATGGATTGATTATGTAATGCCATTTCTTCCAGCATGTTCGTGGCCCATTAATATACAGTGTATATGTGTATATATATTTATAATATATATATATATATATATATATATATAATGTGTATGTGTTATGTATATATTTGTATATGTATATTATATATATATTATGTGTACATGTGTATATGTAGTATATATATATATATGTATGTATATATATATATATATAATTATATAAATATATATATAATATACACAATTTGCAGTAGTTTCTGTCTTTGCATTAGTTGTGTAGTTATTGCTGTTCTGTCAAGTCATGACAGATTCTGGTGACATTCATGATCAGATTTCTCCAAACATCCCTGTCATGCAAGCTTCTTGAAGCTCTAGCAGAGACAGCTTAGTTGCAGCCTTTACCCCATCCATACGGCCCAAACAAGGTCTGCCTCTTCCTCTTCTTTCCTCAATCATACCAGCATGGTTGACTTTTCCAGACTTTGGATTTCTGCAAGCATGATGTGTCCAACGCCTGTTTGACAATTTTTGAGTGTTTGCATTACTGTACCTTTAATTATTCCGTGCCTCAAGAACGCAATCAAGCTTTTGCTCAGAAAGAGTTGATGCATGGAACTGTCTCCCTGGAAAGATACTGGTAACAGAAATGTAGATGGGTTTGAACTTGAATGAGATAAGTATGTAAGGCATTGGGGATGGAAATGTATGTGGATATTGGCAAGGACTTGAAAGAGCCAAGGCTTGGATGGGTGATTGCACATATTTGTTGTTATTGTTTTGTCTCTGAGAGGACCTGGTCAAAAGGTGAATGTGTTATGTGCGTCTGTTCATTTTGCAGTGGAGGTGGTGCCATTTGTTCATTCTGCACCTGACAATCCTCTAATTCCCCCATGAAAAAAAATTAAAAACATATATTTAATAATCAGACCAGATTACTGGAGTGGGTCCCAGAAACAAGTGCCAATCACCTATTGCTGCATGCATCCTGACCAACAGGAAATGCCTGCCACACATTAACCTGTCTGTCGATAAAACAGTTCTGGAGCAGCCATTAACATTTTAAATTTTAAAAAGGTTCTGCTGGCTTAAACGTTGCATAGGCTCCACATATTAGGCATGAGCTTGGCAGAACTACAGCCCCTACATCTCCACAGGATTGTACTGCAGCCATTAGCAGGAAGGGAATTAAATTCTTAATTTTATAGATCCTTTTCCCCTCTGGTGTGGACTTTTATTTTATACTAGCAAATGCAACCCGGTGTTTAGCTGAAGGGGGTGTGAAGGGGAGGGGGGATAGATAGAAAAGATAGAAAGGAAGAAGAAGAAGAATATTGGTGGAAGAAGGGAAGCTTGGAAGGGGTGGAGTGGCGTGGCAAAGACAGTGTATATGTATGCTGAATGACTGAACACAAATAATAAAATACTCATGTCAGAACAGCTGTACACACAGACACAACAGAGTTTGTAAAGTTAACCGCTGGCACATCTGCAAAAAACTTTGATATCCCAGTTCCAGAAAATTCATGGGAACATTAACCAAAAGCATGGACTGAAAACGTGGAAGTACGCTCTACGTTCGACCTCATGATCCCATCGAGCATGAACATCGAAAACAAAGCATTGCAACCAGATATACTTAGGTACAAAAAAAATAAAGAGAAGAAGGCATTGCTAACGAGGTGTTGATACCAGTGATTATTGTGAATATACAATGTAGAAATCTAGAAAATGACTAAATACCAAAACCTCAAGAATGAAGTGAAAGATCCAGGAAGCTGAAAAATGCCAAAGTTGACCAGTGAAGTTGGAGCTATGGAATGAAAACAAAGAACCTCACAGGGTTATTGTAAACCATCCCTGGGAATATTACTACAAACGTACAACAGTTGGAACTGTCCAGGGCTCAGTAACGATCCTGAAGAGAGGCCTCGGCACAAAACCTTGAGAACAGAAAACTTCACAGCCTGGTCCATGAATCGTGACCCTTACCAAAATGAAGGTGGATACTATGAGCCTGCCCTGTGAGGACTCCATTCCACATTCTGAAACTCACATATGAAGATACCAATCAACGAAACAAACACGCACACACACACACGCACCACTCACACTCATATGGAGCTGGATAATTTGAGACCTGGGAGGGCTCCATTCCACTTTCTGAAACCCCCCGATATGGAGATAACCAATAACACACACATCTGTGCCAAATTCCATTGTGGTAATACAGTTTATGTACATACACACATGTACAAATGTACACATGCATCAAGTCAATAACAACAACAAAGACAAATATTTACCTTGAAACAGCATTCTTTGAAAGAGGATTTAAAGTGGGTAATTAGCAATTCAATTCAAAAATGTATCAAGCCACAGAATACAAAATGTCGATCTATACTCTATGCCTTCACAGTTAAAACAAACACGGTGAACACCTGGTCGGACGGACCTTTTCGTTTTTTAGCTCGCCTGTTCGAAGAACAGAGAGCTATAGCGATACCCCGGCGTGAGCGTCAGCGTCAGCGTGAGCGTGAGCGTGAAAATGTTAAAGTTTTTGGTGCAAGTTATTTTTCCCTTTCTAATGTTTTTATCTACCACACTTTTTTATACGCCCGATATATATATATATGTCTATATATATATATATATATCGGGGCGTATTATGTGATACCGGTCGTCCGTCCGTCCGTCCGTTCCTGTCCTTTCCTGTCCGCACTTTAACTCCCAAAGTTTTCAACTTTCACGTTTCATATTTGGTACATACAGTGGGAGAACAAGTATTTGATACACTGCCGATTTGCAGGTTTTCCCACTTACAAAGCACGTAGAGGTCTGTAATTTTTATCATAGGTACACTTCAACTGTGAAAGATGGAATCTAAACAAAAAACCTGAAAATCACATTGTATGATTTTTAAATAATTAATTTGCATTTTATTGCATGAAATAAGTATTGATACATCAGAAAAACAGAACTTAAATATTTGTACAGAAACCTTTGTTTGCAATTACAGAGATCAGACGTTTCCTGTAGTCTTAACCAGGTTTGCACAGACTGCAGCAGGGATTTTGCCCACTCCTCCATACAGATCTTCTCCAGATCCTTCAGGTTTCGGGCTGTCGCTGGGCAACACAGACTTTCAGCTCCCTCCAAAAGTTTTCTATTGGGTTCAGGTCTGGAGACTGGCTAGGCCACTCCAGGACCTTGAGATGCTTCTTACGGAGCCACTCCTTAGTTGCCCGGCTGTGTTTCGGGTCATTGTCATGCTGGAAGACCAGCCACGCCCCATCTTCAATGCTCTTGTTGAGGGAAGGAGGTTGTTGCCAAGATCTCGCGATACATGGCCCCATCCATCCTCCCTCAATACGGTGCAGTCTCCTGTCCCATTTGCAGAAAAGCATCCCCAAAGAATGATGTTTCCACATCCATGCTTCACGGGTTGGGATGGTGTTCTTGGGGTTTACTCATCCTTCTTCTTCCTCCAACACGGCGAGTGGAGTTTAAACCAAAAGCTCTATTTTGGTCTCATCAGACCACATGACCTTCTCCCATTCCTTCTCTGGATCATCCAGATGGTCATGGCAAACTTCAGACGGGCCTGGACATGCGCTGGCTTGAGCAGAGGACCTTGCGTGCGCTGCAGGATTTTAATCCATGACGGCGTAGTGTGTTACTTATGGTTTTCTTTGATACTGTGGTCCCAGCTCTCTTCAGGTCATTGACCAGGTCCTGCCGTGTAGTTCTGGGCTGATCCCTCACCTTTCTCATGATCATTGAGGCTCCACGAGGTGAGTCTTGCATGGAGCCCCAGACCGAGGGAGATTGACTGTTATCTTGAACTTCTTCCATTTTCTAATAATTGCGCCAACAGTTGTTGCCTTCTCACCAAGCTGCTTGCCTATTGTCCTGTAACCCATCCCAGCCTTGTTCAAGTCTACAATTTTGTCCCTGATGTCCTGAGACAGCTCTCTGGTCTTGCCCATTGTGGAGAGGTTGGAGTCTGATTGATTGAGTGTGGACAGTTGTCTTTTATGCAGATAACGAGTTCAAACAGGTGCAGTTAATACAGGTAATGAGTGGAGAATGGGAGGGCTTCTTAAAGACAAAACTAACAGGTCTGTGAGAGCCGGAATTCTTACTGGTTGGTCGGTGATCAAATACTTATTTCATGCAATAAAATGCAAATTAATTATTTAAAAATCATACAATGTGATTTTCAGGATTTTTGTTTTAGATTCCGTCTTTCACAGTTGAAGTGTACCTATGATAAAAATTACAGACCTCTACGTGCTTTGTAAGTGGGAAAACCTGCAAAATCGGCAGTGTATCAAATACTGTTTTCCCCACTGTAGGTACAGACTGTGGAGACGGTGGTCTGACATACGTTTGTCATCTAAAGTGGTTGCTGTTTTCCATCCGTTTCCTGTCCGCACTCGAACTCCCAAAGTTTTCAACTTTCACGTTTCATATTTGGTACATAGGTACAAGACTGTGGAGACGGTGTGTCTGACATACGTTCGTCATCTAAAGTGGTTGCCATGGCAACCAGGATGCTGTTTTCCATCCGTTCCTGTCCGCACTCTAACTCCCAAAGTTTTCAACTTCACGTTTCATATTTGGTACATAGGTACAGACTGTGGAGACGTGGTGTCGCGACATACGTTCGTCATCTAAAGGTTGCCATGGCAACCAGGATGCTGTTTTCCATCCGTTCCTGTCCGCACTCTCCCAAGTTTTCAACTTTCACGTTTCAATTTGGTACATAGTACAGACTGTGGAGACGGTGTGTCACGACATACGTTCGTCATCTAAAAGGTTGCCATGGCAACCAGGATGCTGTTTTCCATGTAGTAGCACAATTCTGTATATACCTTCTTGTTCGGCGTATATTTGCTCACTTCGCTCTGTACTGATTACAATATACAATACATGTTTGCTTTAAAATTATTTGGATCAGACTTCACTGCAATGCTTATAAAAAGTATTAATTATAGACTAGTCTTTAAAAACGATAAATGTATAAACAGGTGAGCATTGGGTGCTTTGACACCAACTCTCTGGTTTATATGTATCGATCTCGAAGTGAGAGGTGGATTACAAAAAAGATCACACAAAAGGTTAAACAAG
>CM068953.1:146160961-146186601 GCA_035128595.1 Eptatretus atami
CACCGCACTATCTCACCTCATATGGAGCTGGATAATTTGAGACCTGGGAGGGCTCCATTCCACTTTCTGAAACCCCCCGATATGGAGATAACCAATAACACACACATCTGTGCCAATTCCATTGTGGTAATACAGTTTATGTACATACACACATGTACAAATGACACATGCATCAAGTCAATACAACAACAAAGAAATATTTACCTTGAAACAGCTTCTTTGAAAGGAGATTTAAAGTGGGTAATTACACAATCAAATTCAAAAATGTATCAAGCCACAGAATACAAAATGTCGATCTATACTCTATGCCTTCACAGTTAAAACAAACACGGTGAACACCTGGTCGGACGACCTTTTCGTTTTTTAGCTCGCCTGTTCGAAGAACAGAGAGCTATAGCGATACCCCCGCTCAGCGTGACGGTCAGCTCGTGAGCGTGAGCGTGAAAATGTTAAAGTTTTTGGTGCAAGTTATTTTTTTCCTTTCTAATGTTTTTATCTACCACACTTTTTTTATACGCCCGATATATATTATATGTCTATATATATATATATATCGGCGGCGTATTATGTATACCGGTCGTCCGTCGTCCGTCCGTTCCTGTCCTTTCCTGTCCGCACTTTAATCCCAAAGTTTTTTAACTTTCACGTTTCATATTTGGTAATACAGTGGGAGAACAAGTATTTGATACACTGCCGATTTTGCAGGTTTTCCCACTTACAAAGCACGTAGGAGTCTGTAATTTTTATCATAGTACACTTCAACTGTGAAAGATGATCTAAAACAAAAACCTGAAAATCACATTGTATGATTTTTAAATAATTAATTTGCATTTTATTGCATGAAATAAGTATTTACATCAGAAAAACAGAACTTAATATATTTGTACAGAAACCTTTTTTGCAATACAAGATCAGACGTTTCCTGTAGTTCTTAACCAGGTTTGCACAGACTGCGCAGGGATTTTGCCCACCTCCATACAGATCTCTCTCCAGATCCTTCAGTTTCGGGCTGTCGCTGGGCAAACACAGACTTTCAGCTCCCTCAAAAGATTTTTCTATTGGGTTCAGGTCTGGAGGACTGGCTAGGCCACTCAGACCTTGAGATGCTTCTTTCGGAGCCACTCCTTAGTTGCCCTGGCTGTGTGTTTCGGGTCATTGTCATGCTGGGAAGACCCAGCCACGCCCCATCTTCAATGCTTGTTGAGGGGAGGAGGTTGTTGGCCAAGATCTCGCGATACATGGCCCCATCCATCTCCCCTCAATACGGTGCAGTCGTCCTGTCCATTTGCAGAAAGCATCCCCAAAGAATGATGTTTCCACATCCATGCTTCACGGTTGGATGGTGTTCTTGGGTTGTACTCATCCTTTCTTCTTCCTCCAAACACGGCGAGTGGAGTTTAAACCAAAAGCTCTATTTTGGTCTCATCAGACCACTGACCTTCTCCCATTCCTTCTCTGGATCATCCAGATGGTCATTGGCAACTTCAGACGGGCCTGGACATGCGCTGGCTTGAGCAGAGGGACCTTGCGTGCGCTGCAGGATTTTAATCCATGACGGCGTAGTGTGTTACTTATGGTTTCTTTGATACTGTGGTCCAGCTCTCTTCAGGTCATTGACCAGGTCCTGCCGTGTAGTTCTGGGCTGATCCCTCACTTCTCCTTGATCAATGAGGCTCCACGAGGTGAGATCTTGCATGGAGCCCCAGACGAGGAGATTGACTGTTATCTTGAACTTCTTCCATTTTCTAATAATTGCGCCAACAGTTGTTGCCTTCTCACCAAGCTGCTTGCTATTGTCCTGTAACCCATCCCAGCCTTGTTCAAGTCTACAATTTTGTCCCTGATGTCCTGAGACAGCTCTCTGGTCTTGCCCATTGTGGAGAGGTTGGAGTCTGATTGATTGAGTGTGGACAGTTTTCTTTTATGCAGATAACGAGTTCAAACAGGTGCAGTTAATACAGGTATGAGTGGAGAATGGGAGGGCTTCTTAAAGACAAAACTAACAGGTCTGTGAGAGCCGGAATTCTTACTGGTTGGTCGTGATCAAATACTTATTTCATGCAATAAAATGCAATTAATTATTTAAAAATCATACAATTTGATTTTCAGGATTTTTGTTTTAGATTCCGTCTTTCACAGTTGAAGTGTACTATGTATAAATTACAGACCTCTACGTGCTTTGTAAGTGGGAAACCTGCAAAATCGCAGTGTATCAAATACTTGTTTCCCACTGTAGGTCAGACTGTGGAGACGGTGTGTCGTGACATACGTTTGTTATCTAAAGTGGTTGCTGTTTTCCATCCGTTCCTGTCCGCACTCGAAACTCCCAAAGTTTTCAACTTTCACGTTCATATTTGGTACTAGGTACAGACTTGGAGACGGTGTGTCGTGACATACGTTCGTTATCTAAGTGGTTGCCTGGCAACCGGAGTGTTTTCATCGTTCCTGTCCGCACTCTAACTCCCAAAGTTTTCAACTTTCACGTTTCATATTTGGTACATAGGTACAGACTGTGGAGACGGGTGTGTCGCGACATACGTTGTCATCTAAATGGTTGCCATGGCAACCAGGATGCTGTTTTCCATCCGTTCCTGTCCGCACTCTCCCAAAGTTTTCAACTTTCACGTTTCATATTTGGTACATAGTACAGACTGTGGAGACGGTGTGTCACGACATACGTTCGTCATCTAAGAGGTTGCCATGGCAACCAGGATGCTGTTTTCCATGTAGTAGCACAATTCTGTATATACCTTCTTGTCTGGCGTATATTTGCTCACTTGCGTCTTGTACTGATTACAATATACAAATACATGTTTGCTTTAAAATTATTTGGATCAGACTTCACTGCAATGCTTTATAAAAAGTATTATATTTAGACTGTTTCTTAAAAACGATAAATGTATTAACAGGTGAGCATTGGGTGCTTTGACACCAACTCTCTGGTTTATATGTATCGATCTCGAAGTGAGAGGTGGATTACAAAAGAAGATCACACAAAGGTTAAACAAGGTGATGTCCTGTAAAATTATAATTGCACGTTTTCAGGGATGAGACACTCCCGAGGCACCAATCTCACGCACCGCGGACCCAACAAAGGCGAAATGTAAGAGTGAGTATTGTACTATCCTACACATCGTTACTGATTAGCCATTTCTACTGTTTGCGTAAGACTTGCGATTACCATGCAAGCTATATAAATTATTAGACTAGTTCTTTAAACGATAGTAAACAACGTGAGCATTGTGGCTGACAAGCACTCTGCATATGTATCGATCTCGAAGTGAGAGCGCTTACAAAAGAGTCCACAAAAGGTTAAACAGGTCAGTGTAATTCAGTATCTGCCTCAGCCTAAGTCCCAGCACTCCACATGCCTACGGGGCAGACAACGAAATGTACGATGTTGTGTTCTATTATTGCACGCGATTGCGCCAGACTTAGGAAGCTCGCAGCTACTCATTTAACTATCGACCAAGCAGGCTGTAGTACTCGCAAACTCTCACATATTCATAAAGTTGCCTTACTGTCACGCGACTTCAAGATTCATACAGACAGCTCAATTGACAGTACCATTATATGTCCGTAAAATGAATACATTATAGAACTGTACAATGTTCGATTCTTGGTTTAAAGTTTAATGCTTATTTGTTTTATGCATCCTGTGCCGTCGCATGTGCAGAATTGAATACCAACGATATTAAATAACCTCTATTCCAAAAAATATAATATATTTATATATTCTACTATATATTATAAATGATAACTCTTCTTCATTCGTATTATATATATTTATATTATATCTGTATTAGTCTCTTCTCATCCTTATTATGTAAGTATATAATAATATTTTTATATGTGTTCCAGATACGTGTATTTCCGCATTTGAGAGGACGCATAATAATGTAGTTGGGGGGGGGGGGGGAACAATAGTTAGAAATTGTTGCGGCCTGTTACAAGTCAGGGCAGGTTGAGCAGGCCAAAAAAACGTAGCGGATTCACACCCCAGAGAGGTTACCCAGGAAACGCATTAAGACACGTACAGCAAGGTGGCTGAGGATCGTCTGAATGAAGGATATAATTAATAAGGCTGTTAATTATCTTCAAAGGGGTGGTTTTAATGAACCCAAACACCCAATTTTCACTCTTACACTTCCTTGGAGTTATCTTAGTATGCATACAAAGTTTCAGGCTGCTAGTGGTTTTGGTTTGTGGAGTTATGAGGAGACGCACACACTGACACACACAGTTGCTTTTATAGTATTGATATATATATATATATATATATGCATATATATATATGTATATATAATATTATATATATATATATATATATTTATAATATATATATATATTACACACACACACATATTTTATGTTTGCGGGATAGATGGAGGTATTCATCGTTAAGATAGGATTGTAGTGTAGCATGGTCTGTGGTAGAGCAGTAGACATCTCAATGTTAAATTAAGTAAGAAAACTGTCATGGGGGTGGTGCTGTGTTAATTAGGTAGGGTTAAGCTAATTTCTCCAGTATGTGATTGCCCCGTGACCTTCTCTACATTTTTGCATTACAAGCCAGGACTTAAAAGAACCACATCAACAACAACAGAGCCTAACTTTTCCGAGCAGGTGAAAACCCCACCTTCCCGGCTTCGTACCGAAGCCAATACCGAGGCTTATGATTGGTCGGTGGGTGATGTGGAGAATGTGCAGAGAAACAAATAGGATGATTAAGGAGAGATAGTTGGTGTGGAACGCAGTTGAGACAGTGGTCTCGTTTTTGCTCTCCTCTCGGTATGAAAAAATAGCAGCGCAATTTTTAGCCACGTCGCGTTGCGAACGCTGGCTCTAGAGAGCTCCGCGTTGTTTTTCTTCTTTTCTTCTTCTTGTTGTTCTTCTTCTGCTGAAGACAAAACCTTTATGACGCGGCCTTGGACACATTTGTCCTTGTTTGTGTGTTGGTGCTGTGTGAATTTGCCTGCGTGCTAGAGCAAGACGCTAGCCATTGACAGTTGCTGGGTCATGAAGCTGTAGCTTCTGAGAAGAGAGAAGAGAAGTGAGCGGTGCCTCGTGGCCTTATCTCAGGGCCTCAGAAATTATCCTTCATATGTCAAGGAGAAGGTGTGCCATGATTGTGACAGGCCCGGTGTTTAGAGAACGGTGTGGCAAGTTCGTTCGTTGAAAATTTTTACTGCGGTTTCTGGGCCTACATTGAATTCCGCCACACAATTACCTTACATACGCTTCCTGTCCAGAGAGTGACTTGGCACCATTTTTGGGTGCGGTTTCTACTCAGTGATGGCGCGTTCGATCACCAAGCTCCAAAAAGATAATCTTGAACACACAGCAAGTGCCAGAATAAAGGGAGGATTTTCTTTTATTTTATCTTTTCCTGTATGTATTTTGAGTCTGGTGTGGAGAGTCTCGAGATTAGCTTTGTTTACCTCCATATTTAATTATCACTTATTTTTTATGATAGTTGTTAAAAAATTTTTTTAATTTATTTATTAATTTCCTTGTGTCTGTCTCTTTGTCGTGGGTTTGATGGTAACCCTTGTACTTCCATCCTGGGTGAACGCCTCTGGTACGTGCTTTTGCGCTCCCGTTCCGCATGCGCAATAATCTCCAAGTGTTCAGCTGTTCACTCCAGGGAATCGTTGGCGTATGTCCAAGTGTCAGATCTTTCATCTCTTTTGATGTCCTGTAAAATTATAATTGCACGTTTTCAGTGGATGAGACACCTCCCGAGGCACCAATCTCACGGCACCGCGGGACCCAACAAAGGCGGAAATGTAAGATGTGAGATTGAAATCGATGTGAGATTGAAAGCACGGTTACTTTTTCCCGAAACGAACAACCAAGCAGCTTGGAGAGCGCTCGCAAGTACTCAAGAAGGAGAGCGCTTGCAAGAACAGCAGGCTTAAGTACTCAAGCAAGCACTCCAATGAAATGGTTGATAAGAAATGTTGCCCTTGGCACGCAATTGGCAATCACCGAACCGTCATATTAAACATACACCTCCCAGAGACGTCCAAAATATACAATATGTCAGAATTGGACAAATGAACATTTTTCGAAGAGTAGGAACTGCTTGCAAGTTCGATTCTGGAGTATTCAAAATTTTTAATGCTTATTTGTTTAAGAGATCCTCGTTGCGATCGCATGTGCAGAAATGAAATAATACAACGATATATATATATATATATATATATATATATATATATATATATATATATATATATATATGTATCCAGCGATTTGTTGATGAAGAAGCATCATAATGAGTGAGGAAAGTGGGGGGGGGGGGGGAAACAATAGTTAAGAAATTGTTGCGGCCTGTTACAAGTCAGGGCAAGGTTGAGCAGGCCAAAAAAACGTAGCGGATTCACACCCCAGAGAGGTTACCCAGGAAACGCATTAAGACACCGTACAGCAAGGTGCTGAGGATCGTCTGATGAAGGATATAATTAAATAAGGCTGTTAATTATCTTCAAAAGGGGTGTTTTAATGAACCCAAACACCCAATTTTCACTCTTACACTTCCTGGAGTTATCTAGTATGCATACAAAGTTTCAGGCTGCTAGGTTTTATGGTTTTGGAGTTATGGAGGAGACGCCACACTGACACACACACATTGCCTTTTTATGTATCGATATATATATGATATATATATATATGTATATATATATATATTATATATATATTATATATATATATATATATTATATATATACACACACACACATATATTTTATGTTTGCGGGATAGATGGAGGTATTTCATCGTTAAGATAGGATTGTATAGTGTAGCATGGTCTGTGGATGAGCAGTAGACATCTCAATGTAAATTAAGTAAGGAAAACTGTCATGGGGGGTGGTGCTGTGTTAATTAGGTAGGGTTTAAGGCTAATTTCTCCCAGTATGTGATTGCCCCCGTGACCTTCTCCTACATTTTTGCATTTACAAAGCCGGACTTAAAAGAACCACATCAACAACAACAGAGCCTAACTTTTCCGAGCAGGTGAAAACCCCACCTTCCCGGCTTTGTACCCGAAAGCCATACCCCGAGGCTTATGATTGGTCGGGGTGATGTGAGAATGTGCAAGAGAAACAAGATAGGATGATTAGAGAGGAGATAGTTGGTGTGAGGAACGCAGTTGAGACAGTGGGTCTCGTTTTTGCTCTCCTCTCGGTATGAAAAAATAGCAGCGCAATTTTTAGCCACGTCGCGTTGCGAACGCTGGCTCTAAGAGAGCTCCGCGTTGTTGTTCTTCTTCTTCTTCTTGTTGTTCTTCTTCTGCTGAAGACAAAACCTTTATGACGCGGCTCTTGGACACATTTGTCCTTGTTTTGTGTGTTCGTGCTGTGTGAATTTGCCTGCGTGCTAGAGCAAGACGCTAGCCATTGACAGTTGCTGGGTCATGAAGCGTGTAGGCTTCTGAGAAGAGGAGAAGAGAAGTAGAGCGTGCCTCGTGGCCTTATCTCAGGGCCTCAGAAATTATCCTGTCATATGGTCAAGGAGAAGGTGTGCCATGATTGTGACCAGGCCCGGTGTTTAGAGAGGAACGGTGTGGCAAGTTCGTTCGTGAAAATAAGTTTTACTGCGGTTTCTGGGCTCTATCATTAAATTCCGCCACACAAATTACCTTACATACGCTTCCTGTCCAGAGAGCGACTTGGCACCATTTTTGGGTCCGGTTTCCTACTCAGTGATGGCGCGATTCGATCACCAAGCTCCAAAAAGATAATCTCTGAACACACAGCAAAGTGCCAGAATAAAGGGAGGATTTTCTTTTATTTTATCTTTTTCCTTGTATGTATTTGAGTCTGTGTGGAGACGTCTCGAGATTAGCTTTAGTTTACCTCCCATTTTAATTATCACTTATTTTTAGTGATAGTTTGTTAAATTTTTTTAATTTATTTATTAAATTTCCTTGTGTCTGTCTCTTTGTCGTGGGTTTGAGTGTAAACCCTTGTACTTCCATCCTGGTGAACGCCTCTGGTACGTGCTTTGCCGCCTCCCGTTCCGCATGCGCAATAATCTCCAAGTGTTTCAGCTGTTCACCTCCAAGGGGAATCGTTCGGCTATCTGTCCAGGTCAGTGATAAACCACCCGTCACGACAATTGGGTCGGGGTAATTAATTTAACCCCCTGGACACGACTATATATATAATATATATATATATATATATATATATATATATACATATATACATATATATATATATATATAATATATATATATATATATATATATATATATGGCGTCCTTCTCGCCACCCTATCATTCAGGCCAGACTTGTGGAGTGCTTGGGATATTGTTGTCACATGCACACACTGACCAGTCACCCACATCTCTCACCTGTGAGTGGAGGGAATAGCCAATCACCTCTAACCTCATCAACTAAACCAGGTGACGAGGATTACACAAACTATGACTTCTCCCACACTTCTCTAGCTCACCTTGTGTAGGTCGTCTTGGGTTGCTTTATGCAGCTTCTTCGGTTAGAGGAGTGTGAGAAGGTCAATTTTTATTTTTTATTATATATATATATATATGTATATGTTGTATACATGCTCGTGAAGAGTTATAACACAGAACGGATCAGGATGCAACATAACAAAGGAGCAGCAGAAACAGAAGGGGAAATGACAACAGCAGGGGCAATGGAGAACAAAGACTGATAGTCCATAGGCCGACCACTTTGTCGGTACCAAATTAGTGCCCGGTTGTGTTTGGTATCATTGGAAAGCTTATGACCTCTATGTTGTGGAAATGCATGATAGCAAGCAAAACAGAGTAGCTGAAGCGTTTAATTAGCCAAATTCAAAATGACCGACGCTGAATTCCTGTGTTTTCAATATTTGAGAAATTTTAATCCACATGGCAGAATATGCATATGTAGCTGCATATTTCATTACTATGATGTTATATACACTACTTGAAATAGATAAAGTAAATTGAAACTCTTTAAATGTAAAATCCAAATCCGCAAATACAAAAAGTGTCATAACTTTGGAAATAGTCCACATAAAGGAGTGATTTTGTTTGTCTACATATATGTTTCATATATATGAGGATTCCATTAAAACCATACTTGATGTAATCAAACCCTTCCTTGTCATGCAGCAAAACAAGTGGAATACATCAAAATGAAAAAGCGATATTAGTGTCTTGTGTTATGTTTAAGAATATTTAGTATAGTGTTAGTATTCAGTGGCTGATCCATCTATTGATGAAATTTGATACTCAATAGGCCTACCAGGACTCGGCCATCACTTGTCTGTAATCTATACAGGGAATTCCTTACAGTTTGGAGTATAAGTGATGATTCACTCCATCGTTTTGAGTTGTGGCCTTATCCCTGAACATTTTAAAAAATATTGTACTGGTGTAGATAGAAATAATTATGTGTTTTTCTAACATATCTAATCATATTATAGCATATATTCAAAATCGTTCATTCCTTAGTCTGTCTGTAGGCTTGAAATGCAAAAATCTGTACTGTTGCAATGCACTTTTTTGCTTCATGTGTAATTTGAGACTGCACTCATGCAATAAGTTGCGTTTGTTTTCATTATAACAAATGATTTTGTTGCTTTATTTCAGGTATCCCAATCAAGCATAAAAAATAATAGCCATGCAATCCTCTAACAGTGGTGAAGGGCCCTCACAGACCGCTTTTCAAACAGATTCGCCCCCAAGCAAAAGATCTAAACCTTTTTGTGTTATCCATTATCCAGAGGAAGATTCCCAAGCTCGCTCACTTCACCAAAAGATGTTTCATCATGGCAGACATTGCCAAATGCTGCATGTGTACGTCAGCATGCCCATTGCTGGAGAAAGCTCAAAATCTATCAGAAGGACAGGTGCCTGACATAGTTTACCATAGACAGTGTCGGTCACGCTTTACATTGAAAGCGGCCTTCAGCCTTAGAAAAACATCGAGAAAGGCGTGATGATGGTGAAACCACAGTATTTGGTAGCAGTAAACATCTTCCCAGGTCAAAGCCTTCAACAGCAAGGGTTTACGAAACAAAATGCATATTCTGTGAAAGAGAAAAGTATAAAAAAACATCAAGAACAAGAGAATCAATTGTACAGTGCACAGAGCTGCGAGCGATACGAGAATACGGAGTGCGCAATGCAAAAGAGCGACCCGAAGATCTTACAGTTGCGTCAAGAGACTTAGTTGCCGCTGAGGCACATTACCACCACTCATGTTACCGCATGTACACTAATAAAGGCGGTGAAACTGCAACAACTGATGTGCTCCTGATGCCGAAGAAGACTGCCTGTACAACGAGGCTGAAAGACATCGAACGAATCGCTCTACACATTTATCCGTGATGATTTATTCACGAATCCTCGTGTATTAAAGATGATTGATCTCACAGCAATCGTCGTTGAGGTGATGTCAAACACAGGGATCACCATGACCAAAGAATCCACCAAGAAGCATATTCACGAAAATATGAAAAGGAATTTGCAGATACTTTACATTTCTGTAAAGATGATAAAGGAAAACACTCGTATTCCCTCACACTCTCACAATCTACGAACTTGTGAAAGAGAACCAGAAGTTAGGACAAGATAGAAACCCTTACAGCAGTAACATCTGGTGATTCTTCTGTCGTTATCAAAGCTGGCCAAATAATTCGATCTTCATAAAAGAGATCCGCCAGGATCAAGTGTGGCCTTTCACGCCCGCTTTGTGAACTGGAGTGGCTTCCGATTACCAGAACTTCTGCAAATCTTCATAACGTGTGTCCTTTCAGGTGAACCAAGCTATCACAGTGCCTCGCAGAAAATTCAACTGTTAGTGGATTCATATGGCCAAGATCTGGTCTACAGTGTCACCTGTGGTCGTGTGAAACCACCAAGCACATCTTGCTATCAAATGCAGTGAAAACACTGACAGGAAACTCGGAAATCATCCAGATAATGAACAAACAGGGCATGGAGTTTCATATACTGTTCTCGAGGAAAACGACACTGCCTTGAGCCTTCAGAAAATAGCCTCATCCTCAGATGATTCTGTCCCACTTCCTGATTGTGTTAACCCCTACATATATTCCGCTCTCGTTTGGGACAATATAGATTTCCTCGAGGAAACTGCAACAGGAGCAGGAACAAGCCACAGGGTCAATGGCATCATTGTTCAACAAAAGGTGTATGGTCCTAAGCTGGAATCGGCACGACCTGTAATAGAAAAGAAAAAGCAACGTTCCATCAAATATGAAGAACAACAGCTTCCAATTTATAACACTGGGAAAAGAGAAGGACCTGGAAGCAAAACAGTTGCTGAAGATACCACGCTCTTCCTCAAAAATCCATCCACAGAAAGGACTTGATCTGGATTCTTCTACGGCAAATGCACCCGGAAAACCAAATTATTCCAGGATGGACAGGAATCAACATCATTATGAGACAGGACCAGACAGTTCATCACACAACATAGGCTATCTTAACCCAATCAATTTTCCAGCAACCAGCATGGCGACAGCAGCTGAGATTTTGAACAGGTCAATGAAGGTAAAAGAAAGCCTACATCTTCAAGAGGTTGTACTGGTATTCGACCAGGCCCTTTATTCCAAAGTGGCAGAAGTTCTGTGGAAACACAGATGTCAATATCCCGGAGTAATTCTTCGCCTCGGCTCTTTTCATATGGTCTGCAACTTTCTAGGAATACTTGGAAAACGTTTTGAGGATGCAGGCCTGCGTGACCTTTGCATTGAGGCAGGAATAGTGGCAGAGGGGTCTGTAACGAGTGTCATGGCAGGCAACAGTACAACAGGTCTCTCTGAACGCACAAATACATATATGAGGCCCTTTTCAGATTGCTATGGGCGGGATTTCTGCTATGGCTGAAGGAACAACAACCTACACAGATGAACCAGATCGATCAGTATTTGGAATTACTGAGTGATCTTCTGGACACTTCTCGTCAAAGTTCCAAATATGAAGAGACGCTGAACCATGAATTGTTCTTGCAGATGCTGGAACACTTTGAGAAATATTGTGAACATCTACGGCACACCGATGGACCTCTTTCACGCGTTATGGATGTCATACTTTGACATGGTTGGGGGAGTATTGCTGGCCCTAATTCGCTCTTCCAAAGAAGGTGATTGGAATTTGCACATGGCTGCAGTTCGTGGCATGATTGTCTGGTGCTTCGCCTATGACGACAGAATTATGCCCGGTACCTTCCAGTATACTACGCTGAAATGTCCCAGCTCAGAAATGACCATCCAGAAGTGCTTCAACACTTCCTTGAAGGAGAGTTTTCTGTCCAACTAGGAGAAAAGAACCCCTTTGCTAAGATACCCTTGGACCAGACAATTGAAGAGACAGCCAATGTGACACAAAAGTTGCGGAGGAGTGCCAAGTATAGTCTCAAACCTGGTGCAGTGATCGGTTCTCCTGACAGCAGAATACCGGTCATCCTTCTTGCGTCATCTCCGAGACGTGTTAGTCACAGGCAAATCTGATCATGGACATGTAGAGTTACAGAACAGCAGAATTAAAAAGGATGAACTGGCTGTCAATGCTGTTGTAGAAAACCCTGCAAAACTGGGTTAATCCCTTTGAAGAAGATCAACAAGAACTAGTCAGTCTGTCTACAGCTGCTGCTGCAACAAGGCAGATTGCCACACAGTTGCTAGAAGCAGAAAAGCGTGGTGAGGCAGCTTATCAGAGTTTAAGTCTGAAAGACTCGAATCAAGTCCACCAGTCTGAAATTTCATGATCCATTGCCTAAGCTGAGGCTCAAGACCTTTTCAGATATGACCAAGAAGCAGAAGAAAGTTTCTTCAAATGGAAAGAAATGATTCTGAAAGCAGACCGAAAGTTGTTTGGGCAAATAGTACTCATTGCACAAACAAGAAAGAACCTGGATATGAAAGATGTCCTGGCACATCCCCTAGGTCCGCTGCCATGGTCTCTCGCCTGTGAAGATGGGAGTATCAGGAAGACAAACAAAGCTGTGTTGGCCAGAGCATTACAAAAAGATGCACAAGCAGAGAACATTCCCACACCATCAGCCACGATTATTGATGGCATGGCTTTGGTTCAAAAGATGAAGGGGGACCAGAAAACATTTGAGGACATTGCAAACACCTTGCTTCTTTCTGCAATTAGAGAAGGTGCACACAGTACTAGGATTGACATCGTGTTTGATGCGTATCAACACACAGCATAAACACCACGAAAGAGCGAGACGAATCAAGAATCCAGACATACAGTTCAAGAATATAACTTCCCAACAAATTGTCCGTCAGTGGAGAAGTTACCTGCAGAGTAGTGACAACAAGACTGAACTCATTGAATTTCTGTTTCAGGAATGGCAACAACCACATTCAAGGTCATTATTGCAGTCAAAGCATATGTTTGTAACCTCAAAGGAGAATGCATCAAAATTACTGACTCAGCAGTTGAAGATGTACCGGAGCTTTGCTGCCAGCAAGAAGAAGCAGACACGAGGGTACTGCTTCATGGAAAACACGCAAGTGACACCGGAAGTGCAGCTGTAATCTTTGTGGCGGACGACACAAATATCTTCCTTTTGAGCATGGCGTTCTGTACACAAATTACTGCTCCTCTTTATCAGAAATGTGGGACTAAAACTCGCACACATTACATAGACGTCACAGCTGTTGTCAACATGAATGGATCTGATGTCTCAGAGGCAGTTATTGGATTGCACGCTTTCACTGTTGCGACTCCGTCAGTGCCTTCGCAGGTTGTGGGAAAATGAAAGCATTCAAACTGGTCAAAGCAAATCAGAATTTCCAGAGTCTCTTTAAGGAGCTTGGCCAACAGTGGAGTCTTTCGTCTTCTCTTCAAGCTCGATTGGAACGTTTTGTTTGTGCCATGTATGATGTACATCTGGAGATGCTTCAGTCAACGAGTTTCGGTACAAACTATTTTGTGCAAAGAAAGGTGAGAAAGAGTCCTACCAGTTACCGCCATGTGCAGATTGTCTTGGAAAACATGCACGGCGAGCAAATTATCAAACCGCAATTTGGAGACAGAGTTTGATGAACGATCCAAGACGCCCAATCCTGCAGGCTATGGCTGGAAATTCGTTGGCGATGGTGATGACAGACACTTAGCCGTAGACTGGATGGATGGTGCACCGGCCCCCGACGCTGTTCTTGAGATGCTGTCCTGCAAATGTCGGAAGTCCTGTCGAGTTCCTCAATGTCCCTGTGCTGCAAATGGATTGAAGTGTTCTGACATTTGTAGTTTGAGCCCATGTGAAAACCAACCAATGAACGACGGTACAGACAGCGAAATGTAGTTGAGCAGCGAAGACGATATTGAAACTGAAGACTATTAGTTCAAATATTCCAAGATTGTGTACTTTCATTATTGTGTTTGAATAACAATAATAATGTATTTGTCTTATAACATGCCTTATATTTTATTTCTGTGTTGCTGTTACAGCTGTGACATTTGAAATCTGGACCAAATGATCAACTTGATGTCGAAAGCACATAATTACATATTTTCTATGATAGACTTTGTTTCCTATATATGTAAGGTGTCATTTATTGACAAGGTTCAAATTATATTAAGATGTATTCAAGGTACTGTTATTATAGTGCTGAGTTGAAGTTTCTAATGTCGTTCTACATGTTGGAAGACACATTTTTTCTAAGTGAAGAAAAACATTTGTTTCGCATCAAGGGGTCGCGCAGTATATCATGTCGGGTGTCTGTGAGTGTTTTATTTTCTTCTTATGTTTATACGACTATAAACTGTACTCCATGAGCTTTCTTTTGATATATAGATTATACACATTAAAGTAATTAACAGTATAAAACGCTCCCAACTCAAATCCATGGTGTATAAAAATTATCGAAAATCTTCGATTTTGTGCAAGAGGGGGTCGCGTATAAACAGTGCCATTACACGATATAAGCTACCGATATTTCCTTGCTATCAAGTGATTTTGATACCCCAGGGACCCATCTTTACAAAAACTTCACTAGAACAGGGCACTTTGTTTGGTACCAATGACCGAAATTTTGGGCTCGGCCTCATGGACTATGAGATGGACAAACAAGAAATGCAGCTAACGATGAGGGTTCAGGGAGAAAGCAAGGGGGGCGTGTCCAGGCCCGTAGCCAGGGCTCAGTATTAAGGGGGCATATGAACTGGATGGGGGGCACAATTATCATATTTAATATTTTTGATAACCCGGTATGCTATTGTATTCATGCAGCATTGACACATCTATACTGAGGTTGCCGTCGCATACTAACCAAATTGATCTCGGCTATATTTAATATGTTCCGATGTTTTTGGCCTAAAATTATTCGAATGCAGGAGAGCCGCAACAAACTGGCACATTCACAATGCAAATATTCAATGATTAGACAATTGGCACCAATTCAGGTGCACTTATACAAGGTGTTGTGAAGAATTGGATTAGAAAATTAATATACCAGAATACAATGACTAAACGGGGGAGGTTGGCACCAGAATCAGTGAACTTTCAAATAAGATACAGTAGGCTATGACCTGCGATCATCACGTTAAACTATCAACAGCAAATACGACCAGCCTGACGATACCACAAAGTCCGCATTTAAAGCAGTCAATTACACAGAGGTAAGGTTATGCACAAAGCACTAGATATGGGATATGCAAAGCACCAAACACAACATTTAACTTAAACATCAGAAGTACAAAGCAGCCGACTACGGCGGGTGCTGACCACAACCACACTGCAACCACAACCACACACGCATCACCAGCAGTACACACACAATCTGAACTCCTCGTATAGTTTTTATACCACTGTACTCGCTGTCAGAATAGCTGCAGGCGACGTGTCTCGGTGTGGAATCTTCTGAGGACCTTCTCCTTCCATTCATTCAGGCATTTACGTGTGAGGTCTCTTCCGAAGGCCAGCGTACCAGTTGTGCCTTGCGTGCATGGCGCATGGACCGTCGATGGTCAGTGAAGACATTCCTCAATGTTGAGAATGAGTTTTCACACATGGCAGTGGACGCACCAAATGTTAGTCCAAGTCTCATAGCAGTCACTACACTTGGCATGGCTTCCAGCGATTTGTGGTATGTTGAGGAGTTTTTGTGTTGTCCATCTCTCGTTTGGCTACTTTTCTGTCTTGTAGCGAATAAACTGCTTTGCAACCACACACTCTGTTTCACTGATGGTTGACTTTGTTAATGTCATGATGTGCTGGAGCAAGTGGGGATCCAAAAACGTGCCATTTTCAGGATTCAAGGCAGCGAGTGAACGGGCGAGTTGTGTGTTGCGCTCACTGAAGCGCTGAGCGATCTCGCCAAGCACAGTGTGAATTGCGCTGTAAAAAACCCTCTGCAGTTCCGTCTTGTCATTGTCGTTGTTTGTCCTGTAGTCTCCAAAACTACAAACTGTTCCAAGTTCTTATGCATTGTGCGTCTCCGTTTTGGTGGTGCAGGTGTAGAAGTGTGAGCATCGTTGGCCTTGCTCCACAGATCAGTGAACTCATCCTCAGAGCGGAGTTTCTTCACGCACTCTGTAGTACTCACCACCAGTTCCAACCCCGTTAGCAAGTCCATGTCCTCTGCCTGCAAGAGTCTGTTAGGGCCATCTAACAACATCAGCAGTTTTTGTACAAAGCTAGCAATGAACATGAAGGCAGGCCCAGAGACTTCCCACAAAAGCCCAATAGCCTCCATCCTCATCTCTGCACCGTAGGCGCGCTCTGCATCAATCTCCAACAGTAAGGATGTGATATCCTTAAAAGATCCTTGATCACAGACACGGTGGCTAAATGTCCCGTCCACCTTTGATCAAGAAGTCGTTTTAACCGCTCACCTTTATACTGTGCAGCAACAGTGGGCTTTCTGAAGAATTTGTACAGGCAACAACAAACCTCGAGGAAATCAGTGACAGCTTTCTCTGCTGCCAGTGCGTGGATAACTACCAGATGGAGTTGGTGATTTAAGCAGTGCACATAGGGGATTTCTCTTTCCAATATCTCTTGCAACAAACTTTTGCACCCACCGTGCTTCCCAGCCATTACCGAAGCCCCGTCGTACACCTGACTTAATATTTTTGACGTGTCAAGTCCTGTTTTTGTCAGCTCTGCAATTATTAGGTCTATCAATGTTTTTGCATCTCCAGCGTCGGCTGTAGCTATTGTGAGTAGACGCTCTGTTGCTTCATTTGATGCCGATACAAAGCGAATGATGATTGATATGTTCTCACATTCAGTGGGGTCCCTCGTCCCATCCACCTTGATGGTAAACCACGATGTGCCTACTTCTTCCACGATGGCATCCGTCACAACATTACTCAATGTGCAGATCAGTTCATTCTGCATTTCCGGACTAGTATAGCTTGCGTTTCGTGGGATATGCTTTATTATTTCGGCTAGCTCGGTGTCTTTTTTGAGTGTGTAGTAAAAGCGAGAGGAAGAGCCCACTGTGCCCGTCTGACATATCTTCAAAATTATCAAGGCTCCCTCTAAAAGGTATCTGATTTTCGGCGAGAAATCCACAACATCTATAAGAGCAGACACATAGTACCGGTTTCTATTTAGCTGGTCAGCATTGAGGAGTGTGGAAATCTCCTTACCACAATCGATGCGCCTCTCATTCTCCTTCCACCTCAAAACACAAGTTAAATGTTCCTTTGAAGTTGCGTGTTTGTGAAACCCCCTGCCTTTCTCAACGGCATGTTTCCAATTCCGGTAGCCTCGCACTGTGAAAGTAGAGTCCACTGGGCCACGTGCGGTGTTAAACTTCCTACATGGATAGCAGAATGCTGCATCTGTCTGCACACTGTATTCCACCATTCATTAGTCTGGTACCACGAGGACACAAACGAGCGACTCTTTCTGCAACAGATGGCCAGGGTACCGCTGTAGAACACTTGATTCGGTCTCTCACTTCCAAGATCATCGGGAAGCGGCTTGACAGTCACACCCAATCCCGAGGCCGCCGCCGAGCGTGGCAACTCGGCTGCCTGCCGCTGGGGCTACAGCCGCACGGGCGCGTTGCTTGCTGCTTGCCAGGTTGGCCAGCTTCTGTCGGTATTTCATCGACATGATCGTTTTTTTCCTCCTCCTCCTCCAACTCCTCCCACAACATGTCTTTCATCATCTTCTTCATTTTCGTCGCTTGCATTTTTTCCTTTTCTGACCATTTTCGTATATCCATCATCCACGTCTTTTTCTCCTGCTGCAAGCTCGTGCTCTGTGATTCGTCCCTCGTGACTCGCGTCACTAATCTCGCCACTCGCAGATTGACGGTTGACGGTTTTATTTATTAAATGATGCATCCATCAAAAACAGGTTTTATCTGCATAATTTCAAATGTAAGCACGATTGCAAACACACATATTTTTAATTTTTATAATAAAATTACTTTTGTAAGATGGAGGGTTGATGGGTTGTGAAGGTCACGTGGTGCACGTGCACTTCATCTTTAATAATGTAAATGTATGTCTTTTCCTTAATCATATTATCATATTATGACTATATTACATTTATACCTAACTTACAACCAATCAGGTAACCTGCTCAATAGGGTCTCATATCGAATACGCTGATTGGCTATTCCTAAACTAAATGATCCACGATATATATAACCACCCACAACATCGACATTCGACACGAGGTCTTGGCTGCTGGCGTTGGTGCTTGCGTTATTATCTTTTATCTTGTGGTCTTGGACTGTATTGTCTTGCCAATTGCTTTTTGAGATGCGCTGGGAAGCGCACACTTATCTCTTGACTGTTATTCAAAGAAGGATATTATTAAAGAACAGTTTATCCAAGAAGGCCTTATTATTCACCATGTTGAACATCTGGAATAAGGGTTTTAGTTCACACAGGTGAACTCTTAAACAGCAAGTTCACAGTGGGCGCTCATCCTTAAACACTAAGTTGTTCACAGGGTGCAACAGGGCATAAATGGGTGGCGTACAAGTGGGGGGGGGCACCAGATGCGCCATGGGGGGCATTGCCACCCAAATGCCCCCCCCCCCCTAGCGACGGGCCTGGCGTGGTCACTGGTGCTGATGCAGCTCTGAGAATAGCCAGACAGATGTTAACTATCACAATCCTGTGATCAGATTAACCAATTGGAGCAGAGGAAGAGGAGGAGACATTTTCAGAGAGGTTTGCCATCACCTTGTCCATCATGGAGTATTTGCTATTGAGAGAAATTTGGGTCAGAAAGTTTACAGATTGGGTCAGTCCCATGGAGTCACAGAAGTCCTTTGCTGAAATGTCATGGCTGGTGAGAGAGGTACCAACTGGTGAGAATATCCAGCCAACTTGTATGGTGACAAATGAAATCGCCACATATGAGGAAGAGAGAGTTGGGATGAGTAGTTACAATTTCATCCATGTTGCTTGAGGGAGAGATGTAGATGTGCCATCCTCCAGACAGTCACAACCAAAGGTAATCCTGGGGTTTGGAAGTATGAGATCAGTACACTGATGGTAAGAAATTGAGTTGTTGATTTAAAGTGCAATTCTGCAGCGTTCAAGCCGATCAAATCGGAGGAGACAATAGCTGGGAAGAGACACCACGGAATCTGGAACATCCTATGGGAGGAAGGATTCTATTAAACAGATGATGTCCGGTTTATCATCGGCGGCCTGGATTGAGAGATGTCAGGTTGGAGTGGAGGCCTCAGTTTGAGGTCCTCACAGATATGGACAGGAGGGGAGGCGTTCTGGCTTTGAGGGCAGGGTGAGTGGGAGATGAAGGGTGGGGTGAGGAGGAAGCATTGAGAGTGTGTCATAAGGAGGTATGCAAAAAAGGGGGAGGGGCATGAAGCTTTGAGGGGGTGGGGTGTGGGTTAATGCGGAAAGATGGGACATGAAGTGGAGAGATGCTATTTCCATGTTCCAAAATTGGACAAACGGAGATGGAGTTCTTGGGATGGGTGGTGAGAATTTATGTTGAAGAAAGGTGGTGCTTTCGGTGTGGGAGGAGTGTTGGTGGAACAAGTACTTAGCTGACAGACAGTTTTGGAAAATAAACTTTGTGAAGCAGAAGAGGAATAGATTGTGGTGAAGAATACATGGGTTACTCTTGATGAAGAAATGAGGAAAGTGAAGCATTTTTAAAGGAATAAGCATTTATATTCAATAAAGATTCAGTGTGAGATATTAAGAAAATGGAGAAAAAAAGAATGCAGTGCATCAAGTACACGCAGAAGGAAATTCAAGCAGAATGAGATCGTTGTGGAGTGAAAAAAGTTTTTTTTTCTTTTTAATTTTTTTTTTGAAGCGAGGAAGGGGAAATGGGATAACATCGAGGAGGTAGAAAGTACAATATTTGGGAAGAAAGAAACAAAACGAGGAACACAGCTCCAAAAGGGGCACATAATTTTCACAGCAGTTATCCGAGGAATATACCATAAACAACACAAAAACGAATTCAACAAATACAACACAAAAAGGTACGATTTAACATTGTAAATGGGAAGGAAGGAAACAGCAACACAGGGACAAAGATATAACAGAAAAACGTGATGAATTCCATTCGAAAAACTTGGCTTTAATGAGGTGGAAGCGGCAACTGCAGATTCGACCAACACATGGAAAAATCCCCGATCTGGAAGTCAATGAAGATTAGGACATGTTACCCATGCGAAGCATGATTGTGGCTATTCCAACAGCATCCAGTAGTTAGGAAAGCATGACAAGCCATCATGTATTACCTTGCTGAATTGGACTTGCCAGTTGAAGTTGGGTACATGTGAGCCATTGTTATTGTTCTGGTCCCTGCAAAATATGTAATAGCCAAATTGGCATGATACAATTCCAGGAGCCATGTTTTGTGATGTGAATTTGTCCCAGCACATGTTTATGCAGAATACCTGTTGCCATCACAATCCTACTCTGTGCAGTTTGCACCATTGCGGATCTTCCCTCAGGCCCAATTAGGGGTGGTGTTTGCCATTTCCAAAGTATTAGCATGAAAAACTGTTCACATTACAGAGTGCAAATCAAAACTTTATTATCTCTTATGATATCCTCCTCATTTTTGGCTAGCGTAATGCCATTCTGACACCAAACGTTTTAATTTTTTTTTTGCCTTGTCCTTGTGGACAGCAAAGCCAGAAGACTCAATTAGTCCACTCGAACTACGCATTGAAGAGCTGCGACACCACCTGCGCATTGAGTCTGCTGTTGCCGAAGGTGCCAAGAATGTTGTGCGACAGCTTAGTGCTGCTAAAGCCAAGGACAAAAAGCTGCTCACTGAGGTATGTCCACAACAACTTCCCCTTGGTAGGAATATTTACTTTTTCTTCACTGACATAAGTTACATGGAGGAGCTTAATAATTAAATCTTAAAAGTATCAGGAAGTCTGTAGACTTCCTCTGTCAGGATGGCACGGACACTCCATATGTTTAATACAACGCAAATCATCAAAAAAAATCTACCAAGACACAAACCTGTAAACTTATAAGGTACCTACCATTCGTCTGTGGAGAATTTCACATCCAACAAGTCATGAAGCTCCAGGACAGCATCGCCAAGCTACAAAACAGCCCAATTGCAATTCTTCTTCTTCCTCTTCTTTTCAGATGTCCTTATTCAAAATTGGTTTCAGCTCAGTACTTGTATTAAACACGAATCGACTGCGTTTTCCAGTGGGAAGGTCCTTGACACCTCAAAATTTTCGTATCTTTAAAGGATTCCACAAAGTAGCCATCACTGCATACCTACATATATGGCAATGAAAGACCAAGAGGGATGGGTGAGACAGCACTTGTCAATCAGCCTGGTGGGGGCAGGCCTGCGGTGACACAATTGCCCAAGGGCCAATAATCTTTATGCTGCCCAAAAATGGAAGAACGCAGTGTATCTATTTTCAGTGTTTCTGGAATTGAAATTCCAGATAAGGTATTGTCATTGCGCACTGTCCGTCTTTCCTTCCGTCTCCCATTTCAAATTATCTGGCCAAACGGCTGGGCTGATCCGGTTTAAATTTGGCAGCAACGTTTCTCTCCTGACTGGTAACAGGAATTGCAAAGCTTGTTCCGGTCACATGACTTTAAGTAGGTCAAAATGGCCGACTTGGTAAATTTCTTCAAAAATCTCCTTTTCCAGACCCACCAATGAGAATGCTACCAAATTTGGGTTACAACATTAGACCATGGTAGGGATGTTAACTTGCGGAGGTCATGCCGATCATGTGACCGGAAGTGTGTCAAAATGGCCGACTTAGTCAATTTTTGGAAAATCGCAGAAATTCCTTCAAAAATTTTCTTCTACAGACCCACCAGTCAGAATGCTACCAAATTTGGGCTACAACATGAGGCCAGAGCCAGGATAAGTTGCAGAGAGAAAATGGTCCTATTTTTGTCGAATTTCAGCTTTTATATTAAATCACATCTGCAGTACAGTATCTCCTCCATCTCTCCATATAAGTGTTCTGGAGTCTCAAAGAAGCGTCCTGCCCGAGATAGGTGGACTCAATAACACAGTAACTCCGCATAAGGTGATCATTGAACAAACAAAACACAGCATCTCAAAATCATGAACTTGGACCTACTGTACTGTGTTCTTCCATTTTTGGCCAGTATGGGTGTTTTCAATGGTGTAAGTAATATTTTTGCTGCCCGTTATATAATAGTACGACTATTTTATGCAAAGAGTTTTGGCACATAATTGACAAAATATTTCATAGTGGACTTGAAATAAAATTCTCCAGCATGTAAATACATTTTTTAAAGTACAGAGACTAGCAATAAAAAACGTTTTCTTTGTTTGTTTTTGGTTTTTTTTCATTTAAATTTGATTGATACACACATTGCAAATGGATGCTGAGATGGACAAGGAACAATCATTGTTCAAAGAAAGCTGTCGGGATGGTTCCACATGATAATTTCTTTTGACCACCCCTACCTTGTTTACATACCTTTTGGCATATCATCCCTGCATACTCTTGAATTAAAAAAAAAGTGTTTTTAATCATAATACTTGCATATATTTTAAACACTGAACTTTGCTGGTTTTGCAGTTATTTAAAGAGCAGGTTGCGGGTCACCAAACATGTTATGAAAATTTATCAATATGATTATATGTGCATTAAATAGTTCAATGCAAACTATTGTGGTTGCCTAACTATTGGGAAAATTAATGAAATTTAACTCCGAAGTTGTTATTTCTCGAGGCTGATGAAAAAAACAGCCGTGTGCCCATATATGGATGGTGATGTCACGTTCTCCAAAACAAAGCGGACGCTAACTCACTCATTTAAGTAGTGTCCAGTTCAGCGGGCCGTTCTTTCGCTTTTTTTGAGCTTGTAAAGTTCTGTCTATATTATCCTTTTTTATTTTTAATTAATTGATTATGAACAAAGTTATTTGGTATTTGTACATCTGCGTCGTACGTGTGTCGTCATGTTTTGTGAAAATGGCTGGAAAACGGGTAATCGCTCCCACCGATTCCCGAAGAATCAAACATTCGCCGGCAGTGGATAAGATTTGTACAAACAAAACGAGTGATTTTTCCCCAAAGAAAACGGTAAAGAGGACCCTTTGGATAGGTTGTCATGTGTGTGACCATTTCACAGCCGAGGATTACGAAGCATAAACACATCTGATCACCACTCTGTGAATACGAGTTGTTGGTGACAAGTTCTCCAGATACTGCTCTGTCACAGAATCAATTGTTGAGTTTAAGTGAGAAAAACCTTGAAATGTATTCTTAAGAGGTACATGGAAAAACACATAAATAAACTTTCTGAAAAACACGAGCATGAAAAATTTCTCAACAAATCAACTTATTGTTGATTTAATTACTTTTTTAACAGCATCAGCAATTGCCTATTTCATTTCAATTGTAAAAATGATCAATTTTCCACCTTTTTTTCTAAATTTGGTTAGAATATTTCCCAATGAGGCGAAACATGTTTTGGTATTTATATCCACAACAGTCTCTTGAAAGTTGGGTTTGTTCTAACTGTTCCTTTCGTGGGGTCAAGCTCAGCTGTCAGAAAGACTTCAACGCCAAAGCTACGGTGTGTAAATATTTGGGTCCATTATTGATTCATTCTATTTCTGACTCTTGAAGGACTAGAGGGTATAAATTATTATATCAAGTCACAGACAATCAAACTTTACATTATTTTATGCATCAAACAAGAAATGAAAATCTAAAACCAATCTCTGTGGGATCTGTCAGTGTGAACTGCCGGCAGTCAGTCCTGCCACTTGTACACGAATAGGCCGTTTTCTGGCACTTGCAAGTGGCTCAAATTTATATGGCTCAGGGCCAGAAACCCCATTGTATAAATTCCCATCATCCTCCGACTTCCTCGCCAATATCGGAATGAAAACACTCAATTCATCGCCGCTGAAATCACTCTTGTATCGCATCTCCCGCTTCTTCACACAGCTGTTTCCGAATTGTTCACAAAGTTTTCGGAGAACGTGACATCGTAGCATCTTCGGTAAATTCCGGTCTGTTTTCGATCACTGACAAAAAGTTTTGACTTATAATTATTTAGCATTTTGAGTTTCAAAGTTAGAAAATAATTGTCTCAACCGATTAATTATTCATGTGATTACAACCTTCGAATCACACGGTCATCAGCGACCCAAAACCTGCTCTTTAACTTTCATTTTTATAGGCACAGACTGAGTTACAGGAGTCAAGTCAGAAGATGGACCTATTGCAGCTGTCACTGGAGCGGCGACTCTCTGAACTTCCTGAAGAACATCCCAAACGCTTTGCCATCCAAAAGGAGCTATCTGTCATGGCTTCTCCAATCCTCTCTCCACGGCACAGTTTCATTAGCTTGGGAGATTCGCTCACTCATCAATACACCAACATCAGCAAGCCCGCAGCACTTACTGGTAAATGAGATCAGAATTTTTGTCATTTATAATAGTTGCACATTGATGACTCATGTGCAGCTTTGTAAGCTGACTGCTGATTTTCCCATTTTCTTCCAGTCGCTGTCTTTTTAGGATATGGCAAGTAACGCAAACCTTCCAAAGGATGTACTAATTGGCCAATCATAAACAGTTGAGACAGCAATGATGTTAGAGCTCAAAGTAGCAGCTTTGAAGCTGCACTTAGGTGATGACCTGCCTGTTTCTGGTGCTCTGCCAAAAAATGCTGGTTCAGTGCAGCCAATGTAGTCTCATGACAAGGATGGTTTGCCTTAGTCTCCCCAGCAGTAGTCAGGGCAGAAATCTGTAATTGTTCAGGGTACTGGCGATAGCCTGCCTACTCCTCACGAAAGACACCATGGGATCTTTAACATACACTAATGCTAGCAGATGAGAGCCCCAGCCTAACATGCATCCAAGGGATGGCCCACTTTATAATGCAACATCTTGCCTACAAAACATTAATCCGATATTTTATTGTTAGGCTAATACTCCATCCCAAACTATACAGCATAAAGGGAACGATGGAACCTCTGCACCATCCTGTCAGCCTCGATGAGGAACAAATTATTCCATTATTCCGTCAGCTCTGCATGACTAACACCATTTTCTTGCAGAGGTCATGTTTACAACAATAATATTCTTTCACTTCTTCATAAGAATATTCTGTGCAAGATCATTCAAGGTTTGTGTGTAAAAGGATGAAATGTCAAAACGACATAAGCTTTTCTTGCTGTAAAAATCTCATAATAGA
>CM068953.1:146188007-146198390 GCA_035128595.1 Eptatretus atami
TATATAATGATGTAAAGATGAACTGCTAAGATTATGGGGTCAAGAGTCCAAAGGTTAGAGGTCCTGTTAGGTAAAAATTCTGTTACCGATCTAACTTGTGAACTTGTGATGGGATTTCAACCAAACTTGGTACAAGTATATATTGTGATTCAAAGATGAACTGATTAGATTTTGGCATCAAAAGGTCAGAGGTCATGTTTGTTAAAAAGGTGGTACTTGAAAACAGCTGAAAGGATTGTAATCAAACTTGGTACAGGTGTGTATAAACCTCCATCAATGTGTCCGTCCATGATGTACTATTTGTTACGAAAAGGTCAAGGGTCAGAGGTCACATTAAAACTGTTAATATGATCGCATTGGCTATGAGATTTGAACTGAACTAAGTACATGTACCATGATACATATGTACAGAGTAGATATTGAGGTCAAATGGTCTTGAGGTTTTAGTTCAAAGTTCGAGTAAGCAAAGACTTGATGTGAGCGGAGGCATACCGGTTGACATTGTGACGTCGAGTTGTGTCGAGTTTCTTCTGCCCTCACTTTTTAAACTTTATTCACTTTTAAATTTGTTTTTCCCACAACCGCTTGACCGATTCACATGGAACTTTCAACATCGAAGTGCCTACCCATGGATAATTTATTTTTTAACACAAATTTGCATCATTATTTGATGGAAAATGCAGTCGGCATGTATTTCAGGGTGTTTCACATATCGGGAATAAACAGCCTGGGCTTCGCTCGGCCTTGGCCAATTTAAAATGTGTTTGGCCTCAGGGATTTTTTTTTTCCGTGCCTTTTCAACTCATTTCATAGAGTGGTTTAGGAGTTCATAAAAGTAAAGAAATAGAAACCACACACACAGACTAATTCCCACACTTCTATGATCTTCTCTGGTTATGACTTGTAATACCCCCTCCCTCTGGGAATGCCGCTATATGATGCACGTTTACTTTGAGAGAATACTGGACTTTCAAAATGACGTATGAATGCAAACAAGTCCTTTCACGCATGTGCTACATGTGTGTTTTCTGTGACTCACTACCTTTAAATGGGACACTTTTAACCTGCCTTTCCTCATGAAATCTGTCAATGAAATAGTCTTTTTAACATAATTTCCAGCATTTAAATGAAAGAGTGACAATTCCAGGATGGTTAACCATAATTGTTGTGTTCCTGGATGTAAATCTGACTCATAAAAATATAGGACGCATGAGACATATCTGTGGATGAGAGGCGTCGAGTTCCTACCAATTCCTGTTCACACAAGAGAGCGTTGGCAGTGGATAAGACACACAAACACACACACACACACACACACACACACACACGCTTCTCCTTTTTGCAAAAATCGAGTGCAATTTCTCTTGTGGCCCCAGAACCAAACAACAATATATTATTGCGGGCATGCCTTCTGGTGGTAAGATTGCATAGCTTGATGATAGTTTTTTGTTTTTTTTGAAGTGCATCTTTTAGTGTAAGTTTGATGAAAAATGATCATATTAGGAAATGCGCCTTTATTTATATAGAAAGCAGCTGTCTTACTTCGCTGCATGCTCATGTCTAAAACTGCTTCACCCTGGAACTTTTGAAATGCTTTATCCCTCTGTTTATGTCCTGTATTTGTTTTGTGAGAAACCATGCTGTGGGCATGAGTTTTGGCAGAAAATGCGCAAAGTGCGCGAATCCTCCATTTGATGACACGAGGGGTAGGCTGAATGATGACACGAGGCAGAGTGTCCCCCAGGGCATAAACGTGTGTGCAACCGGGGGTTGGAAGAGATGTGCCAAGGACCTCAGTGTGGGAAGTTGCGCGGTTTGCTTTGGGGCACGGCAAACACGTCCTTCCTGCCATTCGTTGCTTCCCCTCTCCCAACTCCCAACCTGGGCCTCAACAACCCATCGCGACCGGCCTGCTCTCCTGCATCCTGCACTCTCTCGACCATGCCTGCTTGTGTGGGATTGAGCTTCGGTGTGTGCGGACTGTTCCCTGTCATGCCATACGTTCCTCCCTCGGGGTCTGCTGTGCTCAACCAGCACAGCGATGGTATTTCTTGTCTCGTCACCCCACTGTATCCTTTCTTTCCTCTTGGTATGTCTGAGGCCTTAAGGATAATATAAATAAGGACCTTCTGTGTGTAGAAAATCTAGGATGCATAGTAGTTGCATAATAATTGTGTAGGATTGCTTCTTTTTATTATCCCTCCCTCAGTTGTTCCAATACACTTTTTAAATCAATTTGGTCTCCTTGAGTGATTTGAATTGTCCTGATCACTAGCCACATTGCTGTTAATCATTCGTTAAAGGACAGATTGGGTCTGGGGAGATTAGCATACAATGTCCGATGTGGCAAAACCGCTCGTGCTGCCAATTTGGTGCCAGGCATGAGGGAAGTGCCAGGACGTCGCTTAACTGGCTCAGACATTCTGCAGACTTAACCAGCACATAGGCCCTGAACACTGGTGGACCGGCATGTCCACTTTAATAGTGCTTTGTCAAGATTCTGACCAGGAAACTGGCCCCGGCTGACAACTGTAACAATATTTATAACAACCCTCACAGCACGAACGCCTCCCACCCCAACATGATTAATAATGAATATCTAATTTTTTTTTTACTTGCCCTGTGCTTTCATAAGCCCAAGATATGACCTTCCCATTTCCATCCCTCAGGGAAGTCTTTCCAACTGCAGACTCCATATAATATATTGTTGCGGGCCGGAGGTCCGGTGGCAAACGACCACTCGGTGGGGAAAGTTAGTCGATTCCCACTGGACTCTCTGGATTGTAGGCCGTCGATCCGGATAATTCCGTGACGCGGCGGGTTGCTTAGCCGACCGTGGACGCCAATACCTCCACCGCGCGTAGCGTCGGGTCTTTTTTGCCTAGAACAATCTACCTAATTAACCACGCAGTGTCATCTACCGGGGAACGACGCCTTCGGTACGCCTTGCCCAAACCAGGTCACTCTACCAACTACAGTAGAGTACCAACTACCAACTCCGGATCGGATGCAGCCGAGCGGAACTACAAGGACGTACCTGCTAGAATGAACAGATTATCGGGGATAAGACCCGGCATAAACTTGGATCCGAACCATGCTGGACCAATGAAAGAAAAGACGAAAACGAACTGTGAACATTTCTACAATAATTTATTTACAATAAAGCGAGGAAAGTTATGTGGTACAGGTAACAGGTTTATTGGGGTGTTATGCAGGGGACAGAAGAGAGAGATGTAGTGCGACAATTTTACAGCAACTTATAAAGCAGACACAGAGCAGACTTGTCGCGGAGAATAATACAGGCAAGATTTACAAGGTTCGAATAACTTATACAGTTTTCTACTTAAAGACGGCGCCACACACTCAGACACACACTCGGACAAAATAAACCCAGTTGAATGACAAAGGACTTTTTCAGCCAGGGAGGGAGGGAGTTGAGGTCGCAGTTCTCGTACCTGGCGGGGAAAGGAATGCTCCATGGTGCGGCACCTTGCAATGGTCGTGCGGCTCGGTCCACGGCCGCCCGCGTGGAGACCGTGTCGGCGAAAGAGCCTGGGTCGGGAGAGCGGAGTCCGAGGCGGGGATCAGGGTTTCCAGCTTACTCCCAAGACGACTCACTTTCCAGCTCACATACGACTCACTTTCCGAGCTCACCCTCAAGACGACTCACTTTCCGGCTCACCCTCAAGACGACTAACTTTCCAGCTCTCGCTCTCCTCTCAGCACTCTACCCTGAGGACGGTGTCGTAATTTATAGATCGCCCTCAGCGGGGGGGCCTTGGTGAAGCCGACGTCACTGTTTGCCCTGATTGGCCGGGGCTTCCATGGGGCCGCCCTTTTTGGGTGGGGTTTCGGCCAATCGGGAAGCCCGCCCACTCCACACGCTCCACACGTGCGGACTCGCTAAAAAGGAACTACTGCAAGAGGATTTTGCCTCGGACAGCGAGTCACTGGTTGGCGAGTAGGCGAACAAGCGTTTGCTCAGCCCATGCGAGAGGAAGGTACTGTGGTTCATAATGGAGGGGATATAAAGATATTTATTCATCTAAATAAAAAAACATCGCAATGCACCCCTTTGATATCCCACTAAACACAAGGAGGGGTTCTATCTACACATATATCTTAACGGAATAACTGACTTCAGGAAAACTGTATGTTTGTATGCATACGGTTCCTAGAACCGTAACAATATCAACAAGTCTGCCATGTTCACACGAGGTATCTCGCAAGGTTCAAAGTCCACTCACTGGCAGGGTTGGGATGATCAGGGGTTTGGATAGAATGCTAGCATCTATGATCCTTCGGGTCTGCACCGGCCCACATTGTTGGGAGTTATGTAGTTGAAAAGTTGTAAGTTCTCAGCCTTTAGGTGAGTTGAGAAAGTTCTTTCTCCAACTCTTTCGTTGTGTAGAGGGACACCCTTTCTGTGGTGTAGAGGTATTCCACCCACCCTAAAACACATGGGGCTATGAATTTTTTTTTTTTTACTCCCCGAAGAGCCCCTCATGCACAACTTGGATTAACTACCGGTTTTCAACTCGTATAAAGTGCTTCAGGAGTTCATAAAAGTCAACAAATACTTCCCGAATATGTGTGTGTGTGTGTGTGTGTGTGTGTGTGTGTGTGTGTGTGTGTGTGTGTGTGTGTGTGTCCATCCATTGGGACCACACTGCAGAGCGTTGGTGCTGCTAAGCAGTCTCCTTGGCTATTGGCACAATCCTTGACGGGTCGCCACTCCGACACAGTATACCAGCATGCTGGCACTCATTCTGCCGACCTCGGAAGGATGACAGGCAGAGTCAACCCCACAGGAAACAATCGCCGAGTGGGATTTGAACTCAGGATCCTAGGATCCCAAGCCCACCAACAACATACAACCATTAAGCATCATAAGCATCATAAGCACCATAAGCATTAAGATCCCAACCATTAAGCAACATCAGTACATACATACATACACACACACACATACATACATACATACTATACTACATACATACATACATCAAAAATATGTCCTCTCCAAGAATCTGTAATTGGAATTCTAAAATGGCCTAACCCAATAACATCCCATTCCAATTTAAGATATATTGAGTCTTCATTTGCGTGTTGCTAAGAAGTCTTGCGAATTTGGGCTAATTCCATTGTGTGCTTCCAAACAGGTACCTTGGAGGTCCGGCTCATGGGGTGTCAGGAACTCTTGGAGAACGTCCCAAGCCGTTCAAAGAGTTCCCCCACGACAATTGTGAACTCCAGCCCAGGCGAGAACAAAAGTTCTTTTATTGCCCGTCGGAGCATGTACGGAAGGCCCAGCTCTGCCCGCTACAGCCTCAAACCTGATGAGATCTCAAGTATGTTTATTTTTGTTTGTTTTTTTTGCTTCATCTGTGACCTTCACCATGCTTTGACATTGATATATTCTCTTCTGGGTGTTGTTTTTATTTTTAACTCTGTTGCTGCCAGACTATTGCCTATTTCATTGGTTGTCTATGAGTGTCGAGTAAGAAATAGTACTGCACCAAATTTTCTTATACTTTGATATGTCACACATACAAAAGCAAATGAAGCATTTCCACAGTTATGCGAGGTGAATTATCATTTAACTATTATCTATTGACCCTTCATTGTTGGCTGAAACTAAAACCTTTTTTCATCTATCATTTGCAGGCCAAATTGCAGTGACAACATAAAATCTTGATTGATAAAGTAATTTAAGTAACTCGAACAAGTTATTACCATCCTGGCTGCTCTTGTAGATCAATTGAATGTCATTTGACATGTGCTGTGTGTGCCTACTCCATTGTTCTTTGAGTGCAGATGAGATTTGTGCTTGTTTGAAACTGGACAATGCAGTGGTGGGACAGACGGCATGGAAGACTTGTGGGAAACAGGCATGGGACCAGAAATTTACCATCGAACTAGACAGGGTATGTAATCCAAATAAACTTTGGATAGGCTCTGATATACTTGGTGAAAGAAGTAACGGACTGTCGTACACCTTGAGGGGAGTCGAGGGGAATTTATTTTTATTTTTATTTTATTTTAGTTCTGTTTGAAGAAGGTACTTTTATTACGTTTGCTGTTGAGAGGACAACGATCTTGTTGGTGGTGGTTGTTGCTCTTATCATTATTATCCCTGTTATTTATTTATTTCTCCAAATATTTGAGGATTTTCATGTCAATGTCTGCCTTGCAAAAAACAAAACCGATACTATCAACATATGTGCTGTTTGTTCTTTCCTGAGCCAATCTGTCCCAGTAGTACAGGCATTTTAGCAGAAATATTTGGTCAACCTCACACAAATTGAAACAAAAGCAAACTCAACAGATTTTGATTCCTGGATATGTCCTCAGTGACAGAAATATATATATATATATATATATACTGAACTTCCAATAATCTACAAGCCATCCAGGAAATGCTGCCTTAACTGGCAGCCTCGGGCCACAACCTGTATGCCAAATCTACGAGGGTGTATCTGCAGCAGATATCCAACCTCAAAACTCAACATGCCAATGTCCAACAACGTTTTGATGAGGGGTTCCATGTGGTTCGACGAAGTGATCGCCTATGGGCAGGTCTTTCGTCTGACCCGATCATCGAAAGAGATGAGAGTTTGAAGACCAGCGGGGGCTAACACGAGGTGAAGAATGACAGAGCAACAACGGCTGGTATGGCTACTTCAATGCCTGCCTGTAAAGAAATAAACCAGGCAATGCAGGAGCTCACAGGTGGTGAACTACATGGAGAGCAGAAGAAGGACATGACCAAGGCAAGACAATCTCGTGACTGGAAGGACACACTATCAGCTCTTCAGTATTTACAGGAACGGAATCCGTTCAGTAGTGATCCACGTCTGAGGAACATTGCCACTGGAGTTCATGCACACCCCACCGTCAACGTCGATACAGCACATGCTGTACGAGCCAAAATATTGAAATCTATGGATGGGAAAACATCTGCCGAGTACACATTTAAGAGGAAAGACCAAGTTGTCACCCTCGGCATGAAGTCATCTGTCAAGATTGATGGAGAGCAAGTCCAGGTTGACCCACAACTCCTCTTCCAGAGACTGATCACTGTTGCACAGACAGCAGAAGAACTGGAGTCAGCCTTCAAATATGAACTGTGCAGCTATCACCAGCCCTCTTTGATTCCTTCTTTCAGCTCCAAGAAGCACACAAGCCAGACTTTGCTGATGCCATCTGGGATCTTCTTGGATCCGATGTCCCAGCCGATATCCCCAATGATGGGCAACAGTATGTTTTGGATGGCGGGGCACTTGTTCAATGCATTCCATGGTCTCGTGGATCTACATACAGAGACATATGCCACCAGTACACTGATTATGTAACGAAGAAGTACGGAGATGCCATAGTCGTGTTTGATGGTTATGAGAGTACCAACACGAAGGACATGACACACCAGAGACGGTCTAAAGGGAATGCTGGCACTACTGTGACATTACATCAGCTGACATGTCTCACAATGAAGAAGAACAGTTTCTTGCCAATGGGCAGAATAAACAGCGATTCATTTTTGTGTGAGTGAAGAGCTTCAGAAGAAGAACTGTGAGACACCACTTCCTCAGGGATGCTGATCTCCTGATTGTACTGAAGGCTGTGCAGTCTGCTACTGTCCACAACACTGTGTTAGTTGGTGATGACACAGACCTCCTCATCCTTCTACGCTACCATGCAAGCTTAGAATCCCATGACCTCTTCTTTGTCTCGAGCCAAAGAAGAACACGAAGAAGCCTCGCATCTGGAACATCAAAGCTACAAAAAATGATTGGTACGACATATATGCAAGCACATACTGTTTCTACATGCAGTTCTTGGTGCAACACGACATCTCATCTTCATGGGATTGGAAAGGTGAGAAAAGTTCAAAACAAAACAACACATTCCGTGAGCAGGCCAAGGTTTTTGATACATATCCAGCTTCCGTATGTGATGTGGCAGATGCAGGAGAAAAAACATTGTGGATAATCTACAACGGAAAGTCAACTGACACCCTGGACACCCTCCGGTATTAGGTCGGCTGGGACAAGTGACTTCGAGCTCCTCTCACGTGCAACCACAGATGCTACCACCAACAATCAGAAGCAGCAAAGTATCACAGCCTGCGCGTGTATCTGCAAGTTGAAGAATGAAAGGGATGAGCAGATGAACTTCTTCCGACAGACTGGGGTTGGCAGAAGTGTGACGAGGGTTTTGTGCCACTTCAGACATCAATAGCTCCAGCTCCTGAAAAATGATACGTGTCATTAGGTGAAAGCAGTGGAATGTAGCACCATAGAATGCAAGAAGCACAACATTGAGTGCACTCCAGCTTGTGGAAACTGCAGGGGCTCTGGCTGCACAAACACTCCATGTGACAATGATGAGGATGACGACGACATTGTCGAGTTCTAACTTTAATACGCTTGATTTTTCTCAACATGTATAGTAAGTTTATAATGGATGTAGTTTCTGAGTTTAATGCGAATTTTCATTTTCATTTCGAAACCTTCGTCAGGCAGATGTGATCCCGAGTGGAATTGTGAATTTTGTCATGTTTCATGATTTACATAATTATATTGTATTGCCATAGACTTGATTTCATCTTGTGTCTTCAACGTTTCTTATTTTTTTTTGTCCAGGAGCCAAAATCAGTATCAGGTAAATTTTTTTTCGGACAAAAAATTGACATTTTTGGACAAAAAAGCTATAATTTATTTTACCCTCAATACATTTCACTTTTTTATAATTATTCTTGTATATCAATATACTGACCATAACTATAAACAATTAGAATGCAGAAAGCATATATTTACATATTAAAATATCAATCTTTACAATTTTCTCATTTTACCCGAAGAGGGCCCATGAGATTTCCATGATTTAGGACTTTCCCCCCGGAGGATCCCTTCGGACTTTTTTCTGTCACTGAGGTCATATCAAGGATAAAATCTGTTGAGTTTGCTTTTGTTGCAATTTGTGGGAGGTCATCCGACATTTTGCCTGTACTACAGTTACACTCCCACGTCATCAGATTCGGCAACAAATCATCCTTTGACATATCGGGTGAGTCGATGATTACCTTTTTCACCTCTCTTCTGACAGTCTCGAGAGCTGGAGATCTCGGTTTACTGGCGTGATTGGCGTTCGCTCTGCGCTGTGAAGTTTCTGCGCCTGGAAGACTTTCTGGACAATCAGCGGCATGGCATGTGCCTTTACCTGGAGCCACGGGGCATGTTGTTTGCTGAGGTGTGTAAACACATCCATCAATACACGTACATTGCCTTTGTAATAATACGCTTGTCACGTCTGTCTGTCCGTCTGTAAAAATATCCCGAGATGACTGAATCTCGTGAGATTGTGAGTTAAATGTTGTTTCGTCATGATTTCATGTCATTGTTTTATTTATGCATCATGAAGAAGATGATTAATTTAGGATCATGTATGAACTCAACAAGCACCTGAGAGTGGAAATTCCATGGAATTTCTGCAGGACATGGTTTATGAAGTTGTGAATGGGGACTTGAAGGTAGTTTGGATTATTATTTTCGTGAGATATATCTCGTTACCGAGATTGTGAATACAGTAAAAGGAGGAGTTTGGAAGATGGGAATGTAGGTTATGAGGACATAGGAGTAGGTGAAGTTGATGATGGCATAATATGAAGGTGGAGAGGGGAAGGGAAAGAGTTAAATATTCCACTATTTTAAGGTGGTAAGGAATAAATAATATGAATCATGATGTAAGATTGCCCTCTTTGAAAAATGGGAAGAAATGGGGAGGGGAGGACAGAGAGTTGGAGTTGGAGTGGGTAGAGGGGGTCATAGAAGGGGACAGAGTTGGGAGCAGGGGGGTTGAGGCTTTGGGAGGACGTTGGAGACTCGTTGTCGTGGGGATTTGAGGGGTGGGAATTGAGGACTTGGGGATTGGTCGGGGGGAGTTGAGGACCCTTTCTGGGTTGTGAGTGGGGTGGTTGCTTTAACGAAGCGACATCTTTAGGGAGCACTTGGTTAAACAATATTACATTCCCATGATTTTCAACTTTTTGTTTCATGATATTGTTGGTCATGTTTTACATGACACGGAATTTCCGTTGGTACCTGCTAGTTATTATTGTTGTTACTATTTTATTAATAATAATATTACTTGCAAAGAACACGTCCTTATGGATAGATTAATTACCACACTGCTATGATGTCTATGGTTTTCCATGCAAAGAATTGGGGGATTTTTTATTTTGACTTTTAATGCAGGCTCCCAAGGGGCAACGCTATGTGATAAACATTTACATCGAGAGAGTCGGGGAGCTCCCCTCACCCTGAACTCCCCAGATAAGATGATTTCTCTACCACCTAAAACCAACACTCCAAGTACACCACC
>CM068953.1:146215458-146246423 GCA_035128595.1 Eptatretus atami
AGAGAGAGATTTTTGATTCCCCCTAAGAATACAAGTAAAACCGTGTTCATCTAATTATCTAGATCCATCAAGTCGTGTCCAACTAATGGTGATATTCATGATACAGTTTCTCCAAACATCCCCATCCTGCACTGCTTCCTGAAACTCTGGCAGAGACGGCTTGGTTGCAGAATTTAACCCATCCATCCAGACATACAAGGCTGCCTCTTCCTCTTTCTTCCTCAACCCTACCCAGCATGTTGATTTCTCCATCCTTTCGTTTTCTCATGCAAGATGAGTCCAAAGTATGACCGTTTCTCTTTCGCAACAGTGTTCCTTAAGTACATGGCGGTCTAATTATTGAAGCACTGATTTGCTTGTTCTTTTTGCAGTCCATGGGATTTTACCATTCGTCCAACACCTCTTGTTGGAAGTTTTGTCTCATTTAATCCAGCACGTAAATGCTAAACCGCGGTCGCAGAAGCCGCGTCAGAGGAAGTTTGATTGAATCATTTTTGCGATACCTGCCAGTACAGTCGACGTGTCTAATGTCATGTGATGGTTATACGACGAGTGTGGAAAAATCTCGAAATCGTGACATTTCTGATATTGCGATAACTCCTCATGTAAAGTGGCAAGATATGTATTCTTCAAATTTATGTTTGTGTAGTTTGGAGAAAATGCACCATGTAGTTTAGGTCTGTTGAACTGCTTTGGTTTGTGGAACTGAGAGATACGTGAATCAGCATCCGGTCAAAGAAGTGAGTTTTATGAAAAGAAAAGTGACGCTTTAACGAACAAATGATTGACATTGTGTATCAATGCTGTTTTCGCACGGTGAACGTTGCAATGTGAGTTGGACATTGCATTATGAATACGAGTGACCGATTTGTGAGATTACGATTGTTTTGAAGTTTATGATGGTGGTCAATATATACATTTCATGGCATACATTTGATAGAAGAACAAAACTGACGAAATAGTGCTGTGCTAAATGCATTTTTGTTTCGTATTTTTCAGATCGAATAAACATGATCTACACGGTTTTGAAGCGGACTGCTGAGACTGCTTATGGTTTCAATCAATGTTTTCACCGATCCATAAAATCAGATTTTTTTTGTTAATCAACCTGAGTCGGAGAGCGAGGATGACAGTGTCCTCCTGAAGTCATCACTACCAGTGAGCATGCGGAAAGCAGAGACGTTGTCTGTCGGCATGACAGAAGCAAAATTGAAGCTGCAGAGCCAGCACAGATGACAGCGAGGAATGAACTTCCTGAAGTTAGCAATGAAGTCAGAAGTGAAGTCAGAAAAGCCAAATATGCCAAAGTTCACTGGGGTTGTGAGGGAGTACACGTCTTTCGAGAAGATTTCAAGCATATTGGAGACTCCAGGTGCAGTGTCACATGTCACATTAAAATGGCGATATATATTCGAGAATGTAATGTGTGTAGTGTAGACGACATATGATATCTATGGGTAAGAGTCATGTTTTGCCTGTTTTAGATCTGGCAACATTAAGCGTATGACGTCAGTAGAGCAGTTCCAAGATGGCAGCTCCCTTAGAAGCTTACACCAGGGAAGAGCAATGTTGTCATCTGTTTCTTGGGAAGTGAGGGTGTGAATCCCAGTGAAATCCATCGCAGAATGAAAACGCAATATGGCGATTCATGTTTATCGCTGCAGCAGGTGTAACGACTGGGACAGGAAGTTTAAATGGAGTTCTTTTAGTTTGGGTGCGAGTTGTCGAGGCACCCATCTTGCAGACACTTAGCAGAACTCAGCACGTTGTGAATGATATGGTGTGCTGAACCATGGCTAATGTTCAATTCGGAGACCACTTAATCCAGCGTAATGGATGGTTTTCCCTTAGCACGTGCTCAACTCCTGCAACCAATTCTGCGTGTTTGGCTTGCTGTGTGAGCCGGCCCGAGCGAGCAGCGTCTGCCACACTGGATACTCTACTTTTAAACTTCCTGTCCCAATCGTACACCTGCTGCAGTGAAAACATCAGTCACCATATTGCATTTTAATACAGACATATACAGAAACATTTTGAAGAACATTATCATAAAAACGAAAACCACAAATCTTTTCGTTGTGCTCTCTTCAGGTGAAATTCGCACAAAGTGAATGAGTAATGATGAGGAAGTCCAATAGACACCTATCAACAAAGTCAATTCTGATTGGACATTCTCTACTGATGCGTCATCACCTCCATGGTAATAGGTGGGAGGATCCTATTCAGTGTTCATGAACATCATTACTCACTCACTTGTGCGAATTTCACCTGCAAGAGAGCACAACGAAAAGCTTTGTGATTTTCGTTTTTATGATAATGTTTTTCAAAATGTCTCTGTTTATGTCTATATTAAAGTTTTGTTGTGCAAGCATCTTTTTAATATTGCATTTTCATAAGCAATGGATGTCACTGGGATTCACACCTCACTTCCAAGAAACGGATGACACACGTTGCCCTCCCTGGTGTATGCTTCTAGGGAGCTGCCATCTTGGAACTGCTCTACTGACATCATACGCTCAATGCAGCTAGATCGAAAACAGGCAAAACATGACTCTTATCCAAAGATATAACATATGTTGTTTACAACTACACACATTACATTCTCAAATTTATTTTGCCATTCTAAGTAACTTATTGACTTGCCCTTGTAAAAGTACACAATAGGGCTGGGTGATGTTGATTTTGTTTTGCTAGTCGATTATCGGCCCTCCAAATATCGACGATACAGATATATTAATATTGTTCAATCACTTATGCGAACATAGCCTGGCACCTAGCGGTGATAGATGGCACTTGTTTGGGGGGGGGGGAGGAGGGGTACACACCATTGATGATTATATAACCCTGATAATGCACTGTGCAATAGCTTGAAGAATATAGCTGTTAATATATATATATATATATATATATATATATATATATATATATAATTGTTGTGGTTCTCGAACGGCATGCATACAACAGATAGGTGTCCCAAGACAGTTATTCATTATTATACGTGTAGGACTGTAGATAGTCCCTTTCCTTTTGTTAGCGGGACAACAAGGGAGTGCGTTGCGACGATCTATAACTAGGGTTGCTTAAATAATTTTCTCCTTCATTTCATCCCTACTATTCTTCTTTTCTGATTATTCCTGAAGTAAATCAGCCACGTGGCCTTCGCTGGAAGGTGGGGCCTCATGGAGGCCAGCGCGTGCGGCGCCGCGGTGGGGAAACTGCAGCGCCGAGTCATGTGGTGTGCTTGTTGGTGGGGATTATCGACTCGAGCTTCCGATGATCTGTGGAGGATTGCCGGTTGCATTAAAAAGGCATGCGAATAAATACCTCTTAAGAGGCTGCACAAATGGTGTTTTTTCACGGCACGGGAAACACAGCAGCACGACGCCCACGCTGCACGAAACGCGTACGGAGGCCGATAAGCCGACTCCACGCCATGTTGGGCAGGATACGAGTGTGTGGAGTAGAAGCGGCTTGTTCCTTTTTAACCTCCATATCCGACACATATTGGTGTTCGCCCCGCGCACACGCTAGCGGAGTCGTGTGAACGCGAGCGCTGGCCACGTCGTAATGGCGGAACCACGCGCAATGTATGGAATGTGCTCGAAAGCAGACACGTACGCCGCTCACGAAACGTGCTTGGATTTATCCAAAATGATGTACCTTCGGCCCTCGCTGGCAGCAGTGGATTCTCCACGGATGGTGAACGTCTTCTCGTCTCCACAGCCAGCAAAGCTGCGATCGAGCCGGGGAATGTACAGTGCGGGCCACTTTGGCGCGCGGAACGAGCGCATTGATCGACGCTGGTCGAACACCCGAGCGGCATGCGGGACCCTCGACCAGTCGCCCGGGCATGGCCCGGAGTTTTGCAGGACGATTCGCGTGCCAATTTCGGTGTGGGCGATTCGTGTCATGTCATGGGGTCAGAGCGAGGTGTGTTCGCTGTCTGGGATGGCCTTGCCGGAAACGAAGTGAGGCGGTTCCCGGCCCAAGCTGGTGGGCCACGTGAGGGGTCGGGGCCAACCGTAGCGCCCGATTCACGTGATGACGTTACAATTCGGGGTGGCCCCTCCCCCCGAGCTGCAAATCCTATAAAGGTCGGAGAAGTTCCTCCATCTCTCTCTTGCTCTTGCGAGGAACTTCTCCGACCTTTATAGGATTTGCAGCTCGGGGGGAGGGGCCACCCCGAATTGTAACGTCATCACGTGAATCGGGCGCTACGGTTGGCCCCGACCCCTCACGTGGCCCACCAGCTTGGGCCGGAAACCGCCTCACTTCGTTTCCGGCAAGGCCATCCCAGACAGCGAACACACCTCGCTCTGACCCCATGACATGACACGAATCGCCCACACCGAAATTGGCACGCGAATCGTCCTGCAAAAACTCCGGGCCATGCCCGGGCGACTGGTCGAGGGTCCCGCATGCCCGCTCGGGTGTTCGACCAGCGTCGATCAATGCGCTCGTTCCGCCAAGTGGCCGCGCACTGTACATTCCCCGGCTCGATCGCAGCTTTGCTGGCTGTGGAGACGAGAAGACGTTCACCATCCGTGGAGAATCCACTGCTGCCAGCGAGGGCCGAAGGTACATCATTTTGGATAAATCCAAGCACGTTTCGTGAGCGGCTACGTGTCTGCTTTCGAGCACATTCCATACATTGCGCGTGGTTCCGCCATTACGCACGTGCCAGCGCTCGCGTTCACACGACTCCGCTAGCGTGTGCGCGGGGCGAACACCAATATGTGTCGGATATGGAGGTTAAAAAGGAACAAGCCGCTTCTACTCCACACACTCGTATCCTGCCCAACATGGCGTGGAGTCGGCTTTATCGGCCTCCGTACGCGTTTCGTGCAGTGTGGCGTCGTGCTGGCTGTGTTTCCCGTGCCGTGAAAAACACCATTTGTGCAGCCTCTTAAGAGGTATTTATTCGCATGCCTTTTTAATGCAACCGGCAATCCTCCACAGATCATCGGAAGCTCGAGTCGATAATCCCGCACCAACAAGCACACCACATGACTCGGCGCTGCAGTTTCCCCACCGCGGCGCCGCACGCGCTGGCCTCCATGAGGCCCCACCTTCCAGCGAAGGCGCACGTGGCTGATTTACTTCAGGAATAATCAGAAAAGAAGAAGATGTAGGGATGAAATGAAGGAGAAAATATTTAAGCAACCCTAGTTATAGATCGTCGCAACGCACTCCCTTGTGTTTCCCGCTAAACAAAAGGAAAGGGACTATCTACAGTCTACCGTATAATAATGAATAACTGTCTTGGGACACCATCTGTTGTATGCATGCCGTTCCGAGAACCACAACAATATATATATATATATATATATATATATATATATATATATATATATATATATATATATATATATATATTAACAGCTATATCTTCAAGCTATTGCACAGTGCGTTATCAGGGTTATATAATCATCAATGGTGTGTACCCCTCCTCCCCCCCCCAAACAAGTGCCATCTATCACCGCTAGGTGGCCAGGCTATGTTCGCATAAGTGATTGAACAATATTAATATATCTGTATCGTCGATATTTGGAGGGCCGATAATCGACTAGCAAAACAAAATCAACATCACCCAGCCCTATTGTGTACTTTTACAAGGGGCAGTCAATAAGTTACCTTAGAATGGCAAAATAAATTTGAGAATGTAATGTGTGTAGTTGTAAACAACATATGTTATATCTTTGGATAAGAGTCATGTTTTGCCTGTTTTCGATCTAGCTGCATTGAGCGTATGATGTCAGTAGAGCAGTTCCAAGATGGCAGCTCCCCTAGAAGCATACACCAGGGAGGAGCAACGTGTGTCATCCGTTTCTTGGGAAGTGAGGGTGTGAATCCCAGTGACATCCATTGCATTATGAAAATGCAATATTAAAAAGATGCTTGGCACAACAAAACTTTAATATAGACATAAACAGAGACATTTTGAAGAACATTATCATAAAAACGAAAACCACAAAGCTTTTCGTTGTGCTCTCTTTGCAGGTGAAATTCGCACAAAGTGAGTGAGTAATGATGTTCATGAACACTGAATAGGATCCTCCCACCTATACCAGTGGGAGGTGATGACGCATCAGTAGAGAATGTCCAATCAGAATTGACTTTGTTGATAGGTGTCTATTGGACTTCCTCATCATTACTCATTCACTTTGTGCGAATTTCACCTGAAGAGAGCACAACGAAAAGCTTTGTGGTTTTCGTTTTTATGATAATGTTCTTCAAAATGTTTCTGTTTATGTCTATATTAAAATGCAATATGGTGACTCATGTTTATCACTGCAGCAGGTGTACGATTGGGACAGGAAGTTTAAAAGTAGAGTATCCAGTGTGACAGACGCTGCTCGCTCGGGCCGGCCTCACACAGCCAACACACCAGAAATGGTTGCAGGAGTTGAGCACGTGCTAAGGGAAAACCATCGCATTACGCTGGATTAAGTGGTCTCCGAATTGACCATTAGCCATGGTTCAGCACACCATATCATTCACAACGTGCTGGAGTTCCGCTAAGTGTCTGCAAGATGGGTGCCTCGACAACTCGCACCCAAACTAAAAGAACTCCACTTTTAAACTTCCTGTCCCAGTCGTACACCTGCTGCAGCGATAAACATGAATCGCCATATTGCGTTTTCATTCTGCGATGGATTTCACTGTGGTTCACACCCTCACTTCCCAAGAAACGGATGACACACGTTGCTCTTCCCTGGTGTACGCTTCTAAGGGAGCTGCCATCTTGGAACTGCTCTACTGACGTCATACACTTAATGTTGCCAGATCTAAAACAGGCAAAACATGACTCTTACCCATAGATATCATATGTCGTCTACAACTACACACATTACCTTCTCGAATATATATCGCCATTTTAATGTGACATGTGACACTGCACCTGGAGTCTCCAATATGCTTGAAATCTTCTCGAAAGACGTAGTACTCCCTCACAACCCCAGTGAACTTTGGCATATTTGGCTTTTCTGACTTCACTTCTGACTTCATTGCTAACTTCAGGAAGTTCATTCCTCGCTGTCATCTGTGCTGGCTCTGCAGCTTCAATTTTGCTTCTGTCATGCCGACAGACAACGTCTCTGCTTTCCGCATGCTCACTGGTAGTGATGACTTCAGGAGGACACTGTCATCCTCGCTCTCCGACTCAGGTTGATTAACAAAAAAAATCTGATTTTATGGATCGTTGAAACATTGATTGAAACCATAAGCAGTCTCAGCAGTCCTGCTTCAAAACCGTGTAGATCATGTTTATTCGATCTGAAAAATACGAAACAAAAATGCATTTAGCACAGCACTATTTCGTCAGTTTTGTTCTTCTATCAAAGTTATGCCATGAAATGTATATATTGACCACCATCATAAACTTCAACAAATCGTAATCTCACAAATCGGTCACTCGTATTCATAATGCAATGTCCAACTCACATTGCAACGTTCACCGTGCGAAACAGCATTGATACACAATGTCAATCATTTGTCCGTAAAGCGTCACTTTTCTTTTCATAAAACTCACTTCTTTGACCGGATGCTGATTCACGTATCTCTCAGTTCCACAAACCAAAGCAGTTCAACAGACCCTAAACTACATGGTGCATTTTCTTCCAAAACTACACAAACATAAATTTGAAGATAACATATCTTGCCACTTTACATGAGGAGTTATCGCAATATCAGAATGTCACGATTTCGAGATTTTTCCACACTCGTGTATAACCAATCACATGACATTGAGCACGTCGACTGTACTGCAGGGTATCGCAAAAAATGATTCCAATCAAACTTCCTCTGACGCGGCTTCTGCGACCGCGGTTTAGCATTTACGTGCTGGATTAAATGAGACAAAACCTTCCCAACAAGAGGTGTTGGAGACGAATGGTAAAAATCCCATGGACTGCAAAAAGAACAAACAAATCAGTGCTTCAATAATTAGACCGCCATGTACTTAAGGAACACTGTTGCGAAAAGAGAAACGGTCATACTTTGGACTCATCTTGCATGCAGAAAACGAAAGGATGGAGAAATCAACCATGCTGGGTATGGTTGAGGGAAGAAGAGGAAGAGGCAGACCTTGTATGTACTGGATGGATGGGTTAAATTCTGCAACCAAGCCGTCTCTGCCAGAGTTTCAGGAAGCAGTGCAGGATGGGGATGTTTGGAGAAATCTGATCATGAATATCACCATTAGTTGGACACGACTTTATGGATCTAGATAATTAGATGAACACGGTTTTAGCTTGTATTCTTAGGGGGGTAAATCAAAAGACTTGGTGTTAATTTGGTGAGGCCTCATCTAAAGGCGCTGTCACACCTTGACGATTTAGCCAGCAATGGCAACATATAAAAATGTATGTAAAACGTTGCGTACGCTGAAATTTTGATGTTTTTTTTTTTAAGGTTTGGTCGTATTCATAACGGTTGGTCGTATGCATAACATATTAGTAACGGCACAGAACGTTTTGTTGTCTTATAGATAACTTATACCAACGAATGCTTAGCCTGTTGTCGGCGTTCACAACCTATGCCCAACGATAGTTTAACTTAGGCATAGCGCGCTGCACGTATCGCCGACGAACTCGTGGCGTAGCCTGTTAAAAACTTGCCGCACGCGATTAAATCATAACCGCCTGAGAATTGAAAGTGGTCAACCACGCAGTCACACCTTGACGATTTAGCAAGCGTATGCCGACCTATGAAAAATTTGCCGAACCAAGCTGGCACACATCGAATACGGTATGGGTAAGTTGTGTATACGTTAAGAGCACGCTGAAAAACAATGAAGTACGCTGTCATATTTCGTGGTACGTCTCGTATGTCGTGAAATTTCAAGCATGCTGAAAATTTTACGACGTACTCGCCATATGGCTCACACGTTCGCTACGCTGGAATAAGTTGTAGGCACGTATGCGATCGTTGACACACGTCGACACAAGTTCCTTGTAAGTTAATCATAAGTCGAAATACGTCGAGGTAATGTTTAGCATACCCGAAACTTATTTTCTCCGTCAAGGCACAATTTTTTTTTCTCCTTGCTCCGTGAAGGCACGTGACAAATATCTGAAGTTGGTGTTGTTGTTGTTGGTGTTGTTGTTGTTGTTGTGTTTTTTTTTTTTTTTTAGTCTATCATGAATTTTAAAATATATTCGGACATTTACTTTTAAGTTTCGACTGCGACGTGACAATATCCTCAAACAGAAAATATTCACAGAGGAGGGAACTAAAATAAGACATGAGCAAACTGAAGAGGCAATCGGACGTGACGTAACGGCATTTGACGTAACATCGGAAGTATTGTTTTTTGTTTTTTTTTAAACGCTGCCAATACGCCATTATACGGTAGCTGTAAATTAGAAACACATTCAGTAAGTTCTGTGGTCGTCCGGAAGACGTCAATCAAATACGTCTTCATACGTCAATATGCGTTGGAGGTACGTTACACATAGGTTCAAAGCCGCTTACTCATAGGTTAGAATAAGTTTTGGGTACGCTAAGCATTACCTCGACGTTTTCGACTTATGAGTAACTTACAAGTAACGTGCCTCGACGTGTGTCAACGATCGCATAACGTGCCTCGACGTATGTCAACGATCGTGTACGTGCCTACAACACGTTACTCATAGGTTATAAATAAGTTTCGGGTACGCTAATCATTACCTCGACGTGTTTCGACTTATGAGTAACTTACAAGTAACGTGTGTCGACGTGTGTCAACGATCGCATAACGTGCTTCAACTTATGGCCAGCGTAGCGGACGTGTGAGTTCATACGCTGGCATACGTCGTAAAATTTCAAGCATGCTAAAAATTGAGGACAACGCAAAGTACGACGATGAAAGCAGCGTACTACGACGTATGGCAGTGTTTTTCAGCGTGCTCTTAACGTATACAACTTACCCATAACGTATTCGACGTGTGCCAGCGTTTTAGACAAATTTTTCATAAGTCGGCATACGCTGTCTAAATCGTCAAGGTGTGACAGCACCTTAATATATTGTGTAAGTTTTGGTCACCACATCTGAATAAGGACATAGCATGCCACTAGAGCAGTTAAAGCATAGGGGTTAATAAATTGATCCCCTAGCTAGCTGGACTAAGCTACGAAGAACTGTTGAAGGAAACAGGACTTTATACATTTAAAAAGGAGGTGATTCCAAGGGTATTTGATTTGATGTTTAAGATGATGAAGGGTATCGACAAGATAGGTGCAGTGGAGTTTTACAACAGTGGACAATGTTAGGACCAAGGGCAATAGCTTGAGGATAAAGAAGATGAGAGTTGAGACAGTTTTAAGGCAAAGGTCTTTTTGGCTGCTGGTTGCATCATTGGTTAGGGGCGCGGCTATGCCGCTGATGCAGTGGCCCTATTACCAGTATACTGGTGTTAATTCAGTGACCAATGGGGCTCAAACTCAGGACGCTAGGATCCCAAGCCACCACCCTAACCGCTAAGCCAACACCAGGCTTTCGTCTTTCAGTTGGAGAGTGGTTAACGCATGGAATTGTTTCTCTGGAAAGGTATTGTGGCAGTGTTGGGGGTCGATAGATTTAAATATGAATTAGATCGGTATCTGGATGCATTTGAGATAGAGCGGTATGGGGATATTGGCAGAACTTGTCGGTAGCTTGTGTGTGGATGGGTGATAAATACTGCGGTTGCTGCAGCGCAAGCATGATGGGATGAATGGCCGTCTCCTGCGCCAAAGTTCCTTCTGTGTATAATTCTTCCAAACTCTTGGTAGAAGAAGCGCAGATGAATATTACAGAGATGGAAACCGAAAAGGATATGAACATTGTTATGTACGATATGATAGAGATGTACGTGGACATACGATATAACACATGGTTATATACATGGATACTCTGAAGCAATGGTGCGGCTGCTTTGAAGCTACGATATTTTGTTGGGAAAGGATACATTTATAAGTAATAAATGAATAAAGTATTAAAACGAGGCTGGGAGGCGATGATGGTGCGCTGGGCATTATTGAACAAATGCCACGATAGGTACAATTTGAGTTAGTGGAAGCTTTGAGGAAGCCCTACCGTAAAAACCTATTCTTTCCGTCGCAAATTGCCCCAAATCAAATCGGATTTTTAATATGTTGTACTTATGACATTAGCACAGCTTCTAGGAAATGAAATGCAGAAAAAAAATCGAGAAAAAAAAAACAAATAAAAAGTTCAAGTGGGCTGGCTCCGCCACAAGGGGCGTGGGACGCCCTCATACAAAAGACACAACTAGACCATGATATCTAGCTTGTGTCCAAGTTTCATCAAGATCGCATCAAACGTCACGAGCTATGCTCTGGAGAGAGTCACAAACAGACAGACACACAGACACAACAAAAATAGAGTGAGTCATGCTGGCGCGCCGTGAACCAATAAAAATAAATCAGAGAGCTTGAAGGAATTAGACAGTTTTTCAAAGAAAGATTTCATTATTAAAATGAGTGGTTTCGACATAGAAGAGATTCTTGTAAAATTAGAAAAGTTGAATCATGAATATTTTGAAAAGGGTATTTCTCCAAGAAAAGGAATATAATAGATGTCGATATAATTTTTAATCCTGAATAAATGGATGACAGACTAAAGACTTTTTTGAGGATACTTTGTGTTTTACAAAATAAGATTTGAATATTTATGTTGAAAGCCAAGGTTTACTCAAGCTGTTGGAAAGTTAAAGTTGGATTTTGAAATTTATCATGAATAAATAAAATGTATTGTATTAAAAAGGAAAATGATGTAAAAATTTCGCATAGATAAAACATCAAAATAATATAGTTAGGCTGGCATGTTCAGTGTGTAGGAACAAGAAGTATGAATTTATCTCTGAAGGTGATATCCATAAAATGGGAGGTGATATACAAGAGTTTTTCTCAAAGTAAATTTTCAACAACTCGGAAGCTTGGAGAATTGCATCTCTGGATATTATTTTTGCGGCCTCGGAGTTGCATGGAAGCCGTACGCCTTGGAGCAGACCTACAACTACGATTGATGAAGTTTATGAAACATGATATTGACGATGGAAATAGCTCAACGCTGGATGAGAACCACAAAGCCGATGGGAAATGTTACATAATTTCTTTCATGTGAAATCCAACTTCAAGAGAAAAGGTGGATTGGTTTATTGTTAAAACAAAAATGGTAAATGCTAAATTAAGACTGGGGTTTGGGAATCCCCAAACCTTTAAAGCTCTGATGATGTCATTGATGCAAATGTTAAGACTGGATAGCAAACAAAAAAACACTTAGCCGATGGATTACGTAAACCCATAATTAAAAAGCTTAAAAGAAGGAATGTTTATTCCAATGCAGCTGATCACATATGGTCAAGTGACTCAATTGGTTCACGAAAAAAAATTTCACGAAAAAAATAAGTGACCACTATATTCGTTATTGCTGTGTGTCTGTCTGTCTGTCTGTCCCCGAAGCCATAGCTCCCGTGGGTTTTGATCCGATCCTGATAAAATTTTGGTGGAAGGTTTATATCATGATCTCGTTGTGTTTTCCTGAGAATGGGCGTGGTGCGCCCATTATCGGTGGAGCCACGCCCAAAAAACTGTGTTTTTAGGGGTAGCCGATTTCAATTTGCATCTTCTCCTAGGGGGTTTGTCGAATCTGACAGGGGTTTCGGTATTTGGTTAGCCCAATGGCCCTGCATAGCCCACGGAGCTCGATTTTTTTCATTTTCGTCACAGGTCATGAACTTAGAAAATTGCGAATTTTGAACATAAAAAATTATCTTCTCCGAGGGGTTTGTCGAATCTGGCTGGGGTTTGGGTATTTGGTTAGCCCAATGGCACTGCATAGCCCCACGGAGCTCGATTTCATTTCGTGTCAAGGTCACAGGTCACAAGGTCACGAACTTAGAAAATTGCGAATTTTGACATAAAAATCCATCTCTCCGAGGGGTTTGTCGAATCTGGCAGGGGTTTCGGTATTTGGTTAGCCCAATGGCACCTGCATAGCTCCACGGAGCTCGATTTTCATTCTCGTCCCAAGGTCAAGGTCACAAGGTCACGAACTTAGAAAATTGTGAATTTTGACATAAAAATCATACGACCGCCAAAACTTTGAGAGCTAGGATGACAATATTTTTTATGCATAATCTTGAGGTCATTCCCCACCTGATGTTGAAACCATTTTGCTCTATTCGAACACCTTGCCGTGGCGCACCTTCAAGTTTGTTTTACGCTGATTTCATCAAAGTATGGATAATCCGAGGAGTGCGAAATGCCATATAGCCTATATGACGTTATATTGTTCCTGGAATGTTCCAGAGGAAGTTTTGCACCAAAGGTCATAATCCTTGACCTTTGACCTTTAAAGTTCACAAGGTCAAATTTTCAAAGTTGTGGGAATCAAACCGGGTTTTCGACCTTCTTCGACGAACTAACTCCAATAAGCTATAGCACGTATCCTGTTTCCTTATTTTAATGTCCACAACATTGTTTTGTGACCTTTAAAGGTTATGCAAAGTTGAAATTTTGAAAGTTGTTGAACGAAACCGGGTTTTCGACATTTTGCAGCTAATAATAACCTGTCACTCGTACCACATCATGTTGATCGTTTTTATAACTTGGTCAAACATTATCACATTGTCTCATCCTTGACTTCTGAAACAATCTACATTGTCAAATACGCTCGTGAACCATCGTCGTCTTCAGACTTGTTTAACTTTAAAATGATAGGGGATAAAAAATATTGTTGCGAATTCGCGCCCGTCGGCGTGCGATCGGCCACGTGACTCGAATCGCGACCGCCTCGCCCACCGGACGGACAATTCAGTCGTGACCCTCCCGGCTAACGCCGGGATCCAGTCACGGGTGGACCTTTCGGCCTCACACAACCAGTCCCGCATTCTACCCACGCGGAATAGGGTGAATCGCCGAAAGTCGATATACCTAAATACCCGCACGGGTAACCTACGAGGGGTTGTACCTCGCCACAGGCCGACTTCGGACACGGGCCGCTTAAGCGACCCGTTCCATGCTAACGGGATAACCGGCGTGTTATGTCGGCCTTGACGGTTCAGATTAATTATCGGGCGTATTAGCCCACGACGAACCCTTTACATGAAACAAGATGGGACCCAACGAAGGAAGGCGCAGCGAAACGGGGGAAGAATTCAACAGAAGCACATTTATTTCACACAACGACACATAGAGCACACATATAGCACAGCATGTATTTACAGCAACAATAACAATTAAATAAATGCACATATATCAAATAAAAAAAGAACGACAAACGCAACGACGACGCAGAGCTACAACCAAATACGCGACCACGGACCACTTACACAATTCTACTTCGCGGGACTGGCGCCACACACACACGTTCACACAAAACCAAAAGAAATGGAAGTCGACTTCCCTGAGGTGTTGAGTCCTCGGCGACCGTCACTCGCCGTGGTCCGCGAGCTCTCTCCGGCGTTCGGCCCCGTCTGCCTTTACCGGCCTCTCGACGCCTTCCGCTGGCGCTGAGAGAGCACACGCCGAACCCAGAGAGCCAGAACGCCGAAAATGGAGGAGCGAGCAGAGTAGAATCAACGACCAAGCAGCAGAGCAGAAAGAGCCTCCAAGCAGAAGGAAAAACCTCATCCGCCTCCGCCCTCTTATACGCCCGGCGCCCCGCCCTCTTCTCCGCCCCGCCTTTGGCTCCACCCCCTTCGAGGCGCTTCTCGAAAGCACTCGAAGCGGGGCGTTTCCTTCGTTCCCTCCCACCTGCGTCTTGTGGGGGCGAGGCGGAGCCGTTTTGGCGCCGAGCCAAGGAAGGAAAATAGGCGGGAAAATGCGCGCCCTCGCTGTGGGGACTTCTCCCTTCCCCTCTCGCGCTCGACGGCTCCCAACGCGGAAACCGTCGTACGTGGACCGCGGGAGGATGGCGTTCGTTGGTGTAGGTAGCGTGGTTGAGATGGTGGCGTGGTTGTGAGGGTGGCGGTGCTGGCGTTGTTGGAGTGGTGGCTTGGTTGGCGTTGTTGTTGTTGGCGTTGTTGGCGTTGAAGGTGTGGTTGGCGTTGTTGGCGTTGAAGTGTGGTTGGTTCGAAAATAAAGCAGACAGAAAAACGCCTAACTCAAGTATCGCAGCCCGAATGAATCACATTAATTCCTCTAAACAATGGGTTTGGGCTAACTACACATGTACTTCAGAAATACCTCATCTACGGGACCTGAATGATGTTTGCGAATTTCCACAGCCGTAACAATATGCTTGAACCTTCAATTATTTAACCATTGTGGGTTGTTCCTTTGAAAAATAAAATGGGTGTCAGTCCTGTGGGAACTTTCAAACATATTGTTATGGCCTGGGGTTCAAGGTTTGCCACGATGGGAAGCCCTCTGGTTCCTTCCGAACCTGCCGGGGGGGGGGGGTGGTGGTGGAGTAGGTAAGGAGGGCAAATTTACCCATGCAGAGGTGCTTTAACCTCAGCGTTGCCAGGTAAAAAAGGAAATAGTAATACCCTCTACCACTACCATGAGGTGGCACTACATAGTACATATTTATATAGAGCATACGCGCCTCCCCCCACCTCCCACACTCCCCACGTGAGGCCGTGGCCACATAGCCTACGTACCCCCCTCCCCACACACACACACACACACACACACACACACACACACACACACACACAACAACACACACACACACACACACAGTTGTATCGAGAGATGGAGATAGAGATTTTGCTTTTTATAGGTATAGATATTGTGGATGATTACAACAATACAGCCCATTCCTCAACTCAAGCAAAACCATCAGAAACATTTACTAAATTGCAATATGAAAAGAAGATTAACGTGAGAAAATCAAAACTCAAATTGGTGATATTTAAATTTACAGATGGAGATCACATTTTGAAATGGTTGTACCAAAAGATGGACAAGTGAGCTTTATATCATGACCTCCGCCACCGAAGGTGAAGGAGGTGATGTTTTTCATCCCTCTCTGTCTGTTTGTTTGTGTGCACGATATCTCAAAAAGTTTGGATGGATTCGGACGAAACTTGCTGGACACATTGGGTGTGTTACAAGGAAGGGTTTATTCAATTTTGGTAAAGATCCGAATCCGGATCCGGATCTGATAATTTTTTAAGTGATTCTTTACCATCGAGAGATTGGGCCAAACCGATATGTAGCACGATATCTCAAAAAGTTGTGGACGGATTCGGATGAAACTTGGTGGACAGGTTGGGTGTGTGACAAGGACGAATTGGTTCGATTTTGGTGAAGATCCGAATCCGGATCTGGATACGAGAATTATTTAATTTTAAAAGTGATTTTTCACCATTGAGAGATAAGGCCAAAAACGATATAGTACTGTATAGCATGTTTCAAAAATGTATTGGGCCGGATATGTTCTCATGGATCAGCCATTGCGTGGAGGAGGTATGCGCTCTACCGATTGCCCTTCTCGTTGTTGATGTTTTCGGCTTTAAACCTGGACGTGCAAATTGTATGATTTGAATGGAAAATAAATTTAGGTTAATTTACGCTCAACAATTACAAAAAGACAAAATGAATCTGTTTATTAAAATGTGATGAAATCAAACAATACCGACAAAATTATGTTGAACATGCACCCTTTAGGTAATGTACCTACAGACAAAAACCGAAGCAAATTATGCTCTTGAAGGCAATGGGTTGGCACTTCACCTTCCTCTATTATACACCATCGTGGCCACTTGAGGGCCAAGCCCAGGATGATATAACAGAGAGCATCGTCCAAGGGTTGGTTAGCCCAAACCTTTAACCCTCACCCTCAACCTTTTTTTTTTTTCCTGCCAAGTAAATTAAATAAGCATCAAACCAATCCATTTTCATCCGATGTTTGGTCAGAAGCATGTGTTCCTTTTGGACACCAACACGATCCCAGACAAAACAAAAGAAAACGTTTTTTGTGGGGGAGTGGGGGGGGGATGATTCATATTGCTTTACCTCTTTAACTCTGCTGCATATGTTTTACCGCACGTTCAACTTGTAGGTGGAATATCTTTTAAAATACAGAACAAAAAATACTTGCCTCACAGCATCATGTTGAAGCTAATTCATTGACTTGAAGGTGTAAATTAACCACGAGATCTGTCATTGATGAGTTTGGATTTTTGAAGGGACAATAACTGGAGGGTGATAAACTTATTTTAAAAACAAATTCGAATCAAACATTGGGTGAAACAAATAACAATGAAATTCAAGGATAAATGTTGTACATATCGGATCTATGCCTGGTGTTAACTTAATGGTCAGGGTGGCGGGCTTGGGATCCTCGGGTCCTGAGTTCAAATCCTGCTTGCCGTTGAACTAATACCAGGTGTGGTTGACTCAGCCTGTCATCCTTCCGAGGTCGGCAAAATGAATACCAGCTTGCTGGTATCCTGTGTCGGAGTGGCGACCCGTCCAAGATTGTGCACAATAGCCAAGGAGACTGTTTTGGCAGCACCAAAGCTCTGCACAGAGTATGGTCCCAATGGATTTGGAAAAAGAGTGCATACCTGCCTCTCCAACATAATTTTAAGTTGTCCTTCATTGAGCCTTGGATTTAGTAAAGAACCTAATTGGAGAGTTCTTCAAACTCGCACTGCCAGTCCATTCCAAAGTCTTGCTTTTCAAACTCGTCTTCCCTGTCCATGAGCAAAGAAGCCCTCGAAGCAGGCGATGGCGAACTATGGAGAGGTCTGTCCCACCCTTGCCCTTTTATATTCGCTGATAGAGCCATGAAACTTCTCTGAAGGCATGTCAAGAAATGGCCCCTCATAAAATGTTTCATTTGGAAACAATTATCACTTGTAATGAGCAGTTCATGCAGGTGTAGAGAAGTTAATAATAATCGATTTGAAAGGCCAACACAACTTCAGGCAGGTGGAGAGAAGTTAATCATCAATTTGAAAGTGTCATTTTTCATTTGTAAACAACTATGACTTGCTATTACAAGTTAGGCAGATGGAGTGAAGTCAGTCATTGAATTTAATCTATTCTTTTTTCATTTGGGGGGGGGGGGAACCTGCTAACTGGCATGTTATTTCCCACGACACATAGCATACTGTCCAATCATCCCAATTTGGGCGAGACAGTCCCGATTTGACATTATGTGTCCTGCTTTCCGACCAACTGTTGAAATATCCTGCTTTTACATCTGAAATGAACAAAAGTAGAGAGAAACAGCGAATTATAGGTTTATTGTATATTTTCCCCCAATCTCATAATTCACTTGTGAGTAACAGAACCCACAGCACAATGATGTGCATGTGACTGGCACTCACTTCAACAACCAAAACTTCTTATTTTATTTTTCTTTAACAGAATTTGGGGCTTGTAGGGGAACTGAATACACACGACATACATGCAGACGAATACAAGACACACAACACAGGACTATTAGGCGAATATTTGACAAGATGGATACAGAAGCAAACTCAGGAAGGAAAAACTTGAAAGTTGGAAAGAGGTGGGCCTGAGGAGGGTTAATGGGGGTAGAAAATATCATGGTTTTGGATTGGGGATGATTTGAAATGATGATGAACAGCTGTCTTGAAGACTTCGAGGACAGAATGATATTGAAGATAATGTGGAAGTTGGTTCCACAGATGGGATAACAGAGGAACAAATGAGTGGAGGTGAGCAGTGAGTCTGGATTCTGGGAGATTCACCAGAAGGGAATGGAGATTCAACGCTAAATTTGTGAAGACCATTATCAAGAAGTTCACCGGGCGTAGTGGCGTGCGCCTGTAATCCGGCTACTCGGAGGCTTGGGTTGGAGGATCGCTTGAGGACGGGAGCTCTGCGCTGGGCCGCGCTATGAGAGGGTGTAGAGCAGCCCGGAATTATGGCGAAACCCAATCCTTATCTCTGTGTCGTAAGAGGCGACCAGGGTTGCGTCAGGAAGGGCATCCGGTGTAAAACCTGTGCCAAATCAGTATGCGGATGATCCGCTGTGGCGACCCCTAACGGGAGCAGCCGAAAGACGAACATTATCAAGAAGTTCCCGTTGGAATCATCATTGTTGTCTGATTTGAGAATCCACAATCCTGAGGAACACACCATAAACCCTACCTTGCAGTGATTTTCTTAATATTGTCATCCACCGAGCAAATTGCTTGCCTTCGTTGAAACAGCCACAATAGAAGCTAATCCAGTTGCTGATCTGAATCCTGATGCTGATCAGATTCATGCTGATGCTTCAATTGAGTTGATAACATTGCATTGGCTACTTCTAATTTATGTGACATTAATACGTAAAGTTTGTTTCATTTGCACTATAACTATTGGTATTTCAGTGTGTCTAAGCATTTTGTTATACCGAGTTATCATGTATTGCAACTCGGTTCAAGCTACTGCCAAGGCTGGTCACATTCATTTCAGTGATATGGCGAGAAAGAAAACAACAATCGACAAGTGACGATGGTTTGAATAAACAACACAAAGACAACAAACAAAGTTTAATGTGTCAGTGTGTATGGGAAGGTCAGGACAGGTTATGAGAACAAGGGGTGGATCCAGACCGTCTTCCGGAAGACGGTCACATTTCCCACTACAGTCTTTCAACATGGTTTTTATTTATTACTGTAAATGGTCAAATTTTGGTGCAATTGCTAACAGTTGTAAAACAGTTATAAAATAGTACCTAAAAACCGTGAGATCTCATGAGATTGCATGAGAGCGCCAAAAACCATAGGGGTTTCACGGCCATGAGACGGGCCCCGAACCTCACCCGTTATGGCCCGACACGTGCTAAAGTGCTTGCCCCTCCTGCCCATCTACAGCTCAGAGATTGGACAGTCTAATATAGTTCCATAATTATGAAGATCCAGGTCCAGGATTGTGCCCAATAGCCAAGGAGACTGCTGAGGCAGCACCAACACTCTGCACAGAATATGGTCCCAATGGATGGATGGATTCAATGCGAGACCTCACACCCTGTCCCCAGAGGGACTGCCTATCCATAGCGTCTGCCAGATCTCTGTCCATATTTTCGGAGGTTTCGCGAGGTGCTCGATAGGGGATCAAAGCAAAACTGGTGAAAAATGGAAGTTTTTTTTATCCCCCGCCGCGTGGCGGAAGGGGGATATTGTTGTCACCCAGGTCGTCTGGCTGTCCGTCCGGCTGTCCGTCCGGCTGTCCGGGCGTCAACATTTATAGCTGTGAATGCGATAACTCATCAACTGTTCGCCATATCGATTTGAAATTTGGGTCACACATGTACCACCTGAAAAGAAGAACTCATTGATTTTGGGTGCCGGATCCAAGATGGCCGACTGGGGGCCATCTTGAAAAAAATGTTTTTTGTAATAAATGGAAAACGCGTATCTGATTTCAATTATTTTTGGTACTACACGTTCCTCACCCTGGGGAACTTTTTCGAGATGATGAAAAATGGTGTCTTGTTTCCAATTCACCTCCTCATTATCTGGAATATGTATGACTTTTTCATTCAATGGCGGGGATTCCCATCTCTGATGGTAAATAATATTTTTTTTAAATGGTTAGAACGTTTGCGTGGACCCTGAAGTGATGCACCACGTGACGCGTGCACAGACGAGCAGGCAAGATGGCGGATTATAATCTGCAATATTTATATAATGGGCGACAAGCTATGTTCCCTCCTTCAACATAGATACACAATAATATGTGAAATTTCAAAAGCATTAAACTTATCTTTTTATACTGTTTGGAGAATTATATTGAGTGAACAAAAATTTTTAGGAACGTGCCAAAATTAACCAGCTTCATTGAGCTACATGATTTAATGCATTCATTGCTCGACCTCGCTAGAACTTTTTCTGTCTCTCTTTCTGTCTCTCTGTCTGACTTTTTTTCTGCGCCATCGCCCTCTGTCCCCTAGAGGGACTACCTAGTCACATAATCTGCCAGATCTGTGTCTATATTTTCAGAGGTTTCGTGAGGTGCTCTGCAGGGAATAAAAGCAAATCTGATTTAAAAAAAAACAGACGTTTTTCAAATAAGGTTATAACGTTTGCGCGGACCCCGAACTGATGTATCATGTGACGCATGCACAGACTAGCAAGCAAGATGGAGGATTATCTGCAATGTTTATTTCACGGACAATTTAACTTTGCAATGTCTCCAGGGTTGTTCTGCATTAAGCTGCAACTCTTTTGTGGACAAAGTCATTGCTTGAACAAAATGATTTTGTTTAAATACTGCTAGGCATGTTGTGGGTGAAGACCAGCTTTAAAGTTAAAGGATCCCATGTGATATGTCGGAGCCTGGCCAACCGTTCCTTGTCAACCATTTAATTGGAGTGCTTGCAATGAGTGCTTAGCCACTTGTCGAATGCCTTGCGGGACCGCGCTATGTCCTTCTGAGCAAATCATTCACTCACAGGCGGACACTTTTGCTCACCACAAATCAATTCAGAGCGAGTGTTTTCGTGCTCCGTCACCCCTGAGCGAGCGCGTCGTGCTCCGTCGCCCTGAGCGACGCAGTCGTGCTCCGTCCCATGGGCGAGCCCTGTCGTGGCTCCGTCGCCCTGGCGAGCGCGTCGTGCTCCGTCCGCCCTAGGGCGAGCGCGTCGTGCCTCCGTCGCCCTGGGCCGAGCGCGCGTTGCTCCGTCGCCCTGGCGAGCGACGTCGTGCTCCGTCGCCCTGGGGCGAGCGTCGTGCTCGCGTCGCCCTGGGCGAAGCGCGTCGTGCTCCGTCGCCCTGGGCGAGCGCGTCGTGCTCCGTCGCCCTGGCGAGCGCGTCGTGCTCCGTCGCCCTGGGCGAGCGCGTCTGCTCCGTCGCCCTGGGCGAGCGCGTCGTGCTCCGATCGCCCGGCGAGCGCGTCGTGCTCCGTCCGCCCTGGGCGAGCGCGTGCGTGCTCCGTCCGCCCTGGGCGAGCGCGTCGTGCTCCGTCGCCGCCTGGGCGAGCGCGTCGTGCTCCGTCGCCTGAGCGAGCGCGTCGTGCCTCCGTCGGCCTGAGCGACGCGTCGTGCTCCGTCGCCCTGAGCGGCGCGTCGTGCTCGTCGCCCTGAGCGAGCGCGTCGTGCTCCGTCGCCCTGAGCGAGCGCGTCGTGCTCCGTCGCCCTGAGCGAGCGCGTCGTGCTCCGTCGCCCTGACGAGCGCGTCGTGCTCCGTCGCCCTGAGCGAGCGCGTCGTGCTCCGTCGCCCTGAGCGAGCGCGTCGTTTCCGTGCTCCGTCCGCCTCTGAGCGAGCGCGTCGTGGCCTCCGTCGCCCCTGAGCGAGCGCGTCGTGCTCTCGTCGCCCTGAAGCGAGCGCGTCGTGCTCCGTCGCCCTGAGCGAGCGCGTCGTGCTCCGTCGCCTGAGCGAGCGCGTCGTGCTCCGTCGCCCTGAGCGAGCCGCGTCGTGCTCCGTCGCCCTAGCGAGCGCGTCGTGCTCCCTCGCCCTGAGCGAGCGCGTCGTGCTCCGTCGCCCTGAGCGAGCGCGGTCGTGCTCCTCGCCCTGAGGCGGCGGCGTCGTGCTCCGTCGCCTGAGCGAGCGCGTCGTGCTCCGTCGCCTGAGCGAGCGCTTCGGCTCCGTCGCCCTGAGCGAGCGCGTCGTGCCTCCGTCGCCCTGAGCGAGCGCTGTCGTGCTCCGTCGCCCTGAGCGAGCGCGTCGTGCTCCGTCGCCCCTGAGCGAGCTCGTGCTGCCAGTCCGCCCTGAGCGAGGGGTTGTGCTCCCTCATTCAGAGTGAGTTGTGATCTACCCCTTTTCCAAGCTGTTTGCCATATTAAGTGTTTTTGTGTGTTTGTGTGTGTGTGTGTGTGTGTTGAAGAGTGTGTGTGTGTGTGTGTGTGGTGTGTGTGTGTGGTGTGTGTGTGTGTGTGTGAAGAGTGTGTGAGTGTGTGAGTGAGAGAGAGAGAAAGGAGAAATGAAGGAACCACCCGCTGTTTCCACTCGTAATATGAAGTGCCTCTGCAAAACAGTTGCAAACCCTACCAATGGCAATCTCAGATCCTTCCACAAAGCCCACAATAAGTGTGTGTCCACTCTCAGGAGAGCCAGAAAACATAATCTGCCCAATTGCAAGATTTAACTTTCAAATGTATCTCCCTCCTCTAAAACCTGGTGGCACCTTGTTAAGTCTGTCTCTGGTGTATGCTCCATCCCATCCCTTCCCTCTTCAAATGTCACCACATCTGACTCCACTCATGAGAAGGCCAAATGCCTCATTTCTGTGTTTGCTTCCAAGTCTTGTGTCCTCAACCCCTTCCTCTCTGTCGCAACCCTATTCAGTCGCACCCAACTGCTCCTTGACTGTGTTTGTTTTGCATATGAGAAGGTAGAGAAGTTTCTGGCAATCCTCGACTCTGATTCTGCAACTGGACCAGACGGCATCGGGTCAGGTGTCCTGAAAACCTGCTCTGCTTCTCTTACACATGCTGTTTCTGCTCTTTTCACCCGATAATATGCCTGAGGTCATCTTTCTTCTGCTTGGAAATCAGCCAACATTACCACGTTACATAAATAAGGTGCAAAAACCGATCCCCTTAACTCCAGACCTCTCAGTTTACTTCCAATCATCAGCAAAGTCATGGAATAAATCATCTCGGTTGACACAAAATCCTTCCTTTTCTCAAACTACCTCATGTCAGATAATAATCAATTCAATCACAGACCAGGCCACTTTACATTGGACATGCTGATTCTACTTTTCTAACAATAGATGGAGATCCTCAATGTCAGACATGAGATCAGCTTTCGATGGATAGGCCAAGGAATATATCTTGACCTTCCGATACAGTCTGGCACCCTGCCTTACTCTACAAACTCTCTGCCTATGGAATCCAAGGACAACTCCACATGCGGCTCTCAATGGAATCTTTTCATCTCCTTTACCTGTCAAGGCTGGAGTGTCCCAAGGCAGTGTTCTTGACCCCATCCTATTCCTAATCTTCATCAATGATCTCTGACTCGACGGGCAATCCTCTTTTTCTATTTTCTGGTGACTCCACCATCTTCCTCTTCCTTCAGATAGGCAAACATCAGCCTCTTCCCTTAGTACTGCAGCATAGCAAACCAATTGTTCGACTTTTCATAAAAGCACCAAAATTGGTACGTATGTTTGACCTAATGTATTCTGAACAATTCTGGATATGGACCACTCGAGATTTTGCCTTGGTCAGCTTTGGCGGCCATTTTCCAAAATGGCCGCCATTCTTACTTTAACAACATGGGATATCTGTATTGTTATTCTCTTTGTAGGTTTCTCAGAGGTGATAAATACTCCATGTGATGTCATTTACAAAGGAAAACAATACAAATGTCATTTGTGTTGATTTATATATTTCCAACCATTGTTTGGGGAAAAATGGTCATTTTTATGGGAAAATCCATTTTCGCACACAGCATCAGTGACAGGTTCAGAAGTATTTTGTTGTGGTGGTGCCAATCAAATGCCAATGAGGAGACACGTCACCATAAGAAACACCACGTGCACAGGAAGCATTTGCCAAAGATGTACAATCACTTGTGGCTGTCATTGAAGAGCTGGGGAATCCCTTCAAGGAAGATAGTCCAGATTTTCTGGTCCTAGACACCAAGGAGATTGCCGATCCTGCAGTGATTGAAACATTCGCACTGCCAAGCAATTGGATAAGAACAGTTTCAGGCATACTCAAAGGATTGCCTCATCGACAGAACCAAGACTATTGACGAACCTATAAAGAGGAACAAACTCCCCTCTTCGGAACAGACAGAAGACCAAAAACCCAAAGGAAAGGAAGCATCTGTGAAGAATGATATGGCCTTATTTGCAAGGCCTACATAGGCTGCCAGAACCACGATGGGAACCTGGACAGTTCTTCCGTCATGAAAATAAGCATGCCCTCCCGCGTATCTGATGCAGGTAAGCTACACCTGGTAGCAAAAGCGACTTGCTGGTGTGCCTTGAAGCGTTGCTGAAGCTCAGTCTGATACACCTGCTGTCACTTCTGTTGTCCTTGACGGCGCCGTCATCGTGCAGATGTTGAAGCCTGGCACTGCCAAGACATTTGAGAATATGCCCACCATGTCTTCATCCCATACGTCGAGGGGCAGCTGCGTGTGCTTCACGTCTCGACCTCTTTGGGATAGCTACAAAGATGGCTCCTTGAAGACAGCACAAGGGAGAAACGAGGAAAAGGGGTGCGACGGCGCGTGTGAGCACCGCAGCCATACCAGGAAACTGCAGAGTTTCCTACGTGTCGACGCAAACAAGGTGGAGCTCTTCACCTTCCTGTCCGATGTGCTGGTGCAGTCCTTCCATGACGAGGCAAAGGAGCTGTAGTCACTGATGGTGAAGCAGTCATCTGCCTTCCAAGGCAGGAAGATGAAAGCTCTCTGGCTCCATGCGGTCAAGAAGAGGCGACACTCGCATCATGCTACATGTGGCCCATGCTGCAGAACATGCCACCGTCGGATTCAAGTTAACCGTAGACACCGACTCGTCGTCTTGCGGTGATGGTAGCCCAGGCACTACCATGCTGGATAACTCCGGATTGCCTTTGGGACGGGCAAGAACTACCGCTACATCCCTGCCCATGAAAAGCTGCCTCCCTCGGTCCACAGAAGGCACGTGCCCTCCTGTCTTCCACGCCATGACCGGATGTGACACGGTATCAGCATTCGTGGGCATGGGAAGAAATCTGCCTGGGCCACATGGAACTCGTTTCCAGAACTGACAGATTCTCTTGTGACCCTGACCACCACGCCAGTCAACATCCAGGAGACACAATGCACTGCATTGAAAGGTTTGTGGTGCTCCTCTATGACCGCACCAGTCCATATATGGACGTCAACGAGGCCAGAAAGAAACTCTTCGCCAAGAGGAACTCCGTCAGCGCATCCACCTACCTACATGTTTGGAACAGCATGTGAAGAGATCAGTCTTCCAGGGTGGCTATGTCTGGGGCAGGTCTTGGTCCCTCAACCCGTGCTTCCATCACCAACAAGCTGGGCTGGGGCAAACAGAGGATGGGTCCTACGAACCGCTCTGGACCACACTCCCTGAGGCTTCAAAAAGCTGCTTCGAGCTGGTGTCGTGCGCTGCAAAAAAGCTCGTAGAAACCGCTGCAAATGCAAGAAGGCTAATCGGAATGCACTGGACTGTGTGCTTGTGAAGGAGAATGCCAGTAGACAGACGCAGTAGACACAGACTGAGATATCGGCCTAGCTTAGAATGTGCAAATGCAAAGTCGCATTGCTTGTAAAAGTGTTGACTTCTTGATCCAGAGCCAGTACACTTGAGCTCAGAAACTTATATTGTACTAGACTGATGTATGCGTGTACCATGTGTCCTGGTAGAATGGTAGTAGACAGTAAACCGTAGCCGCTTCAAAGTGAAGTGTGCAATAATTTGACACATCTTCTGAGTTGTCATTATCAGATTATCAGTTCCCTTTTCAAAAAAAGTAAAGTAGTAATCTATAATGCAAATTAGTTGATTCCAAACCCATTGAATGTGATGAATATCATTTGACTCTTGTTCTCCAGGCAATAATGGGTACTTTTCAGAAAAGTTTCAGGAGAGCAGCAATTTACAAATCAAATAATGGCTTTTTACCGAAAATACTGGCTCATAATATTTGAATACGCCTTTTCATGGTCAATTTACTGAATTTTACACTTTCCTTATATCTACACCAATACAATAAGAAAATAAGAGCATATAGCCAATTTCGCTAAAGTAGAATGGCGGCCATTTGGAAAATGGTCGCCGAAGCTGACCAAGGCACAATCTCGGGTGGCTCCATATCTAGAATTGTTCGGAATACATTATTCTACATGTGTACCAATTTTGGTGCTTTAAGCAAATTTGAACAATTGATCCGAAATATCAGACTACGCTGCGGACTACCTCTATTCAGACCTTGATAGAATCACTGCTGGTCAAACCTTGAATATTTTTCAATCCTAACAAATCTCACTACTCTGTCTCTGTGTCTTCTGTCTCTCTCTGTCTCTCTCTCTCTCTCTGTCTCTTGTCTCCTCTTCTGTGTCTCTTGTCTGAAAGGACTGTCTGGCAAACCCTCCCATCTACTTTCTTAACAATCCCCTTGAAGAAGTTCAGTCACTCAAACTCTTGGGCCTCACTATCAGCCCTAATCTTTCTTGGGCAAACCGCATTTCAAAATTGGCCTCCAAAGCAAGCTGCTGACTCGGTATCCTCCATCGCTCAAAGTCCTTCCTTAACACACCTGACCTCTTATCCACCAACAAGGCCTTCACCCGCAACTTGATGGAGCACTGTTCTCCACTCTGGGCTGAGCCCCTACCTCAATCCTTGCTCAGCTTGATGCCACTGAACCCAAGGCCTTGAAGATCATTAAAATTTCCTGTGATGAAGCTGAGTCTATGGGTCTATCACTTTGCCATCACAGACAGGGTGGTGGTCTCTCTGTCTTCTCCTGCCTCCTTTCTGGTCTTGTACTGTCTGCTCTTTCCATGCTTTCTTCCACCCCCCGCACCAGCTTCCTGCAGGGAGCTCACGGTCCACGAGCAACCTCGCTCTGTTGAAACTCCCAAAATCCAGAATCACTGTTCACCTCACCTCTACCCCCAAATCATTTGTTACTCGTGTTTTTTTTTTTTCTCACGTGTGGAATCAACTTTCACATTCTCTTCAATCTCATTCTTACCTGCAGGTTTTGAAGACAGCTGTTCACCCCCATTTTTATCATCCCCTATCCAGAACCGTGATATTTTCGATCCACATTAAATCACCCCCCTCCCACCCTGGCTGCAATGATGGATTCTGTTCCTTTGCTTCTGATGGGGAGAATGCTGATATTTCCAGAATGGATGTGTTCAGTCCTGGAACCTTTCTTATAAATAGGAGTGATGTGTACAACTTTCCAAAATGGTGGAAGTTTCCCATCTAATTCGGACGAGTGCAGAGCTTGGAGAGATTGTATGCTGATTGATCATTGTAATCGTTCTTTTTGATGCTGCTTGATTATGAAGCTCATATTATTACTGATTGCTGACAAAAGAACGTTCTCATAATTCTAAGCTCTATTTCATACTGCCTTTTCATTGTATTTTGCACTCGGCTCAGAACGTCGTTTTCATCAAAGATTGATGAATAAAATAAACGCTTCATTGTGAGTTTAATTTGTACGTTTTTTTAAACCCTTCCCTAACCCCTGACCTTCCTCTTCAGTGATGTTCCAGTACAGAGGTTAATCTTTGACCCCGAGCCGCCACCAAAGCCTAAACGAGACATATCACTTATGGAATCTGAGCTTCATCCAGGAAGTGCAAACCGTGCCAACGCAATCACTGAGGTTTGTATTCTTCATCCGGTATCCACAAAGTACCGTCACCTTCTCACAGAAAGTGAAATTTGTTGAAGGTAATTGCAAGGTAGTGGGAATTTTTGAAGTCATGTATCATTTATTGGACTTTTAACAATCTAAAAAAATAATCTTTTAAACGCTTCTTGAAAATGTCGATTTGTTTTTTTTTAAAAAGAAAAATAATTAATTGCCGATTTCCTTTTTCTGCCCTTGGTACAAGGCTTATGGAGCTGTTTGTACAAGCTGTACATCACACGTAGAACGAGAAAATTATTACCCACTGGACAAAGCACAGTATACGGGATTTAAACGTACGATCCTGCCATCATGATCTTTGTGCTCAGATTGGAATTTGAAACAGGCCAACCTCAGTGATGTAAATGAATATCAATTGTAACTGGGAATCCACCCCCCCCCTTTCATATCCCCTCCCCAGGTGGCTCCTGAAGGGAGCTTGTGTCTCGAGTTTTTTTTCAACTTTTTTTCGATCCAACAGAGCAACTCTTTTCTGTCCAAGACCAAGGTTCATGAGGCTTGTGGAAGGGAAAAATTACAAAGGGGGGGGGGGATAATGGGACAAAGAGAAAAATGGTGCAATAGAACACAGAGATCCATCATGACACAAGATGCGGCATTGTAGGTGAAGGAGTGGAAGAGGATCTCCATGAGTGTACTAAAGCTCAGAGGTATAAATCAGAGAAACCATGAGGTAGCAGTCAGCAGCAGAATTTGAAATTTGAAATCTGAAGAGTTCAAGACAACAGACTCAGAAAGGTAGTTACACAGGCAAGAAAATGGGTATGAGATGATGGAGGTTAGGATTGGGGAGGTAACAAGGAAATGGTTTCTGGTAGAATCCGTGTGCTATGGAAGGGCAAGGGGTTAGCAGACTGGTAAGGGAGCAGGATGAGCATGACCAGAATCGAGGCGATTTTCAGAAATAATAACAGGGTGATAAAAAAAAAAATGGGAATCACTTAAAAATGAAGAAAATTCTCATATCCGGCTCCGAATCTTCACCAAAATCGAATTGATTCGTCCTTGTGACACACCCAACGTGTCCACCAAGTTTCGTCCGAATCCGTCCATAACGTTTTGAGAAATTGTGCTCACAAACAGACAGACAGGGGTGAAAACATAACTTCATGTTTTCACCCGTTTGTTTTACGTGTGTATTATAACCACCCTTGGTGGCAGAGGTAATAAATTATAGACCATGCAGTGTTGGGCGGAATATAGCATCTTAACAGAAATTAGCATAAAAACAATTAAAATCGTAAACTGTTTTAGAACAGTCAAAAGTCAGAAGAAAGTTGCACCAGCATTGTAGAGAAGTCGAGTGAAGGGCACATATAATTCGATTTTGCTGAATTTGATTTTGATCAGATTTTAGAGAAAGGATTAGAGAATTGATTGTTGAACAACTATAATCGTTGTCGAGCTCATTGGTCTTGGTTACAAGAAAATATTTTAAAATAACAGGTATTGTTAAATTGGAGAAGAGAAGATTGTTGATTATGATTGAAATGTTTGGATATTAAAGGAGAATATCAGCTCAGGAAAATTTTCCCCTCTGCCTTTTTTCTCCCCTTCCCACCCACCCTCTGAACTTTTGTTCAGATCATGTTGGCCTTCATTTTACATGATAAGATTGTATTGTAAATCTAGCATTCTGGGCACAGTCTAATTTTACTTTTTTAATAGTCATTGTACTTTTCAAAAATATTTTTTACACATTCCCAATGCTTGTTTATTTTTATTTTTCTCACGCTTTTATGCATTCAATATTATTGCTCAATCACAATATATAGCAGGCAACAATATAAACTTTTCCAACATCTTGTTAACTGGTTCCTTATCTCCACCAGAACTCCTTTCCATTCCTGAATGATCAACATGGAAGCCTTCCCTACCCCATTGCTACTCCCACCTCTGGGGCCCATCAGTGCCCTGTTCCCCAGCCCACAGTCCCACAACTTGCACCATCAAAGTAAGTTGATTGCCATCCATGGAGTCGTACCTTTGAGCCCACAGAATTCTGCATACATCACATTAATGTCTCTGCACCTATTCGACACCCTTTGCCAAATGCAAATGAAACAATTAACAGTTTAATATGAATATTATTGGGCTTGCTAACACATAGTTGCTTAAAGTAATTTTGAACAATTTTATTGGTATCATTACTGGCATCTAAAGAACTGGAAGCTGTTATGGCTATGATCTCGGTACCTGTTCCCCCGATAGCACGACGTGTCACCAATACGTTTTCGGGGGGGGGGGGATACTCCGGGGTGCAGTACCCGACGTGGGGCGTATTGCTCTGGCCCAAGCCGCACTGTGGAGACTGTGCTCGTGATGGAGGAGCTTGAGTGGAGAAGGGGCGGAGTCCAGAGGGCGAGGGTGGAGCAGTGGGCGGGATCAGGTAGGCGGGTGGGGTCGACGTGGTTTCGGCGGAGACGAGGAGTCGAGGAGCAGGAGGCGGGTCGTGGCGGTGTCGACAAGGCGTGGGCGGAGACGAGAAGCAGGAAACCACAGACCGTCCCGGCAAGAGGGACTGCCCCGACCTTTATAGGGCCCGCAGCTCCGGGGGAGGGGCCATGCCGAATCCAAATGTCATCACCCGAATCGGTCGCTCCGATTGACCCCAATCCCTCACGTGGCCCGCCAGCTTGGGCCGGAAACCGCCTCACTTCGTTTCCGGCAAGGTCACCCCAAACAGCGGCAATATTGTGCTCCG
>CM068953.1:146249349-146260264 GCA_035128595.1 Eptatretus atami
CGATTGTTACATATGCTGATAAATGTTCATGTTCAAACCCTGTTGAAGGAGGGGATCAGAAGCCACCCAGGGGGTTTTGGCAGGGACCACGATTCAAGAAGGTGGTGCTTACAAGATGAGGATTGCATGAGGGACAGTTAATGTACACAAAGAACATGAGCATGTTGAGCATGTCGGTCAATTGGCCATATTGACGAATAAATTTGTTTACTCATGGATATTACTTATCGCTATTTACATTTGATGTTATTTGTGTGCTAACAAATTTGCTTGCCCTGCACAAAATGACATCCCTGCTCTCCTTCTCACCCACAGCATTTCTGCTCAGTGCACAATCAGTATGGATGACTTCCGCTGTATCTCGGTACTGGGTCGTGGCCATTTTGGTAAGGTAAGGTCTCCCAGAATAGATTCCACAAAGGCCTCTGTGCCCTGCAACAGTGTGTAAACTGTAAATGTCACATTAATCACAGTGGTGTATTCAGCAAGCAAAACATCAGAGTTGGTAGTATAGCTCATACTCAGCATGCTCTATGGAATGGAATCAAACTGCGGTGTACTTGTGATTGTCATGTTGGGGTATTTTCTGTGGTACAGAAAGCAAAGAACTTGGATAAGTGTGAGTACACCATATAAATTGCTGATATGGAGCAGTATCTGTCGGGAATTAAGGATGTGTTTTATCGAGTCGCACAGTTAGGTGATCATTTTCATTGTGTGAACGTTGCATTCCCACGGTATTGCAAGAATAGGCCATCAAATAGACACCATGGCCATATACACTCCGCCATTATATTTGGTGCAATGGTTTGTCCAAGTTAAGCAAATAGAATGTTTATATATGGTGCAGTTGTAATAAGCCAAAACAACCTCTTCTTATGTCTACATCTCATAATGGCTTATTTCCACTGTACTCACATTCATTCTTGTGGGTTAACTGCAACAGTTTCGGTGATTCATTCATTCATAGATTGTATTTAGCTGCACAAATGTCAGTATGAAGGTGAAACAGATAGCCTGTAGTCGACAATACAGTATACGCAAAATATAAGCACGAATCACTCACTCACTCGCTCACTCTCCCTCTCCCTCCATACTCGGGGTACAGATACAATTGTGTGCAGGAAGGAACACGGGCTATTATGTGGCCGTGGCCTCAGAGGCCATTTTGAGTCCAAAGTGATCAATGTAGCAATTTTTGTCAAACAAGATGACCAATTGGTCTCAAATTGAAAAGTCCGGATTTTTTGAGTGCAACACCATTAACCTTTTCAAAGTTCATGAAATAATTTAAATTGATAGGTTAACTTAAACTTTTCCCGTCATTGGGGATGGGTACTTTTACTTGTGCAAAATCAATGTTCGTTGACCAAATTTATATAAAAGACCAATAAAGCCTGCAAAATGATAGAATTACTTATATTTTGTTTACTCCCATATCCATCCCTGCTCCCTTCTACTCTCATTGACCCCTCTATCCTTTCTGCCTACCACCCACTTATGTGTAGCATCCTTGTCTCTCGGTTCCCCTTTGATCCTCGGTCAATCTGCAAACCTGCTGCCCTCTGTCGTTTAGATCCTCTATGAGCCTAGAACTCTGTATTAAAAGCCAAAAGGTAGTTGTCTTTTCACATCCAGATTGTTTCTACAAAAAATCAACAGAGGTTTCAATTGCTTGGTTATTTATTTTATCTTTTGTACACGTTGCTGGAGACTGTATTTCCTGAAATATCAACCGATACCGTTTTCAAACACCAATTCAATATCAGTTTGTGCCCTCTACATGAGGTTCTCAGAGATCCATTTGAGGCACGAAGCTGGATAAAGTTTGTCATGGTTTGGTGATAAATTGTGTGTAAACGTTAATTTATTTATTTTTACATCTGTCTCTTCCATTGCCACTTACCACTCACAGGTTTTACTAGCAGAGTATTCGCACACAGGAGAGATGTTTGCCATTAAAGCTCTGAAAAAGGGAGACATTGTGGCAAGAGATGAAGTGGAAAGGTAACAGCTTTCATCATAGAAATATACTTTCCTTCACATGTTGAAAATGTTCAACCAGCAAGATTCTGGAAATAGTCCAAGACATGCAAGATTATACATAAAAGCATGATATATATGATATAATATATATATAATTATATATATATATATATATATATAATATATATAATATATTTATATATTCTTCTGGACATAAAGGACATATTATATTAAATATATTCTTCTGGACACATAAAGCATGATATATATATATTCTTCTGGACTGTCAGCTTAGTCCTTTTTCCCTCTGCCCTCAAAAAATCAAAGCAAGGTGTATCTACTTACTACTCCTTCACCCCCCAGCAAATATAATGTAAACAACAACAACAACTGTGAGGACGTTATTTCCTGTAGTTCGCAATCTGGTGAGCTCAACCAGTACAAAAAAAATGTTTTTTGTTGTTGTTGTTTTGCATATTTTGTTGTCATGATTTGTTTCAGTGGCTGTGGAACTGTACTTATTTTCTTAATGTTCATAACAGTTTTAGCGGGTATTTGAGTTGGTTTATTGAAAGAAGCAGGGGGAGCCTCGTGTTAAGTTTAGTGTTAAGTCAGTTGGGGCCTTGGGAGTATGGATAAAAAAAGGTTATAAATAGAGACCGAAGGAGAGAGGAAGAGAAGTTCAATAAAATGTGACAGTTGCTCAATGTGGGCCACATCAACAATGGAAGCAGAGGGTTCTCACTGTTGTACGAAGTGTGCGGAAATAGCCCACTTGATGATGGTTATTACTAGGTTGAAGGAACATGTAGATAGTTTGCAGTAAGTAGCAGAACGTGAGAAATTTTTAGATAATAGTAAGTTACAGTTGTGGTCGGTGAGGAGGAGGGGGGGGGGCGGAGGTTGGTGGGTCTCCAAATCTACGGCCACGAGCATTTATACGGCGGCCGCAGTATTTCCACGGTCACACAAATGTAGCAGTCACATATTTTTTATTTTTCGGTAACCGCAAGGCGTATTTATAAATTTTGGAGACCGAAAACGTGGGGGTGCCGTATGGTCTTTGATTTGATGTCGCACGGTGACCTTAGGGCGTTCCTGCGGTGGCCATAGAATTTTCAAGGCAGACGGCAAGGTGCCCACAAGGCGACCGCAGGGGACCGCAGGGGGCCCTAAGGCGAACGTGCGGCCAGACGGACGGTAAGAGTGGGTTCTTTTTTTTTTTTTTTACAGTTCTTTTGTTTCGGCTTGTCGAATTGCTACGGCGAACGTAGAAATGAAAAAGTTATAACTCCGCGCTATAATTCCACGGCGACCCTACGGCCTGTAAAATATAGCCATACGGCGTAGGGCCACCCTGAGGCCACCTCAGAAACTCTGGCGGCCGCCGCACGTTTCTGTCAATTCAGAGGGCGTACGGCTGCCGTATCCTTCGCGTAGAGCAAATGTGACTTAGGCCTTAAGCAGCACAAACGCTCTGCACATAGTATGGTCCCAATCTCCTCCTCCTCCTCCCAACACCTTACCTTGCTCAGGTTAAATTGGCATCTGCCAATGTTTTTCCCAATCAATGCAAGTATCAATACTTTCCTGAATCTGATCACCACCCCTCTTGCTATTCACCTTACCTCCAAGCTTTGTGGCATCTGCAAATTTGGAAAGCCTACTCTTCACCCCACAATCCAATCATTGATGTAAACAATGAATAATAATGGTCCGGAGTACTGATCCCTGAGGTACCCCACTACTTACATCCTCCCAGCAAGACATCCTCCCACTCACAGCCACTCTTTGCTTCTTCACGAAGCCAGTTTGCAATACAATAGCTACCTGACCAGCACTTCAAAAGCCCTCACATTGACTAACAACCTCCGATGTGGTACCTTATCAAATGCCTTCTTAAATCTAGATATACTACGTCCAGCTTTCCCTCAATCACCCAATCAGACACTGCTTAATAGAACTCGAAAAGATTTGTAAAACAAGAACTACCTTTGGTAAACCGTGCTGACACACTTTAATTAGTTTGTATTTATTTAAATGGTTCCTCATCTGCTTAATTAATGTCTCCAACACCTTCCCCACAACTGAAGTTAAACCAACAGTCGAAAGTTTCCCAATTCTTTTCTGGATCCTTTCTTAAATAATGGTTTAACATTTGCTACTCTCCAATCCCCGGTACCTGTCCTGCTCCAGTGAACTATTGAAAATATCCGTTTACATCTCGCTTACCTGCTCAGCCACCTCCATCAAACACTCTCAGGTGCATATTATCTGGACCCGGAGCCTAATCTACTCTTAAATTACGAGCTGTTCCTTTACTTCCTCCACTCCAACCTGGATCTTCTGTAAAAGCCCTTCCTCAACTCCTTCATAGATACTCTCAGCTATTGGCAATTCCCTGACGGTTCTTGTGTAAAAGTTAAGCAAAATCCCTGTTGAATAAGCCTGCCATCTTACTTTCATCACTAACCACTCTCCCAGTGCCATTCCTCAATGGGCCCACACTGGTCCTTACTGTTCTTTTCCCCTGAAATACTTAAATAAAACCTTGCTAATATATTTCATTTTCTTAGCCATCTCCACTCTCCTTTGTCTTACAGAGTTTTTTTCATTATTTTTAATATTTAGAATTGTTTTTTTTATTAAAATTGAATTTTCCACTGCCTCATGTTTACTCGATAGTGATTAAATCTAACTCCAGTCCTGTTTTAACCAATAAACCATCTGTTTCTCTTTATAGTGTTCCTATCTCATACTCAACCCCCTGTTCTTTCTTTCTAGTTTTACACCTCTTGGATTACTTACTCTGCACTCACACATTTGGTCCTTGAAGGTTTCCCATTTTCTGATGCTGATTGTCCTGTTGTTGAGTCTCCCAATCCACATCACCAATTCTCTCTCATACCTCAAGGTTTGTCTTCCTGAATCTAATAGCCTACTCTACTATCCTGAACTCTAACCTTAACAGAATCTTTGCACACACAATGTTAAGGTCATTGTCCATAATGCTCCCATACCTCCACTATATTGGGATCGTTACTTAAAAGGAGGTCTAACACTGCACTCCCCAAGTGGGCTTATCTACAAACTGGGTTAAAAAGCAATCCTGGACTAAAACTAGGAAATCCTCATCCGCTCTGACCTTTCCCTGTTCCTGGACCCATATATCCCTGGAGTTAAAATCCCCCATAATCAATACTCTTCCTTACCACATGCCCTTTTGAATTCTTCATGTACTCCTTCCTCCTCTTCCTTCACCACCAGAGTCCTATAAAAGCATTCTTCCAGTATTACTGTTTTTACAATTCTAATCTCTACCCATACAGAATCTCACATTAATTCCTTCCTTAATTCATCCTCTTTCTCTTGATGCAATGCTGTCCTTTACCCAGTTGCTGCTTATCCTCCTATTCTCTCCTTCCTATCACACCGATACACCTTGTAGCCTCCAATCCTGTCCTCCAGTTACTCTCCTCCTTAAACCATGTCTCACTCACTGCAACTATATCGTATTGTATTATCTATCTTATTACCACAACTCTTCCATCTTATTGTTTAAAACTCCTGACATTGAATAGAATATATTGTTTGGGAGGGGGTCGGGTGAGAAGACATCCACCACTGCCTGAACCCCGCTACACCTCCACCATTCTGGCACCCAACTGCACCTCCACCACTGCCCGCACCTGCTGCACATCCACCACTGCCCGCCACCCGCTGCACATCCACCACTGCCTGCCCCGCTGCACATCACAGCAACTGCCTGCACCCACTGCACATCCACCCGCTGCACCTCCACCACTGCTTGCACCTCTACCCTGCCTGCACCCGTTGCACATCCACCACTGCCTGAACCCCTACACCTCCACCACTGGCCGCACTCCGCTGCACCTCCACCTGCCCGCACCCGCTGCACCTCCACACTGCCGCACCCAACTGCACATCCACCACTGCCGCAACTGCTACACATCCACCACTGCCTGTCCCCGCTGCACATCCACACTGCCTGTACCCACTGCACATCCACCACTGCTTGCACCTCTACCACTGCCTGCACCCGTTGCACATCCACCATTGCCTGAACCCCGCTACACCTCCACCACTGCCCGCACTCGTGCTACCTGCCACCCTGCCACTCACACTGCCCCCACGCACATCCACTGCCGCCCCCTGCACATCCACCACTGCCTGCCCCCGCTGCACATCCACCACTGCTGCTACCCACTGCACCTCCACCACTGCTGCACCTCCACCACTGCTGCACCCGTTGCACATCCACCACTGCCTGCACGCGCTGCACCTCCACAACTGCCTCCGCCCGTTGCACCTCCACCACTGCCTTCACCCACTGCACCGTCGCCACTGCTCCCCCATTGCATCATCACCACTGCCTGCTTCCGCTGCACCATCACTACTTCCAACATCCTCAGCAACCTCATCCACAACTGTAACTTACTATTATCTAAAAAATTTCTCACGTTCTGCTACTTACTGCAAACTATCTACATGTTCCTTCAACCTAGTAATAACCATCATCAAGTGGGCTATTTCGCTCACACTTTGTACAACAGTGAGAACCCTCCTGCTTCCATTGTTGATGTGGCCCACATGAGCAACTGTCACATTTTGAACTTTCTTCCTCTCTCCTTCGGTCTCTATTTATAACCTTTTTTATCACCAACTCCCAAGGCCCCACTGACTTAACACTAAACTTAACACGAGGGCTCCCCTGCTTCTTTCAATAAACAACTCAAATACCCGCTAAAACTGTTATGAACATTAAGAAAATAAGTACAGTTCCACAGCCACTGAAACAAAATCATAACACAAAATATGCAAAACAACAACAACAAAAAACATTTTTTTTGTACTGGTTGAGCTCACCAGATTGCGAACTACAGGAAATAACGTCCTCACAGTTGTTGTTGTTGTTACATTATATTTGCTGGGGGTGAAGGATAGTAAGTAATACACCTTGCTTTGATTTTTGAGGGCAGAGGGAAAAGGACTAAGCTGACAGTCCAGAAGAATATATATATATCATGCTTTATGTTCCAGAATAATATATATATATATATATGTCTTATTCAAGATATATATATATATATATATATATATATATATATAATTATATATATTATTAATATTATATCATGCTTTTATGTATAATCTTGCATGTCTTGGACTATTTCCAGAATCTTGCTGGTTGAACATTTTCAACATGTGAAGGAAAGTATATTTCTATGATGAAAGCTGTTACCTTTCCACTTCATCTCTTCCACAATGTCCTCCTTTTTCAGAGCTTTAATGGCAAACATCTCTCCTGTGTGCGAATACTCTGCTAGTAAAACCTGTGAGTGGTAAGTGGCAATGGAAGAGACAGATGTAAAAATAAATAAATAAACGTTTACACACAATTTATCACCAAACCATGACAAACTTATCCAGCTTCGTGCCTCAAATGGATCTCTGAGAACCTCATGTGGGGGCACAAACTGATATTGAATTGGTGTTTGAAAACGGTATCGGTTGAATTTTCAAGAAATACAGTCTCCAGCAACGTGTAACAAAGATAAAAAATAACCAAGCAATTGAAACCTCTGTTGATTTTTTGTAGAAACAATCTGGATGTGAAAAGACAACTACCTTTTGGCTTTTAATACAGAGTTCTAGGCTCATAGAGGATCTAAACGACAGAGGGCAGCAGGTTTGCAGATGGACCGAGGATCAAAGGGGAACCGAGAGACAAGGATGCTACACATAAGTGGGTGGTAGGCAGAAAGGATAGAGGGTCAATGAGAGTAGAAGGAGCAGGGATGGATATGGGAGTAAACAAAATATAAGTAATTCTATCATTTGCAGGCTTTATTGGTCTTGTATATAAATTTGGTCAACGAACATTGATTTTGCACAATAAAAGTACCCATCCCCAATGACGGGAAAAGTTTAAGTTAACCTATCAATTTAAATTATTTCATGAACTTTGAAAAGGTTAATGGTGTTGCACTCAAAAAATCCGGACTTTTCAATTTGAGACCAATTGGTCATCTTGTTTGACAAAAATTGCTACATGGTCACTTTGGACTGAAAATGGCCTCTGAGGCCACGCCACATAATAGCCGTGTTCCTTCCTGCACACAATTGTATCTGTACCCGAGTATGGAGGGAGAGGGAGAGTGAGCGAGTGAGTGAGTGATTCGTGCTTATATTTTGCGTATACTGTATTGTCGACTACAGGCTATCTGTTTCACCTTCATACTGACATTTGTGCAGCTAAATACAATCTATGAATGAATGAATCACCGAAACTGTTGCAGTTAACCACAAGAATGAATGTGAGTACAGTGGAAATAAGCCATTATGAGATGTAGACATAAGAAGAGGTTGTTTTGGCTTATTACAACTGCACCATATATAAACATTCTATTTGCTTAACTTGGACAAACCATTGCACCAATATAATGGCGGTGTATATGGCCATGGTGTCTATTTGATGGCCTATTCTTGCAATACCATGGGAATGCAACGTTCACACAATGAAAATGATCACCTAACTGTGCGACTCGATAAAACACATCCTTAATTCCACAGATACTGCTCCATATCAGCAATTTATATGGTGTACTCACACTTATCCAAGTTCTTTGCTTTCTGTACCACAGAAAATACCCCAACATGACAATCACAAGTACACCCGCAGTTTGATTCCATTCCATAGAGCATCTCAGTATGAGCTATACTACCAACTCCTGATGTTTTGCTTGCTGAATTACACCCTGTGATTAATGTGACATTTACAGTTTACACACTGTTGCAGGGCACAGAGGCCTTTGTGGAATCTATTCTGGGAGACCTTACCTTACCAAAATGGCCACGACCCAGTACCGAGATACAGCGGAAGTCATCCATACTGATTGTGCACTGACAGAAATGCTGTGGGTGAGAAGGAGAGCAGGGATGTCATTTTGTGCAGGGCAAGCAAATTTGTTAGCACACAAATAATCAAATGTAAATAGCGATAAGTAATATCCATGAGTAAACAAATTTATTCGTCAATATGGCCAATTGACCACATGCTCAACATGCTCATGTTCTTTGTGTACATTAACTGTCCCTCATGCAATCCTCATCTTGTAAGCACCACCTTCTTGAATCGTGGTCCCTGCCAAAACCCCCTGGGTGGCTTCTGATCCCCTCCTTCAACAGGGTTTGAACTGAACATTTATCAGCATATGTAACAATCGTCTGCAAGTATAGAAGTGCCACAGCTGCTTGTGAAATAGACAATCACAATGCAAATAGTTCTGTGAAAAGATGGCAGCAAGCATAAGAGGTTCCGTAGCGTTACAGTGTCGGACCCCGCTTATCGTGGGGGATACGTTTCTGAAAAATGCCACGAATGTCGGGGCATTGCTTCAATGGGTGAAAGGGGATAGGTCCCGGCGGTTCATGATTCATAAGGGGAAATATTAAAAATCCCATGAAAAACCACGAAAAACCAGGAATACATCCATAAAAACGCGAAAAACAAACAAACTGTGAATATGCCTGTGAAAAAAAAACTGCGAAACTGCAAAAACAAAACGTGAATACGCAAAGTACAGTGTCGCGGATACAGAAACAGGTCGCATTTAATCGACCGTGAACACGAAGGGTCGCAGTTGGCGAATCTGCAAATAGCGGGATCCGACAATAGAGAAATGTGCACTTTTTAAAACGGTCATGAGGATATCAACATTCTATTCACTTAACTTGGACAACCAGAAGGTGAGCTGATGACACCAAGTACCTTAAACGAACATCGAGATTCCACCGACCGCATCAACTCAATGATGGTTTGCTAGAGTATAGAGATAACGTGGGAAGTAATCGGCTTATCGTGCGATTAGGCAGCATGATCAGTTTGAAAGGGACAGCCTGATGGCAGCGACTGGCATTCAAATTCAAGTTGGCTGAAGAAATTGTCTTTTCGTTGCCGGCGGTGTCATCTTTCGTCGTGGTGGTACTATGGCATCAGATATGGGGATAAGATCATTACGCCAGTCGTCCGTCATCCCTCTGGCCCAACCAACAAGTACCAACTTCATCTTTAAGGATATCAACGCCATCCACACTTGCAGGTGTTGTCAATTCTTCACTTCAGGATGACATCATCACTCACTTGAATGATCTGCACGATCTCAAGTCCAATTGAACATGCATAATACTTTCTGGGGAGGCGTGTGCTGTGATCTTCAAATCCGCTCAGTTTCTTGATGAAATGGAAGCGACCCTGGTCAAAGAATGGCACAACATCTAACAGCGAGAACTGGATCACCTGACTCGGTGGATGCAAGACGTGTAACAGAGCTTGCATTGGGGTTATGATGTCACACCTTATCGGTGGTTATCATTAAGGCTATTCTGCCAAAGTAAACTTGTGTTTGATCATTTGCAGACTGGCGTCGTTGCCATTTGCATACTCGTTGCAAACAGTCGTGTTGTTTTGCACAATTCATCTTGGCTTGCAATGACATCATTTTTGGAATGCACAGATCATTGCAATGGTCCTCTTCAACCATATATTGAATTTGTTTGAACATACATAAACAAAACAAGGCTCAAAAAAAAATTGCTGAATTATACGTGGGTATTTTACCTACTACTTCTAAACCTATTCCAATACTTCAATGGCCCCAATTATTCCCACCTTCTTGTGGAGTTGGCTGAGAAGGAAATTTTGACATAAATCTTTCAAGATCTGGCTGGTCAGAACTAACGTTTGACTGAAGGTGATTTGGGCAGGAATTTGTTCAGGTACCAGCGATAACTCGTACGTCTGTGTGCATGTATGCGTGCGCACGTGCACCCTCACTCACATTTAACAATTGTCAAAAATCAGTCTTTGTCGTCATCAAAGTTATGAATTAATCATTTGACCTCACAA
>CM068953.1:146268546-146292945 GCA_035128595.1 Eptatretus atami
CGAGCCAACATTGCCTCCAATTATGACAATACCACGGTCTACTCCAGCATCTGCGCAAGTTGGATGTTGCAGGAATGAGATTCCTGTTCCATGGAATGAGTCTTTGGCTGTGGTTGCACTCGGATTGTGGTCAATATTGGCCACAGCAGCAGTTGTGAATATGTTGCCACGCATGGTGGTTAGACAAACCACTTGCTCCATGCGAAAGCATTGGCAGACATTGTTCCCCATCTCAGCAGAGAGGCACATCACGCGGTCATATGAGATGCTGAGGCCGAGAGAGATTGAATAGCCTGTCTACCACATCTATGACTAAACTCTTCAGGCATTATGGCCATGCACGTCTAGTCCTCTGCAGCGCGGGCTCAGCCAATGTTGATATGTGCGCAAAGCAGAGGTGATGGTTTTTTGGGGGAACGGTTACTCAAAGGAAGGACTACCTACGACTGATCGAGTAGTCTATTTCTGGTCGGTGGATTGGACGGCAGTTAGGTCTATTTTCACGCACTGGGCATATAGTCCGCCGCATTATGATAGATGCTCGAGACATGTCAGTCACCCACTCGCTACTAAGGCAAGCACAAGTGGGTTCGCCTGCACAGGTTCTCACTGGCACGGCCCCTTTCCCCAAAACATGCAAAGGCCCATTGAAGGCACTCCGAGTTTCGCAACCTGCTGTTTGTACATGTGTGCAGCACGTGCCCAGAATCACACCAACGAGTCCTCATGCTATGCTTACCAGCCAACAGTTAACCTGCCGGGCTAAACTGTAGAGCTTACCAGATATCTTATTTATTATATGGGAGTACGGCGGGTGCTCTAGCCGACCATAGTTCTCACTCTTTCGAAACCTCCTTCTATTCTCGCACTCAAACTAGCTGGTGCTTTCGTGTGTGTAACTCTCGTGGCCGAAGAGTACCTTTGCTTCAGTCGGATGTGTATTTACTCTATTTTTGTCGTGTGAACTCCCAACTCGAACTTACCTTTTCATTTCTCATTTATTTCGGGGAGCATGTTCAGTGATAGTGGGCCGATGAGGGATCCATTCCAAGCTATCATCGTTCACTGGGGTGAACCAGAGTCCGACTTGCTATACTCACACTGATTCCAGGCGAGTTTAGTTCAATGTACCCTGAAACCTCTCAGAGGTCCAAGGAGCCACCTTCATACCTGTAGGCAACTTAACACACCGGATTATTACAGGGAGAAAGGTTGGGAGAGTAGCAGGATATGAGCTGGGAGAAATGGGGAGTGCTATGACCTTTGGCGATTTGGAAAATGGCAGAAACACACTGTACTGGAATTTCTCGGACTCTTTCAGAGTGCCATGGAGGTATTTTTGCTAGGTGTGTGGCACCAACAGGAGGTGAGAGCGGGAACATAATAGCTGCTCAGATAATTACATTCCAGTACACGAACAACTGCTACATAGTGTGCGCATGGACTTTCTCGAATGTCAATCATAGAAATGTTGAACCAATAGGAAAGAGGGTTCACACGAATTGCTAGAGGATCGGGCACAGAGCTACACACGAAGCAGCGAAGAGAGCTCACTATTCAATGAATGATTGTTGTTGCTGAGCCCTCGCATATCATAGCCACAGCCAGCGCACAGTCCACTTTGCGAGAGTAGTTGTCATTCTGCTCCACATCCTACCTCGACATAGCTGCCTACCCTGGCCTTCCTCCGCATTAAGGGGAACCGTATAAACTGTTGGATGCTTCTTGCACTCTCTTGCAGCCAAGATAGTAGTATCCCATATCATGTAGATTCATACCAATAAGCAGAGAACAGTCGATTTACTGATTATGGGGATGTGCCAGTGGAGACTTTCCAACATATCCAAAGACATGCTGGGGAAGGGAAGGTAGGATGTCTGGGGAAGATACTTTTTTTTTGCTTAAAAGATAAATTCCACGTTATGCAAGCATCAAGTGCAAGATCATTTTTACTGGATAATAAAACAAGCCAGGATGAAAATTAGGACTTACCCATCGATCCCTCATGCAATATCTTTACTTCCTTCTCTCCTAAGCGTCAATCACTCAGGGTTTCCCATGCGGGCCGTACCGAGGCAAGCCCCCTGGGCACAAGCCCACTGCACAAATACACATAAAAAAGATTAGGATAGGATCAGAACGAGACATTGATACTGGCCAACGTCCGAAAATTGGAAACTTGGTCACAAACACAGAGTTTCCAAACAGTTGCGGAATTGGCTAATACCCGGAGAAACCATAAAGGCTTTAGTTCAACCTAGCACTGTCTGCCGAGTTAGAGCAGTGTCATCCTGGATTTCTTCATTCACTTTTTCCTCCTCTTCTGAAGACCTCGCTCCTCATATCAGAAGGCTCAACTGCACCCCATGGTGTTCGATCACCTTTCTCCTTCCCTCATCTTGCCCTGCAGCACCACAACAACATCAGACAGTACCTAAATAGTCAGGTCAATTAGAGCTGATGAACAGCTATGGAGCTGTTCCATCCACAGCTAGCGCCAGATACTTCAAAATCCCGCCACAACAAAAATGAGAATTTCGGGTTTCGGAAATAAATGAGCAAAAGCACCTGACCAGGACTCAACTAAACCAAGAGTTCCACACTTGTGGAAAAGTATGAGGGCCGGGGTTGGTTATAACTTAAGTAAAACGCTACATTTGCCTCCGAGCTCGACAGCTCTCCCTTCACCTGGGTTTGAGGTCTCAACCCAGCTATAAAACTGTCCATCCTGTGGTGATTCACATGGCAGAGTGAGCCCAATCAAATAGCATGTTAAACTGATGGGCGTTAAACTTGTGTATCACATCTGGCCAGCATTATTTTGGTGGATGTTAAATATCATGGTATCATCCCACCATAGGAGTAGGTTAGTTATGTGACAGACCTGTAACAAATTACAGTCCTGCACCTTATTCAGGAATCATGTCTAATGGTGAATCCATCTTGGATTGTAATCATGTGCAGTCACATGGCTAGCCACAAAGTGGGAGCGAGGAAAGGGTCCAGTATTGAACTTGATTGCTTTGGCAGAAAAACCTGATGCTTCTGCATGTAAGCAAGGTACATATGCGACATGACATCATGTATTAATAGTAACAAAAGCACCAAGTAAGTGTTATTATGGGAACGCATGGAAACCAAAGGCCAGATATTCTCAATCGTTTTCCATTCCATGAACAATATGCACCGGCTTTGCCGATCACCGTGCGTCTGGCAGAACGCAACCGGTGCATGAGAGTGGTGCATACTGTAACATCTTGTGTTTCAGATCCATCTCTGCTGCAACACAACGAGCCCTTAATTCTGAGATAGGTCACATTTTTACCATGGCAACGCGTGCGATTGGTGCCAGGAAAACGGGTCAACCGTAAGTGGGCCACATACTCATCGACGGGTGGCTTTCCCTCCCCAAGCCACGCTGCGTGGTAGCTCAAAAAAGAACAGCCCTGCAACAGCACGGTGACACAGTTAAAAGTGTGAGCGATGATGGAGAGCTGCAGACAGTATTTGAGATTGACATTTTTGCAAGTATTTCAACACCAAACAAATAGATAAGAAATGTTCTCTTGATAAGAAGCAAAGCAGCATTTTTGAGGCCACACCTCTGGGATAGGGCAGTTGAGCCAGGTTCAGGAACCCTGAGAGGTTTGGATAAAAGGCGGGTGAAGCGTTAGCGCTGCATTGCGGATGAGCATGCGGAGAACTGAAACGAGTTCTATACTGATACAAATGAAATGAGTGAGCATTTCAACAAAGCATGCAAGTTACGTCAACTCTTTTAATCTCGGATAACACAAAGCCTCACCCGCGCTGCCAAAACTGGCATCCCAAGCTGCTACTTACGGAGACTCATCAGAAAGGTCACGACAGGTTTTTTCCTCCTTCAGGCGAGTTCAAACTTCTTCCCTGCACACACAAATATTAACGCATTGAGAAAAGCCACATGACAAAACGCTTTGCCAGTGAACTTTGAATGCATTCTCAGATAGACACAAGAAAGATACACTTGATTACTTCGTAGTATAGGTCGCCGTGTTTGTCATTTTGGCTTCGTCTGCCAACTTGAAAAGAAAGCGTCGTGCAGCTCTGGTAGTCAATGTTCAATCTGCGAGCTTCGGCCGAAACCTTACTCTCCACGCCTCCTTGGACTTCAAGGTTTTTTGTTCTCCTGAAACAGCCAAAAGCAGTGCTGCAAGTTGCTCCCCACCACCTTTGGAATCAGGTCTGTGCAATTCAAATCAACGTCTGCCTAGTCCAACACCATCACTGGAACACGTACCTTTTCCTCCTGCCATGGGCCTTGCCAGTATTCCATGATTCCGAAGTGAGTACGTTTGATGAATTCGGGGAGTCAAAAGGTGGCTTTATTTTTTTTTCAATCTCCCGCTTTTTCCCTGTTTTCCCTGAAGGACTTGGCGTGCTTGAAACAACCAGTGTCGTGGGACAGGGGAGTCTTGTGTTGCGCTGGTGCGACGTCAAGGAGAACACAACAGTTATATAGAACATGGTGGCGCCGTCACAGTCGTGGCCTTTCGACCACAGCGGGGGGTGCAAGAGCTGGCGGGAAATGACCGGTGAAAATTTGTCGATGTGTCCTTTGAAATGATACTGAGGAAATAAACATCATCCCACATACATGTATCATTCAAAATGGGTTCCATCTGCAGTTTCCTTCAAAACGACCGGTTAATTTCCGATGATACTGAAAACATTATTTTTTGCTGGGCATGCAAAGAAATTCACTGAAGATCTGGCAAAATGACATTTTATAATCACAATTATAATCATTCCATAGTGCGTGCCCAATAAGGGCATTAAAGGCCAATAACGGCCGAGCACCAAGTAAGTACAATGAAGCAAAACAAAATAAAATGGAGGCCACAAAAAAAAAAATAATAATTATAAGGACAAGATATATTTAACCGTGCCACCAGCACCGAAGGTGGACAAGAGCTCAATGTTTCACATCAGTCTATTTGGTCTGTCTTGATCAGGAAGAAAAGTTGTGCACGGTTTGGACAAGAACTTTGAACGACTACCACGTGGTGTCGGGTGGTTGTTTATTGGCGGACAGGTTGGGTATGTAACAAGGAAACGAACAATGGACAAGTTGAATTCTGCGTCATTGAGAGACGGGGCAAAAACTAATGTCGCGGCAACGACAAGATAATTCATAAGTTTGGAATGGTTATATGCCAAAACTTGGTGATGAGTTGGGTAGGTGGACAAGAACAAGCGATGAGATTTCGGGAAGGTCCAATGTTCAGATATTCCGCCCTATGTCAATGGGATACAAAACGTACACATTAGCACTCATGTGAGGTAATGTGCCTGTGCACTCAGTGCCATTTAAGCTTGGTAAGCTTACGATGCATTTTCTTACTATACAAATAATACAATTTGGTGTCATCATAGAACGATGAACAACATGTTAAGAGGAAAAAACGAAACAAAACAAAAACTCAAACTGAAATGGGACTGGGGCACGTTTCAGAGAAAACAAAAATCAACCGAAAGGGATCAATTTGAGTCCAAATGCGATTCGCTACAAATTTCCAAGAGCATCACCGACACCAATGATGTCAGGTTAGTGTTTCCTTCCTGAAGGACAAGGTGATAAGAAACAGAGAGAATAGAAGCCACTTGACATTACCAGTTAACGATCAAAACTAATTGTGGACGAATCGGGTTTGGGTTTCAGACACACTTTACAAATACTGCATAAGGTAAAAGCTGGACAAATCACAATAAAAACACTCAAAGATTCCTTAGTTTTGCTTATAAATCACGTAGACCTCTTTATCAAGAAGGAGAACGCCATTTTAATTTCCTCATGGAAAAGAACAAACCGATCCCATCACGGCATTTTTGATGGCAAATAGCCTGATGAGCAGCACTTTTTGGGCCATTCCAATCTGCTGATTATTGTGTTGTTTTGTTGTTCCTATAAAAAAAAAAACGCTCTCACCCCCAAATGAATTACTATCCGCAATATCAGCTAGTTTGAAATAAAGTGGCAAGGTGTCACCAACTGACTAGCTTTAACTCTGCACACGCTCATCTCTGTTGGGATTCGTTCGAAGCTTCTTCTTTCTTTTGGACAGGCTTAAGGTACTGTCATGGCGACTCTGTTGAGGTACAAGTCATCAATTGCAACGTGAAACAAAATATTCCAGCTCTTTGCACGAGCCTCAATCTTATTTAACTGGGGAAGCACGTGCAAGCCATGACACCGTGCAAGGCTCTGTGGAAGTGGCTTCCACACAGCCGGATTCGATAAACCAAGTACAAAACACAAATGGTAAAGAAGAAATCTTTGAGAAACAAACTACATATTTGTTAACAAAACCAACGATTCAAAAAACAGAGCTCAACACAGACACATCCTTAACCATAGTTATCACTGTCATCGTCCATCGGTCGTCATCGGAGAGTCGTCACTTCTTTCTCCCTTTCCCTCGATTGGCTCTTTTTTTCTTTTTCAGTGCTGCGGAATCGGCATTCCAAATTCTTTTTTTCTCCCTTCGCAATTTCCTTCTCTTTGTCTTTCTTTACATCCTCAGAGAAGCTGTGTGAGCAAAAATAATTTACTTTTGTGTAAAAGGTGATCTACATTGTTTGCAAGCATTTGCACAAAAGTAACAACTCCGATAGAGCCCCGTGAGCTCACCCCAGCTGATGTTGGCGCTTGAACAACAACCATGTCAACGAGACATTGATTTGACTATCGTGAAAGTCGAGCCGATTTATTGCTCCGCCGAATCCAGAGTTCCTTGGGTTACTGACTTTCATATCGAGATCTGCACTATGTATGCATCATGGTACACGTACTTAGCTTAGTTCAAGACCCCAGATCCAATGGTCTCACAATTAACTGGAGTTTTTCATGTGACCTCTCATCCCTGACCTCTTATACTGTAACAAATAATTCCTATATGGAATGACGCACTGATGGAGGTTGTATAGTTAATAACCAAAACTGATTGAACAGACCAAGTTTGAGTTAAAATCCCTTCATGGTCCCATTCTCTCAAGTATCACATTTTATATCGGACAATGAACTTTGATCCAGGCTTGAAGACCAAAATCTAATCAGTAAATCTCTGCACTCATAAATATATACTGTCGGACTCGAAGTTTGTGCAAAATTCCCATCACTGGTTCAGGAGTTAGCGAGTGGTAACAATTTTTAATCCTATGTGAGACCTTTGACCTCTTGACCCCATAATCTTAGCAGTTGTATTATTTACAATCCACCAATTAAAACCCTGTACCAAGTTTTGATTTGGAACATTTCTGCTTTTCTTTCATCTCTTGCCGCTTCTCTTTGAGTTAAACCACCTGCGGTATACGAAACCTATCACAGACGGGAAACTCAAAAGCATAATACCTTCCGGAAAACAAAGAACACAACCCTCCTGGCGACTTATCGTGGAGGCACAAAGAAGAAGAAGTATAGAAGAAGAAAAAAAAAAGGTTACCTTGAAGCACTGAAAAGATCCTTCACGGAAGTGATTGAGTGCGGATTCATAAATGCTCTACTTGGGCTCTTTAGTTGACATACTCTATTTCAATGTAGTCTTTATCATAGTCTCAATCAATCACTTCCTTTCTCCACTCTTCTTGCTCTGCTCCGTCTGTTGCTCTTGCTGTCTCTCTCTTCGCTTCTTCTTGTTCTCCTTTTTCCGACGATTCTTAAGATAGGGCACAAGACATCCATGTTGTTTCACACAGAAACAGACCACCAATCTTTCGATTCAAGAGGAAGTCATTCGAAAAAAAAAAAATCTTAAATTACGATAAATATCTAAAACAATTACCGCGGGTTTTTACTCTTTCATCACCCGTCAACTTTTGTTGGGGCACCCGATTGCAATCCTTCTCCTTCTCTGCTCCTCATCCTCATCAGTCATGACATCTCTCTTCACAAACAATTCGACGTTCGTCATCACTCTCCTCATCATCTGCTACCCCAGCCAAATAAGCACTGCTTTTTGTGGCAACTTTGAGGTGAGACTCATCCCGTGCGGGAAGGGCATAGGGAGTGAAAAATATATATTTTTTGGCCAATCAAAACCACAGTCCCTTCACACCTCAGGTTTCAATACGTGCCATTTTAACTTCGTATCTGCTCCTTGGAAACTTTCGCCCTCTTTCTCTCTCTCCTAAATCCTTTCCAGGTCTCTTCCTTTTTCATTAATCCTGTATCAGTGATTTAATGGGCTCTCACCCACAGCTCAACACACATTATATGTTAAAACGAGTCCCTTTGTCTCGATATTGACTTGTTGTGTTGGAACTTTCATTTTTTCAAGTCGGGTAGGGGGTGGTTAAGTAAAGGTGGATTAAGTGTTTCAGAAAGTGTTTAAAAGGCAGAAAGAAGCTAAACAAATTATTCGGGAAAAGTTATAAAAATTTGACTGCAAGCTACATTAATATTGGTATCAACATGAACACAGCCAATACTAAAAAGAGACTCAGTAAATTACTGAAAAATCGAATTAACCTGGAGCGGATCCAGCCATCTTGGCTACGTTCCTCCTGGCGGATTTCTTTGTAACTGAAGAATACCTCGCTCCAAGTTGCTGAGGGATCTCGTGGTCTCCAACCTAAGTGATGGCCCTTCATTGTTTTTGTCCGTGCTTGAGGAAACAATGTATCAGTATTTTATTGGAGTAGTAGCAGGCGCTGCTGACAGAGACACTTGACCAAGGAGGGTTCGATCACACACAATTGGAAGAGCAAAGTCAGATTTGCTTTGCCCCTCGAAATGACTCGGAAAACGACAGTGAATAATTTCAGCATGGGTAGTTACATCACTCCCTGGAGTAGTTGCGAAGCGCGACTTGATAAATACCTCCAGACACAGAATGGTTGTGGTATGGGCAACGAATGTCCTACAAGGTAGTACATGAGTTGGCTAAAAATGTAATATAAAGAAGAAAAAAAAAAAGGGAGTGAGTGCGTGTGTCCATGTCCGTGTGCGCTTGTCTGTCTGCCCGTCTTTACATTTGCCAAGCCACTTCTTCGTAGTACACTTATTCCTTAGTGGACAATCATGTGTCAGTTATACAATCAGCAATTCCAAATTTCTGGGGGGTGGGTGAACTGGGAGACGATGCTTGCCATAAATAAATCACACGGAATGAGGGGAGGTAGCCCTTTGAGAGAAGAACGGATCGATTTGTTCGGATAAAGTAGAGTAAAGAATCTAAAGAGTGGCTTTAGAGTGTGGAAATGTTGTAGTAAGCAGGACAGACAATGACAACTGAACTATTCTCGTCTCCTGGAGGTGGGGGTGGACCTTGTGGGCAGTGAAGGCACTGAGCTTCAGGTTTTGAGGATCTGACTCTCAGGGTTGATGAGTGGAATTGACAGGTCCATGCTGGGAAAACCGGTCCTGATTAAAATAAAACAGGAGATAGTCGTAAAAAATGCAAGATTTATTCTTCACAATGGCAGTCGTTCCCACTAACATCAGTGCATTAAGAAGTCATCAAACGGATTAAAAAGGAAAACCTCAATTGAAATGGGAGAAAATTTGAACTCACAAATCGTGAACAAATTTTTCGCAGAACCTTTCTGAACGCACAATGCGCAGCTATCCGTCATTCAGGAAAATGTAAGCTGTGAATAAACTCTTGGGAAACACGGTTAAAGATTATGTAGATTATCAATCATAATGGGTTCATTACTACTTTGCGATTCTGCGACACATTCATTTGCCTGTTTTCCAACAAACGTCTGGTGAATTAACTTCAGATGCAGAGACTTCTTGGCGATCGGCATTTCAATGGATACTTTTCCAAGGCGAAAACCAAGGTCCAAGGTAAAAGCAAGTGCTGTCAAAAATGCTAACGCCGAATAATCAATGGGCACAAGAAGAGTGGGTTTCAAATTTGAAACTGAACCTGCAATGCATCATGAGTCGAAGAACCTTAACCACGAGACCAGAGCAGGGGATTGTGGGGAAGATGGTGCCACAGTGATGGGACCAACTGCTTATTCCGGATAATTCCTGCTGCCGTTTTCCTCTGTTTAAAAGTGCTGCAGCCTGACAAGATGACAAAGTATACACAACAACATTTTGATTTTTAATCAATAATCACATGCAGTAGACATGAAGTAGGTGGTGTTAGGGAGGTTGGGGTGGGGGGGAGGGAAGAGTTTTTCCACTCAGAGCATGCATCATGTGAATGGCAATACATAATCCAGGCAATCATTTGAATATCACGATTTGAATATTGTGGGTTCGACCAATCGTGGCTAAACACTAGTGTTCCAATTAGGTTATCGCGGGATGTCATTTCGGCCAATGGTGTTTTTTGAGCTGAGATGAAGTCATCTGTTTGTCGTCCCGCCTTGTACTACGAGCCTTTTTTGGGTTGTTTCCCTCTTCTGACACACTTCGTTTTTTTAAATTGAGCGAAATGTAAAACAATGGACAAATTAGTTTGCCAAAGGCAGAGAATGTTAATGACGTTGGTTGGGGAAAAAAAAAAAAAACAAAGAAAAAAGGAAAAAAAACAAAGACAGGTTTGTTACATCAGTTGCCTGGGGTGAAAGTTCGACATCTGTGGCCGCCATTCAGGATCCTATTTAAATCAACTGGGTGGTGCATCACGTGAAAAGCGAGTAAAATATTCTCTGTACCAAGTGTTTGGCCAGCCAAATTTCCGGGAAAGCAAAACAGTGTCAATCTAAGTCCCATGATCCTCACATTGTAAAAGATTGTAAAGCTCTGAACGTTTGGATCGATGAGGACACAACACAGAAAAAAAAGTGCCTTTGATGGTCTGTGGTACGTTGAGAAAATCATGCGGATTTAAATTTCAACGTTTCCGCAAGATCAACCGGAGCTGAGACTCAGTTAAAGAAAACCATGGCTTCCCACAAGTCCGTGCCAGCGAAGCCTCCATGCCATAACCATCTCTCTTGGGACAGTCTAGGCCTTCCTCCAGTCACAAATGCCCAATGGCAATCTCACCTTGGCCCCTCAAACCGTCTTTTATAGCACTGTTTTTTGCTAACGACATATCCATCCGCATGCCCCCAACCCTTTCAGGACCCTTGCTGGTCTTCTCTCCGGTCTCAGCACCTCCCACCAGTCTTCGCTTATCTTCCCTGTCCAGAATCCTCTTTCCAGCAACGCTTCATAGACATGACCTTAAGGAATGTATGCCCCTGACTCCCTAGATCTTGAACATCTCCTTTCCCAGTTACATATCTGCATCAATAACCCCTGTCCTACAATGCCTCATTGGAATGATACACACTCTTCTCGACACCGGTACATTCAAACAGCCTCTTCGTCCAACTGACTCGGACTTCTTTCTCCCACTGTAGGTTACATTTCTGGACGAGCACTATCAATACCTGACATTCTTTCCTGTCTTAAATTCTCGTGTTTCAATTGCTTGTCTGCACGTTCTGCCTCTGGTAATCTCCACCAAATCCATTTTCTTCTTACAAAACACGTTGGCTCTAAGCTCGCCGTACTGTCCCCACCCCTCCCCGGTCTTTAATCATCCACCACCATTCTTAATTCACCGCCACCAACCCTTCATGGTCCACACAATCTTAAAATCCGCGTTGTTTCAGCTTCTCTCCTCTCTAGAACTGAAACGCTATCATCAAGAGGGCAAAGAGAAACGACAGGTTACAAAACACCACCACTGTCAACGCAATTAAATTGCTGACCACTGCACACGCAGGCCATATCCACCGCATGCGCAGAACGCAAATAGAATACATCACACCTGTCAAGAGCCAATTATGTCAACCATCTCCCAAATCCATCCCTTACAACCTGCTGTAAACACGCTCCACTTCCACATTCAATTCTCCCATTTTTTTTTGTTAATATACACAGCTCACTTGGCGCTCCTTCTTCTCCCCATCACAGGGGCAGGAACCGCTAGCAATGGATGCTCCCCATCTTTGATCTTTCTCATAGCCTCGTCAATAACCTCCTTCTTTTCCACAGACACTTGCCTTGCTTTAAAACCCTTTGTCTACCAACTGGTTTTCTATCCCTCGACGATGCAGCACCTTTCTTTTGACATCCTTCAACAAAATCTGCAATTCCCCCGAGAACACATACTCCATCTTCTTCACCACTCCTCAAACCTTTTCACTTCTGCGTAAGTTGGTAATACCTAGCTTCAACCATCTCCTTGACTCGCAATGACGTTTTCCCGCCCAACACATCCTCCCAAAATAATCAGCTCCGATCCCTGCTCTTATCTCCCTCCTTTTCTTTCATCCAGGCACCCACCACAAACACAGAAGCTTGTGCTGAGTGTCACCTGCTCTTCCACCACTGCGTTAACAATACCTCAATCCACCAACAACTGTTGCTTCCCTTAACCACTAAACCGAAAAACAGTTCTGGTTCTACTGTCGTCAACGACGCCGAAGGTGATCTTGCAGCTTTTTTCTTCTTCCCTCCCACTTGAAATAATGAACCAGCCTTTGTCACCCATTACCTCACACCAGCTTCCACACCAGCACTGAACACCAATCATCTTCCTCGTTTTCTAAACAAATTTACAAAACACATTCCTCTCAGACCAGCCTCGCTAACTCCCACATGTGCGTTAAAGCACCCACAAATGCACAGCAATCACCTCCAAGCTCAAAACCATTCCCATCATCTCACTCATCCAAGTGCGTCCTCGAATTCCCTGCTTTCTTACTCATCTTCTTCCACCCAGTGTTATTTCCTTTCCCCCGTTTGTGGCCCATATACCACAACATAACACAACACATCTCATTTGTCTCTATATCAAACACCCATGCATAAGTTAAACTATCCGTACCCTGCATCATACTTTCCAATCTCTGCCACCTGCTTGCTGCTGATCTCTTCCAATGCTATATCTGCTGTGCCATACTGCCTTACCATTCCACCCATAGTGCAAAGCTTGGTTCCCTCCAAACCTCTTCGCCTTGTGCCTTTTCCATCTGGTCTATTCACAACACTAACACGTCAACACTTCTTCTCGTGCATCATCTCACACACTCGCACGTCCTCCCCCCTCCGACACTGATCCACATTCAACACGACTAGCCTGATCTTGTTCCTGAAACCATTGCCCAACTCTGGCAGAGCCTAGTAACATTTTGAATCATTTGGGAGATGCTCTTACCCCTCCCCAGTCGATACAGAATTAATCAATCAAGTTAGCACTGTCCTCTGCTGACCCTGCATTTCAATGTTAACATCAGGATATTGTAGGCATGTTACGTAATATATATAATAATATATAATATATATATTATATATGATATTATAATATATATATACTATATGTTTACACATTTTACCCATGTTTATATTATCCCCGCCACCAAAGTGAAGGAGGTATACGTTTCCATCCCCTCACTGTCTTTTTGTGTAGAGGATATCTCAAAAGAGTGTTGGGCGATTGAGTGAAACTCTCGGTTGGAAACACGTGGGTGTGTGACCTACCGGCACATTGATTTCGATTTTTTTGGTGAAGACCTGAATCTGGATCTGGATATGAGATTTATTTTTCTAATTTTTTATAAAAATCATTTTTCACGGACATTAGAGGGCTAAATAACGATATATAGCAATGATAGTTTTCAAAATTTAATTGTGGGCCCGAAAATATGTTCTTCCGTGAATCAGGCATTACGTGCGGGGTAAGCCATCCCTTTAACCCCGAGTGTCTTTCGAGTTTAAATTGTGATGGTTTATTTCTGGCTGCTTGCTAACTTCCTCTATTTCCTCAAAGCCTAGGAAATCGAACAACAAGCCTCCTACACCCGAACTTTTCTTTTCCCCCATGCCTTGCTTTTTTAACACCGAATTGAGCATTTTCCAGAACAATTAGCGATTCGTCGTGAGTAGCTAATTTGAGGGTTATTTCGGTGCGCACCTCGTATAATTAGCCACCTGCTAAAATGGGCGAGTTAACGATGATGTAAAGATATGACATATCACGCTGGCAGAGCTTCTGCGCTTAATATTAATACAGTAATAATAACCACTAATAGCTCGCTTCGGGCTGCACACCTGCAACTCAATTTTACGTAAATAATCAGTCATTGAAAGATCTAGAGACTATTTATGTAAACACACGCATGTCATGAGACGTGATTGTGATCTCATATGGCGATACCGATCTGTTCAACTATGCAAAAAATGTGCATACGCGAGTGAGACGATATGACTATGTCCTAGCTCGCGTCAGATGGAAATGGATCCAAAAACTGAGTTCGTCATTGCAGCTGTGTCTTTAGGATTGGAGTCGATTCTGCATTCTCCTGTCTCCAATGTCACCGGTGGTGATTACGAGGAACAGGACTGGGGGATTGACGAATTCCTGTTATATTTGGATAGGCCATCTTTTGCAAAACAACTAGTATTATCTCAATAAGTGTCTGTCCGCAGTGATTAAAACAGCTCGCTTAAGGGGAGTGAAGTGTGGCATTGTACACTCTATTACTTGGCGAACTATCGCCCAGCCCAATTGACATCAACTGTCCCAGAGCACTCCGGGATTTCAAATTAAGTGGCTCTTTGACATCTATCATTATTTTGTTTTCTCAATCACCGCATCAGATGGGGCAATTGAGAAAAGGAATCTTCCTCCTCCTTCCGTACTTGGATGCCAACATCCACATTCACCCAGCGGTCTCACACCGCAGTATGACTTCTGCACACATAGACATGCACACTACTCTACTTGAGGTAAAATACTTAGGTTCGCTATATAGACAAGACCTGAATAGTGATGTAGAGAGCTACGACTCCGAGAGTATTATTTTTAGTTATAATAAAGGTTCTTTTTGTTAGGCGGTTACTGTAGATGGGGCCACAATGATACAAATTCAAAAATATAACTCGGAACCTTGTTGACTCATCTGCGTCGCGCAGATCTACGCATAATGAAGGTGGGAACACTCCAAAACGTCACCTACTAACGTATACAGAGAGGTCTAGAAGTAATCATTAAATAAGTGCACATTCCCATAGCGACTTGTGACACATACTTATGAAATATGTGCTGCAATTAGACACTATGAATCGAAGGCATGTATGTAATATTTCCAATGGCTCAGCCCTGCCATCCGTATGAAGAAGAGTTCACCCTTTCAAAGTGCCATACCAGATCTGAAATTGTTTAGTAACTCGATGGATTAATACATGGGACTTTACCTGCTTGGCCCAATCTCTGGGTTGGGTGTCTCTATATCAAAAAAGCAGAATTATCATCTCCGTGTTCTCTGATATCGCTTTTTTGTATGTGGCTGATTTTCGGGCGGTGGACTGCTGGTTGTCGTACGGATGAGAAATGGCAAGAATCACCTCCCTTGCCAACAGTCCTGTTTACGCCGGCTTCCAATACCGAGATTCAATTCAATTCGATTTCGCCTGGGGGAGACGAAAATTTTTTTGCGCTGTAGGGGGCGCAACGCATGCAGTCTGGCTCATGTGTAGAATACTTGAGAGGTAGGGTTTCAGACCACGCGGACCAGATGGCCAGGAACGACACCACCACTGGACGGGAAGGGCGGGGAAATTTGCAAGAAAGTATTGGGGGTTCACTCCCCATAGTACGAAGTATAATTTATCAGTTGTCATGAGTCGACTGTCCTAGCAAAGCGCGTAGTGGGATCCGTGCAGGGTGGTCGTAGGGGGGATTCGGGAGAACCCCGCTGAAAAGTTCTCACATAATTTAAATATTTTAATAGTTCTTCTTTGTAAAACACGATCATCACGAAAGCAAAATCTCGGTGGTTTAACACATACTTTGGGTCTGGAGTTTATCGTAGATACCAATCAAGCAGGGAGTCGGACTATCCGTATATTGAATCGAATTACAATAGTGGGAGAGGGATTAACTTTATTAGATGAGATTTTTTTTAAAAATCTGGTCTAAGGGAGCGGAGGCGCACACACTGAGTCACTAGTGCAGTGCCAAGACACCAGAATTGGAAAAATAACAATTCGACCTGAAAGGCGCTGAGGATGAGAACAAATCAGGGGCCGTGGAGTGTTGTATAAAAAACAAGGAGACATGGTCAGAGATATGGGACACATGAACGCGCGGACATCAGGCACACGCGGGGAGAGTAATGTAATAGGAGAATGAGGCTGAGAGAGGAGTTGGGATGAGTAAATTAATGGTTAAGGAACAAGTAGAGGAACGACTGGCAACAAGCGGGGGTAAACTTTACCGCAAGTTCGTAGATGTTGGTTGTTATATATGGTTGTTAGGTCGTTCGAAATCACGCCAGACTGTCAGATATAAGAGGAGGGCACCTGGAGTAGTGTTTGAATTTTCAGACAATTGATAAGGGAATTGAGGTGAGAACAGATGGGCGATCATGAAGTAACACCGCACTGCACGGGAGAGGCACAGTAGAACGATAGGAGGGGACGAATGAGGTCGAGCATTGGAATGTTGTGACCCAGTGGAGCATCAGGATAGCCTCCCTCAGGAACAGAGGGAGAGGATAACTCCCTCGAAGTGGACTGCGACCCAGGTGAGTCCAGTAGAGCCATACCGAGTTTTGGCGGGTGCATGTAGAACGGTCCATGAGAGTTGGGGGGGGGGGGGGGAGAGCAAGAAGACAACTTATTTGCCGGCGCGAACCCATCGAGTTTAACACGAATCCCAATGTGATGTCCGGAGTTTGTATTGAAATTGTGTGCCAGAGGTAAGTATGTGCAAACTGACATGGAATGTGTGGAAATGGGACACGGACGGTCAAGACGGGGAGAACAGGTAAATATGCAAGAATAGAAGCACACTTTCCGCCATTATATGTGTAAATAATCACTGGGGCGACGCAAGCTAGGGTTTCATGGCCGGTTTCATGGGTTCATCTGGGTGGGACCGAGAACAAAGCTTAGTATGTGTGTGTTTACCCTCTGGCACTGCGTTTCGCACGAGACCCTTGCCTACCCATGTTCTTTTTCCCAGGACTGGGGCGGTGGGGGTAAAGGAGTCTATGAACCTCTTGTACAGTAAACCATTTACCCCGTCACACTTTTATTGTCATTCTCAATACGTCGTCACATGATTTAATAAACCATTACCGACATTGGCATCGCATCAACTATACTCGTCTTTTTTAATGAATGCCAAGTGCATTAATTCTGAAGCGTTTTTCAGAACTTACAAGACTGATAAAGACACGCAAGAACACATTCACTAAAAGTACCATTGTGCAATCCGCCCAAAAAATAAATAATAATAATAATAATAAATAAAATTAAAATTAAAAAATGTAAAAATAAAAAAAAAAAAATAAAACAAGTGCTGAAAGAATAAACTTGCCCCTAGATGGCTAAGAGGTGCGCAAGGTAAAAACACAAAAAAAAAACAAGGCATTGTAAAATTTGTACTGAGATGAAAATTAGATGTTATCTTGAATGGATTGCTGGTGAATGTGCCTTGTAGATAGTGCCAAGTTAAGTTTGGGCCCTATCGGCCCGATGATAAACGTATGCCGGACGCTTCATGCGTACACATGCTGAAGGGAGGGCGAAGGGAGAGAACAAGATAGACAGCTAAAGCCCGGGCAGCCAATGTTGTTAGAGAGATGGTAACTCGCGCGCACTGGCTTCTCTCTGGGGAAGGAGGTTTATTTATATTTGTAAAATTAGGTCGTGTAAGATGGAACGGTAGGGGTATACTATGTGGCGCGGGTGTTGTGAAGCCATGCTGGTACTTTGGGGAATATAGGGCGTCGATCAATTGCGAGATTCAAATACGGAGATAGACGGGGCAATGATCACATAAATAAAAAGTACGAACACTAGAAATGATCTGAATTGGGGGTGACATTAGGAACACATCCACGTGCTGGTCTTTCCTGGGTAACCGCATTACAATGTTTAGACGGAAAATGTGGTGTATAGGCTACTTGATGTGTATTTGGGTTCTTGGTATGCGGAAGTTCACCGGTTATTGCGTTGCAGGGGAAGAGGCAATGGCGGAACCCCTCGGAAGTGCGCAGCGGGTATGTTGCGAAACGGAGGGGTAGCGTACGACCTTAACACGAAGCAGCAGGGCAACATTGGCACGCAGAATCAGTGGAGCAATTTTGGGGGTGGGGGTGCCATTGTTATCACATTGGGAGAAGTATCGCCCCGAAACATGGGTCGGGAGATGCAGATAGGTTGGCTTCGGTTCTGACCGGGGACTCTGCATTCAGCATTTACGGCGCTACACGAAGGCCGCGCGTGGATGTGGTAAAGCATCTGCCTAGACAAGGATGTCATTAGTTAGTGGGGCAAGGGTTTAGCTAGATCACGACCGCAGCTTTCTTCCTCATTAGGGCGGGTAGGGAGGAACAGTAAGGCCTCAACTCAGGGCACCGGTGTGAAAAGTTAGAGGGTGGGAAGGATATTTATATAGGCCTTCTCTCGCAGGAAAGGGATTTGGGCCGCACCGGAGGGGGAATGAGATGTGATATGGGGTACACGAAGCTTATTAATGGTCAGAGTATGGGTTTATACAAAAGGGGAAAACATTAGAAAGTGAGGAGGCGTGCATTAGTGTAAGAGGATGAAGAGAATGAGGAGTACAGGGGAGGGGAGGTATAAGGTTTGTGTAGAGAGGTGGCTTGGAGGGGCGAGAAACAAATTATTTATATCCGCTCTCTCACAAGAATTAGGGAGACTGAATATTAAGAAGTATTCTCCAGAAAACATCTCTAATACTCGAGTAATATCAAGAATGACATTTTCACTATTTCTGCTCGAATCGACTGGAGGAGACTTTCAATATTATCTGCTGTTAAAATCTCTCATCCCATCATATGCGATTCTATCTGAGGCGAAACGGGACTGTGAAGGTGACGGAGGGGTTATGGGCTGGGTCGCTGTGTCCTTTTTACTAATTTTGAGGACGAGTTCTATGATACAAATTCTCCTCAGTATATACATTGTATATTGTTATTTTTTTTGATCCAGACAATGGTCGTATAATCTGCGTCGCTAAGCTAAGAAAACAGTGGTTTCAAAAAGCTTTCAAGCAGCTTGGGATGAAATGACACAAATCATGTCTCCCCAACAACAAAATGTAAGGGAAGTACACTCTTGAGAAACGGTCAACAGACTAGCATTCTATTTACAAATTTCTAAACACGCGTGTTGATGTTCTTTCTTCTCTCTATCCTCTCGGGCACCCAGCGAATACAGGGGAAATCTAGTATTGGGAAAAAAATTTTAATTCGTTGGAGCGAAACACGAGGTTTTGTTTCGGTTTGGAGGGTTTTTCTCGAATAGGGGAAAGTATTGGAGTTAGTGTTTACATTGGGGTGTGTGAGAACAAAGGTTTTAGGAGGAGGAACTTTGGGGTATGGGAAAGGAGAGGGAGAGAGTAAGGGAACACACGGAGAGAGACCAAAGCAGAAAAGAAACAGCACAGGTAAGAGAGTGATATACATATAGAGTGTAGAAGGAGAAAATGGTGGGTATAAAGAGAGGAAGATTAACGGCAAAATTTCGTTTGCATCAGCCTTGGATGGATACAAGCTACACGCAACGCAAAGGTGACTGAATATAAAAACGAAGGAAGACATGAGGGATAATATGACTCTGCGCTCATGAAAGAGCAAGGGAACAAATTAAAATGACAAGGTGGCGGAGAGAGAAGGTGGGAGGAAACTACATATCAACTGAGTATGGAATACAGAACAGAGAGTATGCGAGCATGTGTGGAGGATTAATCGGGGGGTCGGGGGCGATGGAAAGGATAGAAATGAAAAGAAATGTAGATTTGATGCTAGCTATCTTTGGGATTGTTGGTGGTAGTAGACTATTAGTAGCATCCGACAGGCTTGTTATCTATCTTGAAGATTGCTGGTTGAAGATGGAGCTAAATGAGATTTAGAACACAGGAGCGCAGATGAATGTTTGTTCAGCAGGTGAGAGAGAAAGGAACAAAATGAGTGGAAGTGAGCAAGAAGGCTTGAACTTTGGGGGTACCCAGAAGAGTCAATATAACGAGCAAAAACTCAATCTCCAGATTTATCGCCAGAGATAGACAAGGTGGTGGTGGGTGAGCAGAGGGGTGAGGTGAGGAGGGGGCTTGTGGAAAGGACACACGGAGTGCAACATGGAAAGAGCAGAGAAGTGTAGATCAGCGAAAGACTATAATAAAGAGATGAGTTGCTTCATCGGAATAGAGGTAGAGACAACCCCGCACACTTAAAATGATGCAGTTTAGAACAGGAAACGTCTCAATCGTGTGGATGGATTTGGACGAAAACTTGGTGAGAGAGAGTTGTTCACCGCACTAGAACTGACGAAAGGACTTGGATTTTAAAATAAAAATGGATGGGAGTTCCCACGAGATACCATTTCAGAGTTATGTTAAAAATCATTCAGATGTATCAACTACAGGATAATTGGGTAAATAAAAAATTTCATTTGGGTGATACACGCGGTCGAATTTATCTCTTCTGGTGAGCGCGCAGGCTCTGGGTATGGCTTAGTGGTTAGGGTAGTGCTTAGGGGATCCAAAACGGTCCGGATCGTCAACCGTGAACCACGGGCGGTGCTGGGGACAAGATACTGCTTTATGGCAATTTAATACAAACAACCAGGAGGTTTTGACTTTCAAAGAGGTTAGTACAGATTACTGACAATCAGCTGTCATCCATACTTGAGGTCGGCGAGAAGTGAGTGTGTAGCTCTAGTTATGAACTCTGTGGGTTGATAATACCGAGGAAACTCCACATAGGTTCGCGACCGCAAAGTCGGAGGTTTTTTATTTTTTTTTTCAGGCTTGTTTCATTGGGGGTGGATATACGCCTCGGCGTTATGCAGAGAATATAGTTGTTAAGTCGGCCATATCTCGTAGTTGGGGTAAGAACGCGGAACAGACCAAGCGTAATTGTGCTGTCTAGGAAGGCAATTCCGGCGTAAAACAGCCTGCTGCCAAAATCAATTAATGCAGACATAATGGATGATCCGTGTGGTGACCCCACCTAACGGGAGCAGCCCCTTGGAAGAACGAAGCTTTATATTTGGTGTGTACAGGATGAAAATATTTATTTGCAAGTTTTCTTTTTCTAATCTTTTAAAACGTTAAGTTTTTAGTAAGTAAAATCTAAACGTGACGTCTGTTTATTGTTTTCGCTGCAACTTCTCGAATTGTGAGCCTGCAACACTGAGAGGTCGTATAAACAAAACAAAAAAGATGAAAGAAAAAGAGATTTTTGTCATTTGTTAATTCAAACAAAGAATGAGGTCACGTTGACTCTTGCTACTCTATAACACTACTTATATACATCCAGAATAAAAAGTACACAATGATTGGGAGGATGCTCATCTTAGATAAAAGGATCCTAATCCACGCACTTTCGAAGCAAGTGCGCAGAATATGAGAAGTTTTCAAAACAGGTTGCGAGCTGAGCGGTATGCATGGCAAGAATGGCATAGGCCGCTCCCGGGTCTAGTGGGTGAGGTGCTTTATTCACACTGCGTGTGCTTGATTCGACTCTACAGCGGTCTACAATGTCATTAAGACTGTTGCAGGTCTTGTCTTTGGTTGTATAATCCAGACTCTATCTGCATATGACATACACGGCATAAAGGGGTTAAAAAAAGAGCCAATTGCCTCACCTCATCCAGTGAGTCTACATCAAGCTGAGCTACCTGTCTAACTGCAAGGTAACAATAAGACGACATCTCGCTGAGTCTCAAATGTCTGCAACACTGCCCGCACTTGACAACACGCTGTGATTCTTATCTCCGAAAAACGATCGCTGTTGCATGAGAAACGCATAAGAATAGTGAGAATGGTCAGCCTTATCGACATCTACTCAGAACCTAATATGCAAAGATCTCCACGATCGATTATGGCGTGAAATAGATTAACGAATGAACAAACGCAAATGCTTTATAATATAATTTTTTTTGGGGTATACTGTTTGCATGGACTGACACAAGATCAAATGTATACTTAAAGGTGAAGACAGCAGCGTGTTCCGTCACACTTCAGTTCTAAGGGTTCCTATGACTGAGAACCTGAATGATCATTCACTATTTTGTTTTTTTTGTCAATATGGCGAGAAACATAGAGACAAACTTTTCTGGTCTCGTATAAAACGTCAGTGGAGAGCCCCACATTCATATTCAAAAGCAGACATTCATAAAAGGAGCTGCTATTAGGCCCTGCCTTCTCATTTTCGTACGCACTGTGCGCTTTGTTTGGGTTGTTAAATGAAGCATGATGAGAGCATCATTGTTTGTATACTGCTAAGCGGTCCTGATGTGTTTATGGTATTTTTATTTTGCTTCGTGTTGGAAACACTCATTTTAAAAAAACTCATTGCGTCAATTAAAGCATTTAATGGCAAATTAGATCGGGGTGTTTTCAACACATTTTGTGTATCATCAAAGCTGTACGTCAGGGCTTGGCACATTAAGGCCACAAGAGCCACCGAGTAGCTCGCAGGCCCGTGCAAAGATTGATAGAGGAATATGGGACGTCAGACAATAAATAAATGATGGTGAGCTAAATGAAAAGTTGAAAGATACTATAAATCATATTGTACTCCATTAGGAACATAATAAATTGTGTGACTATAGTACACTTTATAGAAATCTCATTGGATCCAAAAAGTAAAAATAATTCACATGATAAAGACATAGAGCAAAAAAACTCTTCTCAAGAACAAAGAGCTCATTCTTCAGAATGCAACAAAGCTCAGTACATGCACTTTGGTGCCAAAATAAACTCTCGATGATAAGAAAGCTCCTAAAATTTGTTTTTTAATAAATAAAAATAGTACCATATTTACATTAACTATTTTTTTGTCTCATTATTTCTAAATATAATGTTGTTGAAAATTATCGATGAGACCCAAAATTCTCTAAAGTGAGTGTAAAATATATGCGCGCTGCTTAGGGACACAGGAAGACGCTTGTAAGTCATCATAAATGAAATAATGAATAATAGCACGCACAAGAAGCGTATTTTTAGCAAGAATAACATTAAATAAAACAAAAAAGCGCAATAATTCGTGCAGTTTGTTAATACGCGGCAGAGCGGATGATACGGAACGATTTCTTCATACCATGATTTTTGAACTCTTTGTGACAATTTTGTCCACAGGGCAGCTCTAATATGTGACGTCGTGTGTACATGATGAAAAATCTGCTTTCGTTCCGCTCGATTGTATTTCTAGAGTTTCTTCTTTATGAAGGATTGAGTTTTGGAAGTGAATTATGCCTTGGGGTTTTGATCATAATGGAGTATCTAAAGGTTTAAGAAATAATAGCGAACACAATTCGGACAACACAAACTAATTTGACTAAATTTTCCGTTGAACAGCAGTATACAATACCCTCTTATAACAAAATCAATAGAGAAATTGTGATGCTGGGAAGCTAATAATGCCATAAGAATCTGGCTGGGGGGATGGGATATATTTTATGGTTTTGTCTTTCTCTGAAGGAATTTGCAGGAACACTCTGTCTGCTCAGCTCGCTATTTCATAATACTGATCTTCCATCCTTTAGGCTAATTCATAGCAATGGCATTCAAATTAAAATAAATGGATTATTCCATTTTCAAGGTAAATCACATCACAATTCATATCTATACAACAAACCGACTGCGTATTTACACTAACGCAGCGTGTTGCTGAGAGCCACCTTCAGTTCTCTCTCTTCCTATTTCTTCCGACATAAACCATCTGACTGGGAGCTTACAGCTCGGCCGGTCTTCGGACCCACACCATCGGCCACTGGAAAATCTGATGTCTATCATGTTCAGGAAAAAAATCAGCAAATAATAAGGTGTCAAGCAAGCTATTTGGAGAGTAGCAAGGAGCAACGGTCTCCTCGGAGATCAGTCGGAATAACAAATAAGTCTTAAAGGATCATATTCTAAATCCATCGCGCCTTGAAACAGATTTTGACGTCATCTATATGTATGCCCACTTTAGTTGTTACGTTAGTCATCTTCATTGGTTCATTTCCATCCGAAGACAACCACACTCGATTTCTGGCACTATATATAGTAACATGCTTCTTTTTTCTCTCAAACTAAAAGACAGGACTGCAGCATTAAGTGCATTCGATTTTAAAATAATAACTCACCAGAGAAATTGAAAACGAGCATTACAAGAGCACGCCATTACCATTCATGTTGTCAAGGCAATTTTTGTTATCCATATCCAGTGCAGTCCACTCAATGACTTTATAAAAGCTTCGAACATTATATCTCATTTAGGATATATGTATGCCTGAATGTTTAGTTGTCTTCCCACCTCTGGGTACCTTGGGACTGAGTTTTTTTTTTGGTTGTTGCTGCATATTGTTTAAAAAAACGATTTTCACCATTCAATTTATATTCGTAACCTTGTCAATTATTTTATTTCCAAGACACAAAACTGGAA
>CM068953.1:146294965-146306129 GCA_035128595.1 Eptatretus atami
TCCTCAGAAGAACTGGACCTAGGACCACCACTCACAATTACCTTTGTGGTGTGGTGGATTGCTTAACAACCACGGATGCCAATCAGTTAACCACGAGTTCCAGTGTCCACCGTCGAAATTGCCGTTTAACTGGAGGTCACGTGGCCTCCTGACCGGGGAACGCGCCCTCGGCGATGCAGCAATCTTATCTTGATTAGATCTTAAGAAATGCGGCCGGGCATTTACTGCTGGTGCACGCCGACTGTGACAGGTTAATTCGTTTGGGAATTACAACCTCCCAGCCTATCTCGGTTTGGACAATGCTGGATCAATGGAAGGAAATGACAATCACGGACAGGTTGAAACGTCAACAAGGAATTTCTTATAAACAAAACGGAATGAACCGAAGGACTTTTTTAAAAATTTCCTTGTCGATTAAATGGATGAATTCAAATCAATCAAATGTTCAATCATCAAAATAATCTCAAACAAATATGGAATTCATCAAGCATTTAGAGAAAAATGGACAGCAGATGCTCATCACTATGCCTTACTTAACAATTAAACCCGAGACATGGGTACCCATCAGACTATTCAGGGGGGTAAGAAATAAGGTCTCTGCTTTCCATGGCAGAGGTCGTCATGCGGCATCAACTAAAATAAACCAAAATGTATGAGCGTGGCTTGGTCTATCTCTCCAAATGAGCTCTCCACAGCCTGGCTCGTTTCCGCTGCCAGCGCCCTGTCTTGCCGTGCACCCACCCGCAAACAGGCTCAAACACCAATCGACATCACGTTGTCAACCCCAGGAATCAGGCACGCCAAGAACCAAATACACCAAGAACCAGGTACCGAGCAGAACCAGCAGGAATGGTCCAACTGTCACCGACCGTCGTTGCTGCTGTCCCCCAACCATCAGCTGTCAGTCATTGAGCGATGGGGCCAAAAATGATAAATATCACAACATCTCAAAAAGTTGTGGACGGATTTGGACAAAACTTGGTGAACACGTTGGGTGTGTGATGAGAAAGAATTGATACAATTTTGGTGAAGATCCGAATCTGGTTTCGAAAATTTTATAAGTGATTCTTCACCATGGAGAGATTGGGCTAAACCCATATATAGCAGGATATCTCAAAAAGTTGTTGATGGATTTGGACGAAACTTGATGGACAGGTTGGATGTGTGGCAAGGACAAATTGATTCGATTTTGGCGAAGATCCGAATCCAGATCTGGATACGAGAATTATTTAATTTTAAAAGTGATTCTTCACCATTGAGGGAGAGATCAGGCTAAAAATTATATATAGCATATTTCAAAAAGTTATTGTGCTGAATATGTTTCACTGGATCAGGCATTGATTGCATGGCGGAGGTATGTTGCTCTACCGAGTGCCCTTCTAGTTGTTGTTATTATACACATACGTACTTGTACTTTGCATTATAAAAACGTTGGACTCTTGGATTATTGTGAATGTCTCGTTCAAAGAACCTTTTGAATGCTTTTCATATTCGGCACGTTGACTTGCATGTGTTAATCCTATCCCGTAGGCTAAGGCTTACTTAACAGAAACACCTTCTTAACAGTTCAATCATATCACTTCAACTTGAGTTATTTTATGCATGAAATGCTGGCAACTTGGTGATTGCTATGGCAACTTAGGTGTTGATTATTTTATTTGTCCACTCTCTGTCTCTAATTTTCAGCTTGATGTGTGAGAAGCGTATCTTTGAGACAGTGAATGGCATTCGACATCCGTTCCTGGTCAACCTTTTCGCGTGCTTCCAAACCCGTGATCATGTATGTTTTGTCATGGAGTACGCACCCGGTGGAGATCTCATGATGCACATCCATGCCGATGTGTTTTCTGAGTCGCGCACAGTGTAAGTAACCATATTTTATCACTTGTCCCAATTCCACGTCTTGTAAATGCCTGAAATTCAAATGCAATCGTGTCATCACATACTTAATGTAAATTACACGATATAAATGAAAATGATGTTCAGCTTCTTGATTATAGATCTGAAACACCTTGAAGATCTGAAATGTTTTTTGCTCTCAGGAATATCCAAATATTAATGTCTCAAAAGATGATACTTTATGATAAATTCCAACTCTTGTTTTCAATTTATGAGATCATTGAATATCGTGGCCTTGAAGGAAAGCATAGCTTTTTAACTTCCTTATCGGCTTGGAAGTCTCTGTTTACATCTAGCCTGTAATGTCAAATGTGCAAATACGAGGTTGAGCCTTTTCTTTACTCGCTCTTCTCTACACATCTTACGTTAACTATCATGGCTTTTGAGTAAATATAATTTTTTTTTAATGCTCAGGAATCACGTTACAATGCCATACAAGCTGATAACCAAGCACTGCTGCTTTGTTTCCCAGTTGGAGTCACCACTCAGTCCTGCCAATCAAAGAGGCAGACCCATTGGCAGAAACAGATGCATGTGCTTGGTGCCAGATGAGTCCATAGCTATTACTCTTCCTTGTTGAGTGCTCATGAGGTATCCAGTAAATCTGCTCTACGTCCTGCTTAAGCTTCAGAGCATCCACCCATCAACTACTGAGTTGACAGAAGCAGCATCTCTTGGGTGGATTGGCAAGGATAGAACCCAAACTGATGCTCTGATATTGACGTCAGAGATGATCTGATCTCATGCTTGTCTTGCCTTGGGCAGTTACTTCTGGATCTTGCTGGCCTATGCTTACCTTGTACCAGCTAGTTTCTTTTAGGCATTGCAAATTTATTCCTTACAGCATTGCTGAACATCTTCGGCTTTGCAATTTTCTTCGTTGTGTGCTCTTCGTCTCACAGAGTTTGGATCTTCACACGCTGTTCTGTTGAAAGTTGCTTCCATTCTATGCCATTCTGAACCCAGTCAGAGACTTGCAAGCAAGAACAAGCTGATGAAAACTAATTTCACAGATTTACTAATTTGCAACTTTTATTGTGCTTACTTGTTATACGCATTCATGTAACTGGTGTTGATTACTTCAATAATTTATATTTATTTCCTGCACAAAAATCCACAAACTGTTCCTGTATATTTAATTGTGGTAAGTGGATATTACTAGCACATGATAATATAATATCTTCTTCTTCTTTCGGCTAGCTCCCGTTAGGGGTCGCCACAGCGGATCAACCGTCCCATTTCGCTCTATCCTCCACATCTTCCATTGACACTCCAACCACCCGCATGTCCGCCCTCACCGCATCATGAACCTCTTCTTTGGCCTTCTCTTCTCCTCCTGCCTGGCGGCTCCATCTTCAACATCCTTCTCCCGATATACTCCGCTTCCCTCCTGTGCACATGTCCAAACCATCTCAATCTCGCTTCTCTCACTTTGTCTCCAAACCGTCCTACCTGCGCTGTCCCTCTAATATACTCATTCCTTATTCTGTCCATCCTCGTCACTCCAACGAGAATCGCAGCATCTTTAACTCTGCCACCTCCAGCTCCGCTTCCTGTCTTTTTGTTAGCGCCACCGCCTCCAAACCATACAGCATAGCTGGTCTCACTACCGTCTTATATACTTTCCCCTTCACTCTTGCAGCTACCCTTCTGTCACAAATCACTCCTGCAACTCTTCTCCACCCACTCCATCCTGCCTGCACTCTCTTTTTCACTTCTCTCCTGTGGTGTATGGCAGCGGAGCCTGGCGAGGCGGGCAAAGTGGTGGTAGTGGTCACGTGGTCCGCGGGCATAAAGGTGGGCACGCCGCTTGAGGCATTGTAGTCCGGCCATGGAAGCGCGCTACCATGGCCGCGACTACAATGCCTCAAGCGGCGTGCCCACCTTTATGCCCCCGGACCACGTGACCACTACCACCACTTTGCCCCGCCTCGCCAGGCTCCGCTGCCCATTACCACAATCTCCCACACTCTCCGTTACTTTGGACAGTTGATCCCAAGTATTTAAACCCATCACCTTCCCCACCTCAACTCCTTGCAACCGCACCATACCACCACCCTCCCTCTCATTTACGCACCATGTACTCCGTCTTACTCCTACTGACTATCATTCCCCTTCTCTCCAGTGCGTACCTCCACCTCTCAAGGCTCACCTCAGCCTGCTCCCTACTCTCCTACAGATCATGATGTCATCCGCGAACATCATAGTCCATGGAGACTCCAGTCTGATCTCGTCCGTCAACCTGTCCATCACCATTGCAAACAGGAAAGGGCTCAGAGTCGATCCTTGTGCAATCCCACTTTTACCTTAAACCGATCCGTCATTCCTAACGCACACCTCACCGCTGTCACACTGTCCTCATACATATCCTGCACGATCCTCACATACTTCTCCACCACTCCCGACTTCCTCATACAATGCCACAACTCCTCTCTTGGCACCCTATCATAAGCTTTCTCTAAATCCACAAACACACAATGTAACTCCTTCTGGCCTTCCCTATACTTCTCCATCAACATTCTCAAAGCAAACATCGCATCAGTGGTGCTCTTTCCTGGCATAAACCCATATTGCTGCTCACAAATCGTCACCTCTCCTCTCAACCTAGCTTCCACTACTCTTTCCACAACTTCATGGTGTGGCTTAACAACTTTATCCCTCTGTAATTTCCACAGCTCTGCACATCACCCTTATTCTTGAAAATCGGAACCAGTACACTTAATCTCCACTCCTTCGGCATCCTCTCACTTTCCAAGATTTTACTAAACAATCTGGTTAACAACCCCACTGCCATCTCTCCTAAGCACTTCCATGACTCCACTGGTATATCATCTGGGCCAACCGCCTTTCCACCCTTCATCCTCTTCATAGCAGTCTCACTTCATCCTTACTGATTCACCCCACTTCCTGATTCACTATCTCCACCTCTTCCAACCTTCTCTCTCTCATTTTCTTCATTCATCAGCTCCTCAAAGTACTCCATCCACCTTCTCAACACACTCTCCTCGCTCGTCAGCACATTCCCATTTGCGTCCTTTATCACCCGAACCTGCAGCACATCCTTCCCAGCTCGGTCCCTCTGTCTTGCCAATCGGTATAAATCCTTTTCCCTTCTTTTGTATCCAACTTCTCATACAGCTCGTTATATGCCTTTTTCTTGGCCTTTGCCACCTCTCTTTTTGCCTTTCGCCGCCACTCCTTGTACTCCTGTCTACTTTCTTCATCTCTCTGACTATCCCACTTCCTTTTCGCCAACCCCTTCTTCCTTATACTTTCCTGTACTTCCTCGTTCCACCACCAGTCTCCTTATCTTCCTTCCTCTGTCCAGATGTCACACCAAGTACCTTCCTAGCTATCTCCCTCACCACTTCTGCTGTAGTTGCCCAATCATCCCACCCATCTTTACCACCATCCAACGCCTGTCTCACCTCCTCCCTAAATTCCATGCAACAGTCTTCCTCCTTCAGCTTCCACCATCTGGTCCTTGGTTCAGCCCTCACTCTCTTCCTCAACCTCACCTCTAAAGTCATCCTACAGACCACCAATCGATGCTGTCGAGCTACACCTCCCCTGCCACCACCTTACAGTCGCTAATATCTTTCAGGTTGCATCTCCGCTTAAGATGTAATCCAACTGTGTGCACTTTCCTCCACTCTTGTATGTCACCCTGTGTTCCTCCTTCTTCTTGAAATACGTATTTACCACTGCCATTTCCATTCTTTTTGCAAACTCTACCACCATTTGCCCTTCCACATTTTCTCTTGTTGAGACCGTACCTACCCATCACCTCCTCATCCTCTTTATTCCCTTCCCCAACATGCCCATTGAAATCTGCTCCAATCACCACTCTTTCATCCTTGGATACACTCTCCACCACTTCATCTAACTCACTCCAGAAATCTTCTTTTATACTCCATCTCACACCCCATATGTGGGGCATATGCACTGATGACATTCATCATCACCCCTTCAATTTCCAACTTCACACTCATCACTCGGTCAGACACTCTCCTCACCTCCAATACCCTCTTGACATAATCTTCCTTCAGGATTACCCGACACCATTTCTCCTCCATTCACACCATGGTAGAACAGTTTGAAACCACCTCCAATGCTCCTAGCCTTACTCCCCCTCCACTTGGTCTCTTGTACACACAGTATGTCCACCTTTCTTCTCTCCATCATATCAGCCAACTCTCCCTTTGCCAGTCATCGTCCCAACATTTCAGAGTTCCAACTCTCACCTCCACACTTCTACCCTTCTCCCTCTTCCACTGCCTCCGGACTCGCCTTCCCCGTCTCCTTCTCCTCCTTCGCCCAGCAGTAGCACAATTTCCACTGGTACCCTGCTGACAACCGGTCGGTGGCGGTCGTTGGTAACCCGGGCCTCGACCGATCCGGTATGGAAATTCGTTTGTTGTCCGCATAATGATTTGGCATAGGTTTTTACGCCGGATGCCCTTCCTGACGCAACCCTGGTCGCCTCTTACGACACACAGGGATATGGTACACCTATTCTAACCGGGCATACACCGGGCCCAGTTCAACTGGTACTCATTTCGCCGACCTCGGAAAGATGACAGGCTGAGTCAACCCCTTGGTGTTTTCGACTTGGTTTTTTTTTTGGTTTTTTTTTTATAATATAATATGTATGGTAAAAATAAACTTTTTCAATTTCTTAATTTATTTTATTTGCTCTACTTAAAGGTAACTGTGATATTGAATTGACTTTCACAGAAAGTTGAATTATTACCTATATTGCACACTACTAACTTCCCACAAATGTTTAATGGGGAATAGCACCGCAAAAGTGAAAACCCAAACCTTTGCACGGTACTGTATGTCATTCATAAATGTCTAGCAAAAGTGTATGGTTTCTTTGTAAAATTATAGGGCATGTGTATAAGTGTGTTGAGAAGCTGATAAATGTAATCCCTCCTCTCCGTAATGTGTCTAAAAGCCTTCCACCATTTCTCCCCCATAACTCCTTTAAATTGTTTCCCTCGTAATCTGTCTGTGTGTCGCTTTAACAAATATTTTTTCCTCGGTTTTTGCACAACACTTCTATATACCCACTAAGGAATGGGGTCGGGAATCATTTAATATTACTTTTCACATAGCTACAAGGGTTGGGCACTATGGAGTGATTTATTTATTTTTTTAATTCAATTTTTTCTGAAATTTTCTGTTTTTTTACCTAAAACACTTCCCGACACTCGTAGAGGAACCTCTGAAAGTTTCACGAAGATACATTTGGCCATCTCTGAGAAAAATGGCCACAGACACACAGACCAATGACTCTTACAGTATAAATAGAAAATCTTTCGTTTGTGTTGATCATCTAATTGATATGGATTACGCTGAGAGAAATGGGGATGTTGGAGCACCTGATAGGAAGCCTGTACACAAACAAGAAGCTACAGTAAGAACAGAATGTGGAAAGACAATGGTTTGGAATTGTAAAAGGGGTCAGATAGGGATGCAGTAGCTCCCCTTACTTGTTCAGTCTGTATAGTAGATACATCATGAGGAAATCAAATTTGGATGACAGAGGCTGGAGTCAGAATTGGAGGAAGGTTTATCAACAAGAAGAAAGGCACATGATGAAGAAAATAGCAGAAAAGCTGAAGATCTCCTGCAATGGTGTGGGGTACACTTTGCAATGCCTGAAAGAAACTGGCTCGGAAAACATAAGTAAAGGCCAGGAAGACCCAGAAAAAACTCCCCGAGGCAAGACAAGAACTTGAAGTTGCTCAGCTTGCACGTTACAAGAAAATCAAGACAGCAGCTGCAAATGAAATGAGAGGCCTGAACACGAACATCTGTGAGTGCCATCATGATGCACAGAAGGCTGATTGCAGCTGGTCTCCATGGCAGAGGTACACTAAAGAGACCACAGAATAAGTTGAAAAGACTGAAGCTTGCAAAGAAACACCAACATTTGATGACTGAACAATGGAATCGGTTTCTCTGATCTGATGAATCGAAGTTTGTACTTTTTGTATCTGAGAGACGCCAGTTTGAATGCCGTAGACCTGGAAAACGTTATGACTCCTGTTTGCAGCCTACTGGTAAACATGGGGGAGGCTCTGTGACTGTCTCAGGCTATATCTCAGCTTTTGGCATAAGGAAACTTGTTAAAATCAATGGGATGCTCACAAAAGAGAAGTACAAGCAGATACTGCAGCACCATGCAGTTCCTAGTAAAACTTGTTCAATTGGAAGAGGATTCATTTTCCAACAAGATAATGATCCAAAACACTTCCAATATTGTAAAACTGTGTTTGGAGAACGATATAACTCACTCGAGAAGGAAAAGGGCAGACACACAAAGTATTGAGTGATGCTATAAAATGACAGTTATTTACTTAAACATTGTGTTCATGAATACATAGTACGTTTCGGAAGATGTTAATTTACAATAATAAACGCATGTGACTTATCACTGATAATTTGATTAATTTACCCCAAAGTATCAATATCATCGGAATAACCCAAACTTTTGCACAGTACTATATAATAAATCTGTCGATGTATAGAAACTGCACATTTATTTAAATGTTGTTTAAGTCCTTGCAATGGACCATAAGTATTTGCTGCAATCCTTGTTTTTATCCCAGGTTTTATGCAGCGTGTGTTGTGCTGGGCCTTCAATTCCTCCATGACCATAAAATTGTTTACAGGTAAAATCATTATCATGATCATCTTGGTGTTGGGTGGGGGAGAACTTTTCATTGTATTCTCAACTGGAATAGCAAAAGTAGGTTGTATAAATACTTCACTTTCTGAATTCTGAATGTTTTGTCATATAATGGTGGAAGATGATTTGGGATTTACGGCGAAGGAGAAAGTAAAAATAATTTAATATTCCTTCCAATTTTTTTTCTTTCACCAAGCTAAAACCTTTTGAAAATCCTGTTCTTGTACCTCTACAAAAGTCTGTGATCTCCATCTCGTCAAAAGTAAGAATGTAAAACGTGAGGCAAAAATAATCAAACCATGAAAAAGCAATTATTTTGATGCCAAGTCCATGATAATGTCACACCATTCTGTTCCTCCAGAGATCTTAAGTTAGACAACTTGCTTCTGGACTCGGAAGGATTTTTAAAGATTGCTGACTTTGGATTGTGCAAGGAAGGTAAGTCAAAAAAGAGGATGCAATGGAACATTTTAGCATGAAAGTATTTTCCAGCTTTGTAAAAGGTGCCGTTTTACAGTTTCTGTCATTGCGTCATTGAGATGAGTTTAAAGTATTGATATAATCAGTTTATTTCCAAAATATTTAAGTATTCTTCACTTCATAAAGAAAGCTGTCCTTGTTTACCAATGTATATTGTTTAATCTAAAGGTCCAGAAAAGAGATCCAGTAAGGTGGTGGTGTCTCTGAAAACCACCCTTCCAGTGAGAAGTCATGGCAGGAAGGGCATTCGATGGTTAAAAAAAACAAATAATTCAAACACTAACATAACATGAATCTTAGATCCAGTGATTTTCGGAGGGCTAGGGCATCCCCTTAAGCAATGCACAGCCGTGGTGCAGACTTAAATGGCCTTATGGACAAAAGTAGAACATGGAGGAAATGTTTATGGCAGGAGAAATGAAGATGGGGAGGAGATTCTTGAGATTGTCCAGACATTTGAGCTATTTCTTGTGAATACAGGGTTCAGAAAGGAGGAACATCTTTCAACCAACAAAAGTAGAGGTAATAGTAGCCAGATTGATAACATCTTAGAAAGAGAGTGAGAAGATGCAGGTTATGAATTGCAAGGTTATATTGGGCGAAATAAGGATGAGCCAACATTGGCTATTAGTAATGGACATGAGGTGGAAAAATAAATGACAAATGGTGAGTATGAGAATGGGGAACATTAATCTGTGGAATCTGACAGGAAAAAAGGTGGTCCTCTTCAAAGAGGAAGTATATATATATATGTGTGTATGTGTATCATCTGTCGTACCAGGCTGTACCAGGCTGATCCACCAGCTGTTGAGTTGAATGTCAGGGGTGTTGCAATCACTGTTGCTGACCCTCCAATCAACTGTGGTCCACCTTTGTTTGTGGAAACACAGGCTGCGGTAAACCGGTTGAAATGGGGTAAAACTCCAGGAATCTGTGGGCATCCCTGCTGAACTTTCAAGGCTGGTGGAATGCTGCACTCGTGTCGTTGCATGCAGTTCTGTGCTCTGCCTGGAACACAGGTATCATCCCAACTGACTGCAAGAGGGACTTTGTTGTCCCTCTCTGGAAAAGGAAGGGTGATCGCCAGGACTGCAACAACTACTGAGGGGTCCGCTCTCTCAGTGCGGGCAAGGTCTTTGCTCAGATAATATTCTTGATGGGGTTCGCCACCATCTGCTTGAGCACCAGTGTCCAGAGCAGTCAGGCTTTACACCAAAGAGGTCAACGATTGACCGTATCCTTGCTCTTCCGGTCTCACCGAATGCAGATGAGAGTTTCAGCAGGGCTGCTTGCGGCCTATGTTGATCTCTGTAAAGCGTTTGATTCAGTGAATCAGGATGCCTCTGGAGGATTCTTGGTCTTTGTGGGGTGCCACAAACAATCCATCTGATGTCTGAACTATACTCTGGTACTGAGAGTGCTGTGAGATGTGGTGATACCATCTCTGACTTATTTCCAGTTGTTACTGGAGTTCCTCAGGGTGTGTACTGGCCCACAACTTTTCAGCACTTCTATGGACTGAATTTTGGGGAGAATGTCGGAGAGATCAAGCTGTGGTGCATCATTTGGGAATGTCAAGATCTCTGACCTTGATTTCGCATATGATGCAGTCATCTTTGCAGAGACTTTAGATATCCTTTTGGGGCCCTCGAGGTGCTGAATGAGGAGTCTGAGCCACTGGATTATGGGTTTCCTGGGTCAAAACTAAGATCCAGGCTTTCAATGGCATCTTGGATGCTGCTGTCCTGTTTGTGCCCTTTGTGGTGAGCATGTTGAGGTCGTAGAGAGATTCACTTACCTTGGCAGTGATATTCATGTCTCTGTGGCTGTGAGTCAGAGGTCAATAGACGTCTGGGTCGGTCCTGGGAGTCATGGATTCACTGGATCATGGGGTGTGGTGCTGCCGGTACCTGTGCGGGAGGGCGAAAGTCCGAGTCTTCAGGTCCTTGGTGCTTCCAGTCTTGCTCTATGGATGTGAGACTTGGACTCTGACCAGGGATCTGATTGCTTTGGTACCAGGTCTCTTCGGAGAATTCTTGGCTATCGCTGGTCGGACTTTGTGTCCAATGAGCGGTTGCTGAGAGA
>CM068953.1:146306139-146318188 GCA_035128595.1 Eptatretus atami
ACCTGCATAGTTCGTGAGTGTCAGCTGCGGCTGTATGGACATGTGGCTCGTTTTCCTGACGCTGATCCGCTCACCAGATTCTGTCAGCGAGGGAGTCTCGTGAGTGGAGGAGGCCAATGGGCTGACCACGTGCCTCGTGGTTGCAGCAGGTTGATCGGAATCTCAAGGAGATGGGGATGGGCCAGGCATCTGCCTGGAGGATGATCATATGGAGGCCCGTGGAGTACCGGCGGAAAGTGGATGCAGCGACGCGCTGCTCTGGTGCATGTTCCCATACCTGACCTGACAGTACTGTAGAAATTACAGAAGGATCAAATTGATGGAGTATGCTATGAAGATACTGGAGAGGATTGTTGACCTCAGGCTAAGGGAGATTGTGAAGCTAGATGAGATGCAATATGGATTCATGTAAAGAAGAGGAACAAGTGGATATGATTTTCATCATGGGACAGATTTAGGTGAAGATTCTGGAAGGACATAAGAATCTCTACTAGGCATCCATAGAGTTAGAGAAAGCATATGGTAGGGTTCCAAGACAAATGGTGTGTTAGTGTTTGAGGAAGAATGGCGTGCCAGAGAAGATTGTTCGGATCGCGATGGAAATGTATGCGGGAGCCAACGCTATGGTCAGGACAATGAATGGGGACTCACAATATTTTAGAGTGGAGGTTGGTCTACACAAGTGCTTTCCTTTTTTGTAACAGTGATGGATGTGCTGAGTGACATCAGAGATAGAGAACTGTGGGAGCTCTTGTCACAGACGACATGGTAATAACTGGAGAGGCAAAGGAAGAGCTGCAGAGAATATTGCTGGGATGGCAAGAGAGCTTGGAGAGGCAGTGATTGAAGGTTAATGCGAGAAAGACAGAGGTAAGTGTGTGGTAAGATTGGTGTGGAGAGGGTCAAGATTGTTGATAATAAGCGGTGGAGAGCTGACACAAGTGGACAAATTCAAATAACTTGGTTCAACACCAAAGGAAGGGGTTGGCGGTGGGGGTTGTGAAGCAGAAATCCAGGATAGAGCGAAGGGGAAGGTTGTGAAGTACAGGCAGCATGGGCAAAAGGGAAGGAGGTTAGTGATGTAATATGTGGTAGAAGGATACTGAGAAAATTGAAGGTTAAAATCTACAAGGCAATAATTAGACCAGTTGTCATGTATGGCACAGAAACATGGGCTTTGAGAAAAAGGGAAGAAGAGGTGCTGGAGAGGACAGAGATGAGAATGATTCAGTGGATTCTCAGAGTGCAGTATCAATAAGAGTGGTTGATGAATGAGGAGATACACAAGAGAGCTGAAGTTGTAAGCATCACAGAAAGGATGAGAGATTGAGTTGCAGTGGTTTGGACATGTGATGAGGAAAAAGGATGAAGAACCAGTCAAGCAAGCATGGAATGACCCAATTTGAGGGAAAAATCCAAGAGAATGACAGAGATTCATGTAGAGGGAGTTAGTGGAAAGAGATTTCAAGAGTGTAGGATTGAGAGAGGAAGATGTGTCTGACAGAGGGGAATGGGGAATGCGGATCCAAGTGGCCGGACCCATAACTGTTGGGATTAAGGCACAGCGAAGAAGACTTTAATCTCCAACTTAAACTTGCTGTTCTACACCTTTGCCCTTTATCCTGTGAGGAATGGGCTATGGAGATCGGACGGGCACATTCTGTGGCACTCCAGAGTTTCTGGCACCGGAGGTCCTCACGGAAACATCATACACACGAGCAGTCGACTGGTGGGGTCTGGGCGTACTCGTCTACGAGATGCTTGTTGGGGAGGTAAGCATGGCAGTTCCTGCTTCAGAATAGAGTAGATTTCTGATCCATTCTTGTGCTTGTGTAATGGCTGAGCTGCTTGCTTCGAGTAGTATGCATTAGTCTCAAATTACTTTGGTTTTTAAAAATATTGTTTTTGGTTCCCACCATGCCTCGATTATTGTAACTTGGATTCATCCCTTGACTCGTTTTCATCCTTCACTTTTCTTTGTCCAATTCAGTCCCCATTTCCAGGTGATGATGAGGAAGAGGTATTTGACAGCATTGTGAATGATGAGGTTCGCTATCCCCGTTTCCTTTCCATGGAGGCTATTGCGCTGATGCGCAGGGTGAGTAATGTGCATGTATGGTATTTCCACCAAGGAAGCGGGTATTCTTTACGAGATAGCATGGATTAAATAAAACCAGTTTTACAACATTTTTTTTCTCATAAAAACTCCATTTTTCACTTCATTAAACAAAATGCATTGTAAATTTTAATACCCACGGCAATGGGGACTTTCAAAAGGGTCTTAAATTTATCCAATTTTGCCAATTCATGGAGACTGCAAGTCTGTTTGCTGTTCCTTATTCGTTTCCAAACCCCTTGGCCAATTGCTCCGAAATTTGCTGTATTGCATTATGATTACACGCACAAGGTCCATGTTACAATACAAACTATAACGGCACTCGGTAGAGCGCATACCTTTGCCAGGCTGAACAGTTTATGTTTTATATCCCACTAAAAGGCCAGATCTGCATCCGGACCAAAACCAAAATTTAATCAGCTTGTTCTTGTCACCGACCCAACTCATCCACAAAGTTTCATCCGAATCCATCCATAACTGTTCGAGATATCGTACTATATTTCGTTTTCGATCATATCTCTCAGTTGGGAAGAATCGCTTCAAAAAATCTTGTATTTTGATCCAGATCCAGATCCTCGGAAGTCAAAATTCAATTCTCAAACTTATTTAAAAACATGAAATAACGGCACGTTCGGCAACCTCATGTCATCTTCCAATCGAATACGCTTGCGCAGTCAAAGCTCCACCCTTCTCCCAGCTTAAACAGTGACGCATCACCATTAGATGATCACTATTAGGTTCAAATAAGACCCGAATACTAAAGTCAAAATAACCCAGTCCTGATCAGGTGAACCAACTTGTTATTAATATTTCTGACTATTTCCTTATATTTTGCCTGCTGGAGAAAGGATGTCATTAGATTGCTTCTGAATGACTGATTACTTTTTTTCTGAATGGCTTTGATTACTCAAACAAGAGGTTGATTACTCTAACCTCTTGTTCCATGTGTTTTGTAGAAATTGGATGTTTATTTAATTATGATAGTAATTTAACATGTCTAAAGTTGAGGATAATTTTCTTAAAGTAAATGCATAATTTCAAAAATGTAAATATGGAGCTGCAGCAAGCACACCATTTTTTGGGTTTCTCCATGCCAAATGGGTTTGCTCAAAGCTCAGGAACAAAAGCCATCATACTAAATTGCAGAGCTCAGTCCATCTAATCCAAGGGTGTCCAGGTAACATGCCAGTTGTGCATGATATATAGACACTAATGCTGAATAATTGATTGTATCTCTGATTGGTACAATTTTGTGAGGCATCTGAGGGCTTCGGATAAAAAGTGACACATCTCAGCACTGGAGACCTGACCCATCAGAACTGACCCAAAGAGGGAAGGAGTTTTGTGTCAGTTGGAGATGAGCTTCAGTTGACTAAGAGTCCAGGCAGGTCGGACAAGCATAGTCGATCGCGGAGTTGTCCACTGGTGTATCATGATGAAGAACCGAATCACGACCCGAGTTCCGCGTGGCCCAAACTATCTTGTTTTGTTCTGCATAAGTTTTGTTTTTTTTCAGTCATCCAAGTTGACCAGTAAGGTTTGTGATCGAGCAAGTGGCACCCACTAAGGTTGCATGTCCGAGCTTTCTGAATGCTATGTGGGCCATCTTGACCTCCGATCATATAACTGATCTTGTAAATTCAGCATCAAGAGTGAAGTGCTCAGATGGGAACACCAAATTGGAATATTAATTTTACCAGTAACTGCAGTTTCCTTCCCTTATTTTTCAACTTATTTTTCCTTCACCTTCAATCAAGATTTTATATTTGTATTATTGTTTTCTTTTACAGCTTTTGAGAAAGAACCCTGAGCGGCGTTTAGGATCTAATGAACGTGATGCCGAGGATGTGAAAAAACAGAATTTCTTTCGGGTGACGTTTCCTTTAAGTGCTTTAACCCTAACTTTTTTTTAACCTTTTCACTCTTCTCTCTCTCTCTTTTTCACCCAGTAGAAAGTATTTGTCAGAAATTGTCTCAATACTCTTTCAAGCTACACTAATTACGTTGTAGCTCAAGTTCACTTTTACATTCTTGTTGTATCATTTCCAGCAGTTGCCTCATTTTCATGTGTTTACTTGTTTACCCCCATCCCCTTTCTCTTTTTGTCTCGTTCTCTTTCAACCAGACTGTTAACTGGGCAGAGCTATTAGCCAAAAAAGTGTCTTCACCATTTGTGCCGACGATCCGAGACAGCGAAGATGTCAGCAACTTTGATGAAGAATTCACATCGGAGCGTGCCGTGTTGACTCCACCCCGAGAACCACGGGCATTAAATCCCGGGGAGCAAACCCTCTTCAAGGAGTTTGATTACATTGCAGACTGGTGCTGATAGAGAGCCGGACCCTGTTCCATCGCTCGTACTTTGTCAATGTCCTTCGAGATGCTTCAACATTTACTACCTTTACTCCAACATTTATTCATAAGCCCAGAAACCTTCTCGTTTAACTTATGCACGTTATTTTTCATTTGATGCAACACCCCGCCTTATCCTCCTCCTCCTGCGCTTCCTTGGATGGTCATCAAAGCTGTGATAAGAAGGAAATTATGACATCCGTAATTGCCCTCGTCCTTTTCTCTTTCTAACAAGGGGCTTGCTGATCTCACCAGGGTCTATAAATGCACTGGTTGCTGTCGGGTTGAGGGTGTTCCTGATTCGCAACAGTGCAGATCCATCTTGTTTTGTGCAATTTGAAGACGACGTCAACACCTTCTGGCTCGTTAAAAATGTGCCAATCCAGTTCGCTCACAACAAATAGCTCCACAAATTGCTATCTGCCTTCTGTGTTGATTATACACCTGAACGGTACTGGTTTGTGACACAAAATATTTTTGATTATTTCTGCAATTTACATCATTCTTTTTTTCTTCCTTTATTATATCTATCTTGCCTTTCTTCATTGTAACTATTTACGAAATGCCCTGTATATCTAAAGAAATGAAATCAAAGGAGCAGGAAAAGGAACACGTTGTGGCTTGGTCGAGCCTTAATAATTTTATGGGATTGTACAAAATGTGGCAAAACATTTCTGTACAATGGTTTCCTGACGTGGATGTCCGTCTCTGTGCGATTGCGGTTGAAACGTTTGTACGGCTTCGCCTGGCACCTGTGACGGTGGAAGTGTGAGGTTTGGAAGTTATTTATCTTTTCAGAAAAGTTGTATAGGATTGGGGGGGGGGATACAGGGAAGGATTATATGATTTTAACAATAAAGACATTTATTCTTGTAGGGGAAAACGGATAAAGGGAATGTTTTCAAATAGATGCATGTTTATGCGAGACAAGGTTCCTGACGCTTTTGTGATATATTTTTTAATTTCGATAACATTGATACGATTACCTAAAATATTTACGCAAAATGTTTTTGGTTTTGTTTTCTGCTGACAAAAGGGAATAGGTTATGACAGTTTTACTTATCGTCTGGATGTTTGGTATGATCCTGTTGAAAATGCATTACACGGCTCATCGGACAAGTTCTCCCTGCCTCGACCCAGTGCTTTGTGCGAAGCTCGGAATTTTGTCTCATTCACGAAGAGCTTCCTCGTACGTCTAATTTATTTGTAGGGTGTACATAGTGTCTCTTTGCTCCTACACTGGAGGGATTAGCTAACCTGGGAAGAATTGAGGATCAGGTAAAATGCTTTCCTCAATCCCTCGTCCCTCAATTTCTCACCCACTCCCTTTGTTTCACTCTTGCCGTTGTGCTCTTACTATGTTTAGTTTGCGTCCTCCACTCGTGTTATATTCTGCGTCACATAACCTAAGCAAAAGAAGTAAAACGATGAATGCGAATCAATCACCAAAGTGCCCTCCACCGTAAACACTGGTATGTATCGGATGTTGTTAATAACTGTTTATGCCAAATTCGCATCTTCAAATTTACACCTTGTAATTGTTTTTTTTTTAACATTTCTTTTTGATGATTACCTTGTTCTACTTACAAAATGTTGATCGTTTTAACTTGAAAGATGAGCATTAGTATTACTCAGTTGTTTATATATGTGTTGATCCTGTAAATTGAGGTTGGACAAGGATTTGTTGAAATGTATTGCACAGAGCTTGAAGTAAAACCAATGAACAAACTCGGGCTCTGGTTTGAGCTCTGCTTGCTTGCATGGCCAGATTTTGGTTGGACAAAGCTGAGTTTTATACGGATCGAATAAAAATTCACTTGCTTCCATACTTACAAAGCAGCTTCATAATATATTTCCTCTGTTTACTTGCTTTTAATAGGTTTTGTAACTTCAGCGGTGCGTTTGTTTCTTTTCATTCAGTTGCTTATTTTTTTATTTTAATTCCTTTCAACCTTTCCCTATTTTTTTATTTGTTGTTTTGTTCCCCCCACCCCAGCCCTTTCCCCCACCCTTCGTGTTCAATGCACTGGTTTGGATTTTGTTTTTTTCATTATTTTGTCTATTTGGGGACTTGTATATTTAAAGTGTGAGAGAGACTAGTGAATTCTTTAGATTTTGTTGTACATTCAGAATTGTTGATCAAGCTGTGATGGATAACTGTGTTCAGTCAGGCAAGACTGGTTAATGAGCAAAAGAACATTTATTTGTTTAGTTTGTAGTTTATCCTTATGATGTATATGAATGTTTTATGTTCCATTCCAGTAAAATTGGCACCACATTTACAGACTTGCTTTTCCCTGAGTTGGTGTGTCGATCTTTTTTAAATGTTTTGTGTGATATGTTTTCGTCTTGTCTGCTATCCCACATGTGTGTATATCTTCTTTTTTTTCTTTCTTTTTTACATATTAATGACCTTATTACAATAAATGAAGTGAACCATGCTTTCATCACCTTCAAATGACATTTGCTAAAGTGAGGAGCAAAATGTTGTGTGAAAATGGTTTTGGAGTCTCATGTTTTGCTCGGTTTTTATGCCTCCGCTGACAGTCACCAGAGGCGTTATGTTTTGGGTTGTCCGTCCGTCCGTGCTTTTGTTTGTTTTCTCTGCAACTGCTTATCCATTTGACACAATTTTCACCATAGCAATTACTCATGTAGAATGTTTTAATGATAATGATGACATCATAGGTCACGTGGTGTGGCAGCCGTGATGGAAAAAAGGAAAAACGTTAGACCGCTGTAGCTGCGAAACCGCTCCATGGAAAAATTGAGAGATGAGCGCCGCCCGGACGCGTCGAGAGACGAGCGCCTCCCGGACGCGTCGAGAGACGAAACGACTTAAGCGTGATCTGATTTCAGAGACGGGTCAGCCTCAGCGGACCAGAACGCCCGCAACCGGATAATCATAGTCCAATAAATACTTATATTATTCAATCCGTTAATAATTAATTATATATATATATATATAATACTATTATATATATGGTGAAGTCAAATACCATAAAAAGTAAGGTAAGGCAATGCACTCATCTTCTTTCCATGTTCGGGACCACTCGACTCATATATGATACATAATTATAAGATAGAGATAATAATAACTGCAAGAGAGGTGGCTCGTCTTTCTCAGGATGACATTCCCAATTCTCGATCAAGAGCATCCGTGATACGCGCTCATATCTCTTCTCAAAACCAATGTTATTAATGGCAATGACCAGACTAGATAGTTAATCCATAATGCATGGCAATTTCTTTTAGTCCTACCAGATCTTGAACCCAAATTTGTATTTTTCATTGTCAAACCGCAAACACTGAACCAACAACCAGACACTGAAACATCTGCTAGACAAGATAATAATAGAGACATACGAGACACTCACATCACAGGACCAGGACATGAGGATCTGAAACACAAGAAACTACCGTGATTGACATGGATCGTGGACAACATCTCATGACCGACAAATCTTTACCCCACTGGAACATCAGCACGACAATCATGCTGCTCCGTGACCCTTACACGTTGGAGAAAAAGGGACATTCGTCTGTCTTGAAACATCAAGGCAACAATAACATAATATTATTCTTTATCAATCCATGTACCCTGCTATTTTCTTGAACAAATTGCAATAATTGTCCAAAAACTAATTTTTAATACTTTCCAAAATTTTTTTAATGGGGCCATGGATCTTTTTTCTGTTGAAAATAATCAATTTCTTAATTTTCATTTATGAGGTTTGCTTTCTGAATAATTCAACCTGATTTTGGTATTTTGCCTTTTGTTTCTAGTATAATATCTTTTGTTAACATCTAAATAAAAAACCAAAAGAAGGAAATTGGTTGCTTGAGTCTTTTGCCTTGACCATCAACCAATGTGAGAAATAATATACATTTAAATACACAACACACACAAATACTAATCCTCACATATATATATAGTCCATGAGCAGGACCAGCATAACTCGGTACAAAAAATGGGTGACATAACACAATGGATACTAAATAGTTATAGCAGTGACTGTAAATAATCAGATTATAGCCTTCCTACCACTGTACTGGTAGCTTAGTCTGATCTTGTGATGCAATGGGTTATGCTACCATAAAACAGATAATTTCAGCGGACGCTCGGGTATTCCTCATTATTCATTAAATCAATCACACGATCCAGACGCCGAAACTTTGGACCACCTAAGTCGAATATGATTTCTCTCGGAGAGTATGTTCCTGAGGAATATTTTTCAAAATTTCCTCATATTTGTGGATTATACCCCTAAAAAATTTAATTTTGGGTAATTTCCCATAACATTGAAGCATAAATCCCTAATATGGAGAAATTGAAAATATAAGTTTAACGCTTCTCTGTTAGCTATTGAATTCTTACAACGAGTTATATGATGTATTAAGTCAAGTTTCGCCATTTAGGGTTTTATTTCAATATTTGGGATTTATAATGTGATATTTTCTGGGGATAATTCTATTATCTGGAAAGGAGCAAACATTATAGAAATAGGTTTTCCCATGTAATGTGGTTTGTTTTGATTTTTCAATGTAATGTACTAATGGTGATATTTTAATTTGCAGGTGTGTGCTGACCTGTCTGACGGCAATGATTGCAACCATACAGAACAGAAGGAAGGGAGACGAGATTCGACATGTGATCATCATGCTCTGATGATGACAAGCGAATGCTCTGGTGTCACCACAGGTTGGACCAATGGAAAACACGATTGTGTTTTGGCCTATGACAGGTGAACTATGCCACAGATTCCTGACCTACTTAAGTAGGCTACATGAGTCGTCTCGACTGACATTGAACACCCAGACAGCGGATCATGAAACACTTCATATGCAAGGTGAGCTTTATCGGTTTCACGATCGGAAGCAAAAACCTTTGACGGATTCTGTGGACAGACAACGAAGAGAGGATCAACAAAAGAACACCCGAACCAGGGGGCACAAAAGGCTTAAGCCTGAAAGGTGGGAGCTGTCGACCAGGTACTACATGAACATCGGAAGTACGCAGCAGAATACATTGAGGCAGCACTCAGGCCATGGTAGTAGGCCAACAAGTTCTGACTTCAGCCCACCAGACCCAAACAGATGCAGGATTAGAAGAAGAATGAGGCCGATGTCCAATCTTTCATAGTTCAACTGATCGAGAGACCCAGCTGGTTGAACCCTTCAACGCAAGCAAGGAGATCTTGTCAGTTTGTCACTGCGACACGCACACCAGAAGGTTGCAAAGACCTTCTAGGGGCCTACAGAATGGCAGACAGATGCAAATATCAAAGACCTTCAAAGGAAAGAGCGCCTGGAGAACGAATACGCCACTATAACAGTTTCATAGACACGATGAACGACAGACGAAACTGGAGAACAAGTAATCACCTAAACATCAGAATGAAAGCACACGCTCACACAAAGGCATGACAAGGGAGGCTATCTTGAAGAGCTGAAACAAAGGAAAAGCCTATTGGGCCGAGATGATGCCTCTCGCTCGCCTGAGAAAGAAAGCTCAAAATGAGTGATGTCTGGCTCATCCTGGCCATTTGCCCATGGGCACTTGCCAGCGGGTAATGGGTCTTCTCTCCGCAAGACAAACAAGGCTGCACCTAGCAATGGAGTTTGGAGAGGAAAGTTCATTTCTACCTCTGCAGAGGTTGATCACCGAGCCATCCTGCTACATAATAATGAAGATCGCAGGCATGAAGCTGGCCAGCAAAACGAAGGAAAGACAAAACTTTTCTTCACAGCTTTGAGCAAGGCCAGCACGTGAATCTCACGTTGTCCTAGGGAGCTGCTAAGGAGCAACGGCGCATGATTTGGTGTTTTGCACGATCTACAAGGAGACATACAAAATCAAAGAAGAGATACGAGCAACAGAAGTGAGCAACAGGGATCCATTGCAAGAATCACTTCAACCTGGGCAAACACACATCCAGCAGATGGAGAAAGTTATACTCGTAGTATCCTACCAACAAGGGGAGGGGGCCAAAAGGTTTTTTTTAACTCCAAAAATCCCAGTTCTGGTAAGAAAGAATGAAAAACCACGACACAGGGACAAGCATACGAGGGCCAAGGAGCTGAAATATGTCACAATGTGAGCAGCTTGCTTCAAGTCACCAAAAGCAGCAGTGGGAAGAGGCTCCTGAGCTAAAGTCAGGTAAGAAGCAAGCAGACCACGCCTCACCTCTCTCCATGCACTTACATGCAGCAGAATCTAGGGTACAAATACTGTCACATCATGCAGAGGATACAGATGGTCCATGGTCCTGTGCTCCTGGGACATGGTGACCCACAGATACCACTCCCCAAACCTGTTCCAGATAGTGCGGAGAAGACGGAAGATTCAGATATCCAAATGAAGCCGATACACATGGGAGGCAGGTGTGTGTTCATGATTGGTAAGCATGCTTTACAGCTGTGAATTACGTCAGTGCATTCGTGGCTGGGGGAAATGACGAACTCAAGCAGTGAACGATGGCACGGAAGAACATACAGGATGCTCACGAACTTGGCGCTCAATGGGAAGTGTCTCCTGAATCATTTGAGAAGCTACAGGAACACTGCCACATGTAACTGCCATCTACACCACACAATGAGGTGAACAAGCATTCGGTATGAAAGCTGGTCGTGCGAGACGTGGGTGGAGAGGTGGAGTCAGTCACTCCTCCTTTTTGGGTTTTTTTGTGAGGACCTGCTTTCATGCATGCAAACTCGTGCAAACTACCAGCGCGATCTGGGAGGAGAAGTCTGCAGAGCCAGCCAATTTTGTTGCGAACCCAACGAACTGGCGGTGATGACAGATGAGGAGGCAAAGTTCTGTCAAGCTGGATGCGAGGCTCACACAGCACCAGTGCTTTATGCAGCTACTGTCTGAAGTGTGTTGCGGTCATGCGAACTCTAAGTGCATTGCCTCAGCAATGCTGAAGTGTACAGGACATGTGCAAGGGTTACGACATGACCAGACAAGCTATTGAAGAAGAGCCGGTAGCAACAACAGTCAGATTCCGAGTCTGACGAGATGATTTGTGGAGGAGTAATTTGCCATAATAGTAAGTACAGCCCATGGCAATGTTAGATGGTGTATTATACGGGACTTGTTTAATAGTGGACAATTACTAAATACTTCATATTAGTGACATTTAGGCTTCCTGTCCCACTTTGAATTTAAAATTTTTCTGAATATTTCGTAGCGTGTTTATTTCAACGAGTGATAAACTGACCATTAAGCCTACAGTTTGCAGGGTATCATTCAAACAAAACTAGAGACACTGTAGCAAAAGCTAAAACCTAAGAGAATTAGTCCACCCGGGTGGTACGATATCCAAAATTCGGTCTTGGCTCATGGACTAATATAATTACTCGATATTATATACACTACCGTCCGAAAGTTTTATAGTTAACACCTACTTTTTCAGTTTTCTTTACTGAAAATTTACAGTTCAAGTCAGTGATAACCTGAAATCTACAAAGCTCGCGGTAAACTGCGGAGGTTAAAAAAAAAAAGTTTAGGTTCCAAAAACGGAAACAAATAATGTAAATTTCAGGTTAGTTTAAAATACCAATCTGATAAAAAGAGAA
>CM068953.1:146321536-146335446 GCA_035128595.1 Eptatretus atami
CACAACAGCAACTCCCCAACAAGAACCAACTCGAGCCAAGCAGAGGGTCCCTTTCTTATTCCTCTTCGCCTCGCCTTGCTTCGCTTCGGCGTGACTCATGCGCCCTTGTGTGCCGCCCCCCGCAACTGCGGGTGGGGGCTGTTTCCCTTGCTGAATCTCGTGACGACCCGTTGAATGTTGAATCACGGGACGGGTGGGTTCTTCTTCTTCTTTGCGGGGGAGGGTATCCAGTTCGTCACAACAAATAGCTCACAAATTACTACTGCATTCTGTGTTGATATATACACGTTGAACGGTACTGGTTTGTGACACAAAAATATTTTGATTATTTCTGCATTGACATCATCTTTTTTTCTTCCTTATCTTAATACTATCTTGCTTTCTTCACTGTAACACTATTACGAAATGCCCTGTATATCTAAAGAGATAAAGTCAAAGGAGCAGGAAAGGAACCGTGTTGATTGGTCGAGCCTTAAATTTTATGGATTGTACAAAATGTGCAAACATTCATGTACAATGGTCGTTTCCTACGTGTGTCCGTCTCTAGTGCGATTGCGGTTGAACGTTTTGTACGGGCTCGCTGGCACATGTGACGGGACTAGTGTTGAGGTTTGGAAGTTATTTACTTCAGCAAAGTTGTTATAAGGATTGGGGGGATACGAGGAAGGATTATATGATTTTACAATAAAGCATTATTTTGTAGGGAAAACGGATAATAGGGATGTTTTCAATAGATCATGTTATCGAGACAAGGTTCTGCTTTTGAATATATTTTTATTAACATGTACGATCTAAATATTTTACGCCAGTTGGTTTTGTTTTGCTGCGAAAAAGGAAATAGGTTATACGTTTTACTTAAGTCTGATGTTTGGTTGATACCTGGTTGAATGTATTCACGGATTCGACAAGTTCTTCCCTGCCTCGACATGCTTTGCGAGCTCGAATTTTCTCATGTCGAAGGTCTCGTAGTTAATCTATATTATTAGGGTGTACTAGGTTCTTTGTGCCTCAACATGGAGGATTAGCTACCTGGGAAGATTGGAGACAGTAAACTGTTCCTCACATCCTGTTCCCTTCATGTACTCCTTGTCACTCATCCCTGTTGTTTCTATTTGCCGTGTGGCTCTTGTCTATGTACTTAGGTATGTTTGCGTCCACCTTGTATATTCGGTCACATAACTAAGCAATAAGAAGTAAAACGACTAGTGAATGCGATCAATCACCCAAGTGCCCTCACCGTAAAACGGTAATGATCGGATGTTTTATAATGTTATGCCAAATTCGCATCTTCAATTACACTTGTAATTGTTTTTTTTAACATTTCTTGTTGGAATGTTACCTTTTTCTACTCAAAAAGTATACGTTATAACTTGAAAATGAGCATATAGTAATCGCTTGTTTATAATATGTGTTATCTGTAATTGAGGATTGGAACAACGGTTTGTGAAATGTATTGCACAGAGCTTGAAGTAAAACCATTGAACAAAACTCGGCTTGCGTTTGACTCGTGCTGCATTGCCATGCGATTTTGGTGACAAAGCTAGTTTATACGGATCACGTAATAAATTCATGCTTCCATACTTAGCAAAGCGCTTATATATATTTCTCTGTTTACTTTGCTTTAATAGGTTTTGTAACTTCAGCGGCGGTTTGTTTTTTCATTCAGTTGCTTATTTTTTTATTTACTTCCTTTCAACCTTTCCTAATTTTTTATTTGATTTTGTTCCCCACCCCACCCTTCCCCACCCTTCGTGTTCAAATGCACTGGTCGATTGTTTTTTTACTAATATTCATTTGGGGACTTGGTATATTTAAAGTGAGAAGAGACTATGATCTTTAGATGTGTTGTAATCAATTGTTGAATCAAGCTGTGAGTGGATAGCTGTGTTCAGTCAGCAGAGACTGTTAATGACAAAAGAATATTTATTTGTTAGTTTGTAGTTTATCCTTATCATGTATATGAATGTTTTATGTTCATTCACAGTAAATTGGCACCACATTTAAGTTGCTTTCTGAGATTGTTGTCGATCTTTTTTTAAATGTTTTGTTGATATTTGTTTATTCGTTGTGCTACAAGTGGTGTATTCTTCTTTTTTTTTCTTCTTTACATTATTAATACCTTATTACAATAAAGAGTGAAACCATGCTATTCATTCACCTTCAAATGACATTTGCTAAAGTGAGGAGCAAATTTGTGACGAAATGTTTGGGATTTCATGTTACATTGGTCTCGGTTTTATGCTCCGCGACAGTCACCAGAGGCGTATGTTTTGGGTTGTCCGTCCGTCCCGTGTTTTGTTGTTTTCTTCTGCTAAGCGGTATCACCTTTACACCATATCACCATAGCAATTACTCATGTAGATGTTTTAATGAATAGATGACATCATAGGTTACGTGGTGTGGCAAAGCCGTGAGAAAAAAGGAAAAAAACGTTAGACGCATGTAGCTGCGAAACACGCTCATGGAATAATTGAGAGATGACGCGACACCGGACGCGTCGAGACCGAGCGCCTCGAGCGCGATATATGCGCCTCCGGACCGTCGGAGACGAGCGCTCCCGGACGCGTCGAAGAAGCCGCCCGAGGCGTAGACAAGCCCCCGACGCGTCGAGTGTAATTGCTAAAGCTCCCCCAGGACCTGGTGAGGACGGACCGCCGCGAATCTAGTGTAGCGCTAGCCGGAAAAGTCCACCGCACGCCATACACTTGGCGAGACAAACTGGAAATCCCTTCAGACATACCGCGTCGAGAGAGAGGGTAGAGAGTGGAGGGTTAGAGCAAGATGGGAAAAAAGAGACAGAGGTTGGTGGACAGAGACAGAGAGACACAAAGATAGTTGGCTGATAGAAGCTGAGAATTGACAGTTTATTGTACCGATTCAAAATTGCCAACCATATTAAAATTGGTATAGAATTGTCATTTTCTTTCGAGACCACCTTTTCGACGTAGGCTACCACGTTGTCCGATTCACTGCCTGCAAACGCAAGTGTCCATGTTCTCCATACTTTTGGGAGAACGTGTTCCTGAGATGTTCTGGATATTCTCGCTGATGTTTCCTCAGCTGAATCAATCGAATTGAGGCCTAGGTGTTTCCATAGATCCTATCCTTGAGATACCCCACAAAGGAAGAAGTCTGAGGAGATAAGGGATCCTTGTGCCAACTTAGTGCCTACTATACGTCGTAGGGAGCAATTATCACGTACGAGACACCGAATGTTGTTACAACGCAGTGTTTCCCTGGCTAGGGTGGTGCCCCATCCTGCTTTGGAATCCTATGGGTTTCATCTGATCTAGTTGTTTCTCTACGGGCCTGAGTACGGTAGCTCAGGTCAGATAAGAATTCCTGCATCATTTTCGCGATAATTCCTCTGGTTTACCAGCAAGTGCGTCCCTGGTTCATCTTCAAGAAGTATGGAACCAGTATTCCCTACAACAATCCGCACACACCCACATGGCTGTACTTGAAGACAGATCGAGGTCACCAGTTTCAGTTGCATCGACATATACCAGGATTTTCAGTTTCCAATACCGAAAGTTTTGCTGTTTACCTCCCCGGACAAGTGTAGGCATTGCATTCATCCATCATGTAAGTTTTTGAGGAGAGTTCTGCATCTTCCTCCAACTTTCTGAGAACAATTGCAAGTCTAGTCGTTTGCGTTTTCTGTGATGAGTAAGCACGTTTGCGGTTTGAATTTTGTATGAGAAAGCATGAATGTCTGGCTAATGATCTGCTGAACGGTGCTCTTAATGATGATTCGTTCGCAGAAAGTCGTCGATCGATTTTTTTGGATCGCTGACCGACCCGCTGTCTCACAGTATCCACATTATCTTTCCTTCATGCACTTCCTCTTCCGCCACTGGTGACCCTTGTGAAGTCACAGCATGGTCCCACATGGTAGACCGTTGCGGATGGGTGCAGACTTTATTGTCCCGAAAGTTTGGGCCATGGCGCAGTGGATACGAAATTGTCTCGAGAAAGACGTGTGACCTGTAGACCTATTTCATCTGAGTGCAAAGTTCACAATTTTCGTCCTTAGTTTGTAGTGGTACAAGTCTTGGCATTTTCTGGCGCTTGCGCGTTTAAGTTTCAGTCTACAACTAGAACTAAGTGCGGGTGCTGCAGTGAGATTAGTGACAAAATTACTGCTTTTTTAGGATCTCAAAACGAAAGCATGTTAAAGTTGTATATTTTATGAGACACCCTACCTATTGATAGATTTATATATTATATATATATATATTATATATATATATATATTTAGTTTTCACGGCGTGCGGGCGACGCTTTTAGCGTAATCACGCGCACGCGAGCCCATCGGACGGCAAACCTAGTCGCAGCTTTCGGATCAACGCCTAAATCCACTACGGGTGTTTTTTTATCACACCCGTAATCAGCAACAATTCTGTCCGCACGCGACAGGTCGATCGTTGATTTAACTAATTATGCGCAGACAGAATGCCGGGATTTACACCTCAACGGACTGCTTGGAAACAGCCGCTTAAGCCGTCCTCTGTTCGCGATTTGCGAGCGGTGTTATATCGCCAAGCACCGCCGGATCCGATTCTTCGGCTATTTTAAAGCCAGCTAATATCCGAAGCAATACGGCAGTCAATTGGAAGGACGCAACAACAGTCAACATTATCACAAGGACAGTTTATTTATACACCCTTAACCTTCGTTAGTCCAGGGGTGTTTTGCACCCCATTTTTTTACATTTTTTAAAATAAGTAACATATAATGCATTTTTCGCATTGGGGTGTGTATCACCCCCACAATAACACGTTTGAATGACACAGCAGACTAACGAAGGGTTAAGCAGTCATACACGTATGCCATCATGTAGTCATAAAGCAATGCAGGAACAAGCAAAAAAGAACTAACAACTTCTATTTATTATGTACACTTACAATTCCACTTAAGACATGGCGCCAAACGTTTATACAAAAGAAAACCCAGGAAGAAAAGAGCAGAAAATGGAACTCGTGGGCTTTAATAGTTCACGGAGCGTGGAGACCGCAAAGGCTCTGAGAGACGCGCAAGCTACCTTTCACCCTCGTGGTGACTCGCCGGGCTTGATTCGGCGATCTCGGGGCCTGCCACACTCCCGCTGAACCCACCGTGCCTTCAACGGCGATCGGTGGCGACTCCTCCGCGCTCCGTCGACCAAGGAGAGAGACCAAGAGAGGACGTCTCTTCCCTCGTGACGATCCCGCTGCATCCCAGACTGCAAGACGATGCAGCTCGCCTCCGCTCCGCCAGACGTCCACTAACTCCACGGCAAACCCAGACCGACCTCTTGGCTTTTCAGCCCAGCCTTTTATCGCCCCGCGCCGCCCTCCCTTCGCGGTGCGCGGAGGACATTCCAGGGGGTCGGTGGCTCTTGCTGCTCTTTTGGCCGAGTTCACGGACAGATGTTCTTTCGCCCTTCTGAGGAAAATTCACAGAACTGGTGGGTCAGTTGTTGTTTCCAACCGTCATTCTGTTTACCGTTTTGATGGATATCGGGCGGGTTGTTGAGGACGTTGTTGTTGCAGTGTAGGTTAGCGCTGATGGGTGGGGATGGCGTGTGTTGGAAAGGCGGTTGTGTTTGTGAAGTATGTGTTCCAAAATAAAGATAGCAAAAAGAATAATGGCTGACTCTAAGATCACAGCCGGTTACACGAATATTGCTCGTTACCGGTGGAAACTATCTGAACACAATTTATCGAATAATATCTCTGGGAAGCCTGAATGGTTGTCTTGTGAATTTCCAACGTTAATATATATATAATAATAATATATATATAATATATATTTATACATAATACACATACATTACATACAGATAAATATATGGAATACATAATACTATCTATAACTGTATTATATTAATTATATTAATTCTATACAATTATAACGGCTAGTGGCGTCGCCATATCGTCTCGGAGGCTTGGGTTGAGGATCGCTTGAGGACGGGTGCTCTGTGCGGGCCACGCTATGAGAGGGGGTGAGGCAGCCGGATCATGCGAAACCAATCCTTATTCCTGTGTCGTAGAAGACGACCAGTGTGGCCTCAGGAAGGGATCCGGGCTAAACTATGCCAAATCATATGCGGATCATACGGATGATCGCTGTGTGGCGACCCCTAACGGAGCAGCCGAAAGAAGAACAAACATTACATACACAAAATTATATATCTATCTTTTTTGGCTATATATATATATATATATTGTTATATATATTAATATATAGATATATGATATATGTATATATCAATATATTATATTAGTGAATCATTTGTGTCAGTTAGATGTTGCTCTCCTTATATATAATATAAATATATAAATTCACAGCCTAATTTTTAAATCGATGGAATTACAAAATATAGAATAATTCGTTCTTTACCAATACCACTTAATCTCCGCCTCTTTGCTGTTCCATCCGCGATAACTTATTTAGCCGCCAACATCCAGTGTTTACATTCATGATTCACGAAAATATGTTATGTTATTTATTTAGTTATATGTAGTTTTAAATTAGTATGGTGAGATGCGAATCCGTACATTCTGACTTCCTAGGTGAAAATGACTGCATTTTCGAATCTAGTGGGGTCGATTTACTCTAAGAAAGTTTAGACGGCCAACAAATTATTTAGATTAGAAATAATGTATATTATAGATAATATATGTACATGTATAACATATACGTATATACATACAACATACACACATATAAAATAATACATATATATATGTATATATATATATATGATAAATGTAGTATATGTTATGTTTATAATTAGTTATTTAATAGATATATATAATTATAATATATTTATTACATACATAATACAAATGTATGTACATGTATATGTATGATAATGTATATATATGTATTATTTGATATAGTTAGATTGTATGATATATGATATACTATATATATGTAATATATATATGGATGTAGGTAATATTATATATAACGGGGAGAACAAGTATTGAGTACACTGCGATTTGCAGTGTTCCCATTACAAGCACGTAGAAGGTCTTGCAATTTTATCATAGCGTAACTCTCAACTGTGAAAATGAATCTAAAATAAAACCTGAAATCACTGTTATGATTTTAATAATAAAATTTGCATTTTGCATGAAATAGAGTATTATTGATACATCAGAAAACAAGCTTAATATATTTGTAAGAAACCTTTGTTTGCAATTACAGAGATCAGACGTTTCCTGTAGTTCTAAACAGGTTTGCAGAATGCAGCAGGGATTTGGCCACTCCTCCATACAGTATCTTCTCCAGCATCCTTCAGGTTTCGGGGCTGTCGCTGGGCAAACAGACTTTCAGCTCCCTCCAAAGATTTTATTGGTCAGGTCTGGAGACGGCTAGGCACTCCAGACCTTGGATGTTTTACGGAGCCAATCCTTAGTTGCTGCTGTGTGTTTCGGTTTGTATTATTCTTGAGACCAGCACGCCCATCTTCATGCTCTGTTGAGGGAAGGAGGTTGTTGGCCAAGATCTCGCGATACATGGCCCATCATCCTCCCTCAATACGGTATGCAGTCGTCCTGTCAATGCAAAAAGATCCCAAAGAATGATGTTTCCACATCAATGCTCACGGTTTGATGTGTTTTCTTGGGGTTCGACTCATCTTGCTTTCTTCTCCAAACAGGCGAGTGGAGTTTAACCAAAGCTCTATTTGTCTCATCAGACACATGACCTTCTTCCATTCTTCTATGGACTATCCGAATGTCATTGGCAAACTTCAGACGGCCTGACATGCGCTGGCTTGGCAGAGGGCCTTAGCGTGCGCTGCAGAGATTTATATCCTGCGGAGGTGTGTTATTTATGTTTCTTATCGGATATGTTCCCCAGCTCTCTTCAGGTCATGTAGCCAGGTCCTGCGTGATGTTCTGGCTGATCCTACCTTCTCATGATCATTGAGGCTCCACGAGGTGAGATCTTGCATGAGCCCCAGACGAGGGGATTGACTTTATCTTGAAATTCTTCCATATTCTAATATTGGCACAATTGTTGCTTCACCAAGTGCTTGCCATTGTCTGTAGCCATCCGCGCCTTGTGCAGTGCTCATTTTGTCCTGGATAGCTCTAAGAAGCCTCTGTCGGTTTGCCCGTTGTGGGAGATGTTGAGGCTGATTGATTGAGGTGGAAGCTGTCTCTTTATGCAGTAACGAGTTCAAACAGGTGCATTAATACAGTAATGAGTGGAGAATGGAGGCTCTTAAAGACAAATAAAGGTCTGGGAGCCGGATATCTTACTGGTTGGTCGGTGATCAATAATATTTCATGCATAAAATGCAATTAAATTATTTAAAAAATCATACAAGTTGATTTTCAGGATTTTTGGTTTTAGATCCGTGTCTTACAGTTGAGTTACCTATATAAAAATTACAGACCTCTACGTGCTTTGTAAGTGGAAAAACTGCAAATCGGCAGTGTATCAAATACTATGTTCTCCCACTGTATATATATATATATAATAATATATATATTACATATGTGAGAAAAAATGTTCTCACCAAATTAGTGTGCCGCACAACGTCACTGACCTTTTCAGTCCCAGGGATGCGTGGGCTAGTCGGCACATGATGGTGAACCGCGTCAGAGCCGGGGCGCCATTGTGGCGACAGACAGTGCCTCAGACGCGAGTGGAATAATATCGACGCTCCAATCGATGTTGAATCGGTTTTCAAGTGATTTTCAATACTCGACAGACCGTCGCACTGATCGTTGATAGCTCGTCTAAGGAAATGAGTGAATCAGACGAGTGTGTCGTTATTCTGCTATCGTTGACGGAGCTGAGTTGTAAACCTGTTTTTCGAACTCTATTGTTGCCAAGAGTTCTGGCAGTTTTTTTGTGCTGTGTTATCCCATTCTGTTACCACGCATTTTGAAATCGAGCCATAAAATCGTGCCTACCCAAGAGGACCGATTCGAAAACAGTTGGTGTTTTGTTGTGTCTCTTTTAGCACCGTGCACTGACTTGAAGCTCGGAATTAATGTCGATATCCTTGCTGGAGAGATAATCAGCGGGATCGCGACATATATCATATACAATATACAGTATATTACATATATAATATAATATTAATTATTATAGACATACTATATACTATATTTGTTGTGCTTTCCGCCCGTCGCGTGCGAACGAGCCGCGTTAACCAATACGGTCGCTGTCGCCACGAACGACAATCCAGTGTGACTTTCTGGTCAACACCAGAACCAGTCACGGTGGTTTTAATCCACCACAACCTGTCCGCACTTACCGCGCTACAGGTCCGATCGCCAATTCGATTTATCCTAATTATTCCGCGGGGTAGGTTACCGTAGATTGTACCTCACGGGACCGCTTGGAAGAGAGCCGCTTAAGCAGATCGCTTTTTTTGGGATAACCAGGCGGGGTATTATCGCGCGTCCTTCGACCGTTCACTTTACCGGCTATTTAAAACCAACTATATTCCGAGGCGAAGATGGGCAGTTTCAATGAGGAATGGACGCAGACAACAGGGTTACATTCACACAAGGAATTTATTATAATAAAAGACTAGCAATTAAACAGGCAAACACGTATCAATTATACAAGCAATTATACAAGCAACAAAAGCACGACATAACTCAACCTTATCTATTAGTACAGTACACTTAACTTACCAGCATGTCCTACTTATTAGATGGGCCACACGGACACACTACGCACACACACACACCCAAAGGTGGCAGAGGCTAATAACGAGCTCCAGCTCGGAGACAGGTGATGAAACTAGAGCTATCTCGAAACCTCCACTCGTGTGGTCTCAAGTTGTTCGGACCCGGGCTCAGGAGAGCGAGCTGGATCAATCGCAAGAGCGCGTATCCTCCCAGCTCCCACGAATCCTCCCGCCTTCTCAACACGTTGCTGTGAGACGAGGCCGATCTTCCCGTCGATGCGCCGTTCCCGAGGAACCCTCCCGCGCTTTCTACACGTGTGGTAGACAGGCCGATCCTTCCGGCGATGCGTCGCTTCCGAGAAACACCTCCACGAAGAGGTGATAAGTCGCACCAAGCGGGAACCAAAATGGAGAACAAAGAGCTCCACGAACCAAGAAGATAGCACCACTCGCAGCTCAACCAGCGACGGCTTAACTTCATTCCAACGGGCAGCTTGAGAAAAAGCTCTCCCGAGCCAGCAGACGAAGCTCACTGAAGCCGCGAAGCAAAAAGCTTGCGAAGGCTCACCCTAACGCAAGCAGCAGGACCAACGGCTGACGACTCCTCAACTCCTTCTCAACTCTGCCCTCCAACTCTGCCCTGAACAAAAGAAAAGCTTCTTATCCTTCTCTGCCCTCCTCCACGCCGCGGTGACTCATGCCACGTGATCCTACCCTCGCTCAACCACGGGGGAGAAGTTGTTGGAATCATGAGTACGAGGACGGCAGGGTTCTCCTTTCGCAGAAGGGGGAGAGTCGTCCATTTTCGTTCACCAACTATATCACGCACACGACATCTATCATTTCTGAACATTAAACAATGAAAGTGAGCTATATAGGAACAAAAGAACTATCGAATAGTGACTAAAGAACCTGTTGTTGTGTGCAATCGAATCCCAATTCGTAACAATAATTATAATATCTATAATATAAATATATATATAATATATATTGTTACGGGCGGGGTCGGCCGCGAGCCGACCGTCTGACAGAGCGCAGTCGAGTCGGCCGACCGATCACCCGGAATATAGATGATCGCCCAGGATAAGTCCGCAGTCGACGGGTCTTGTGCAAGAACCTTTAAGGCCAATGTTTTCACGTTACAGGGTTATTTGCCAATTTAAAATACTAGAGACCGTGGCATCTACAGGCCTCCACACCCTCGACGAACTCATACTAACAAGCTGCTTAAGCGAGCCTGTCCAGTGCGCCGATTTGAGCTGCTTAATCGCCGAGAACGTCAGTCCGAATGTTCCCTTAAGTGGACCAACGGCCTTCTATTCCGTAACACAAGACATGCTCATCAATGAAGAATCGACGGTGAGCTTAAACATTTACATTGGGTTATACACAGTAATAATGGGGAACTAGGGACACACAAGAGCAGAATATACCGAATACAATAATGCATGCAAATGTTTACAGCACACGAAGACTTAACAGGTTTCTACTTGTTAACGGCCCACGAACACACGCACAACACACCCAAGAAATGGTGGCTGACGCCTTTAATCGACTCAGTCAGAGATAGATGGAGTCAGGGCCTGCTTCGGACCTTCACTCGTGTGGTTTTCGAGCTGTTCGGTCGGCCGGCAACAGCAGAGGCAGTGGATCCATCACCATGAGCCGCGATCCTTCCAAGCTCGGCAGATCCTCACGCTCCGGATCACGTGCTGGTGAACAAGGCGCCATCTCTTCCGATGATGCATCGCTTCCAAAACACCACCAAGATGAGGCCAAGGGTCGCACCAAGGGGAACCAAGCAGAGAACAAAGAGTCACGAACCAAGAAGAGAGCCGAACCGGACCAGAAGCAGAGCGCAAATACTCCACAACTGGCGCGACTCTCGCAATGAACACATCTTCTCTCGACTACTCGAAGCGCACCCGAACCATCACCCGAATATCTCAGAACTGAACGCTCTTCATCTCACAACAAGCAACTCCAACAAGAACAACTCAGAGCCAAAGCAGAGGGTCCCTTTCTTATTCTCTTCGCCTCGCCTTGCTTGCTTGGCGGTGATCTCTGCGCCTTGTGTGCCGCCCCGCAAATGCGGGGGGGCTGTTTCCCTTGCTGAATCTCGTGACGACCCGTTGAATGTTGAATACGGGACGGGTGGGTTCTTCTTCTTCTTTGCGGGGAGGTCGTTCTTCTTTGCGTTGTCGACCTACTATTAAAAAATCAGCAGGCTTTACACAGATTTACCATTAACAATGGAAGTGAGCTATTATGGAACACGTACTTACCAGTAACTGACTGAAAGAACCGAATGATGGTGATGATATGGTTTCCAATTCCACATACCCCTCCCCTTTTACAGACGTCCGATCGTCAAATTTCGTGTGACAGCATGTGTAAGTTTCGACTAGACATTTTACTTCGGATCCTCTGAGTGCAACATTTTTATCATGTCCAAAATAAGTACTAATGCGCTGCATAACTAATAACAAACTCACACGACTCATTCGACAACTTAACTAAAATGCTGGCGCTAAACAAACGTGCAGGTGGTTCACTTTTTTTTTACAATTTTACTTATCTATTTACAACTACATGCCCAGGACCTGGCATTTGTGGGAGAAAGCATGCAAAGTCAGCAGTTATGTGAGGGTGAGTGCTCCGCAGCTGAGTGGACGTCTTCAGGGACTGTCAAAAGGTCCCTCCTTTAATTTTTTTTCTTTTCTTCAGCTGTGAAGCAACTCACCCTAACCGGCATGCCATATCTCCATCAGGCTATTTGAAGAGGTAGCCAGGGCTGCAAATCAGTCTCTGGTCCATGTGCATATACAGGGAGGTATCGGCTGCCATGCAGTCCTGGCTCCCGACATGACCAGATGATGATGCACGGATGGAAGATGCAAAAACACAAAAATGAACTGATGGATGGATGGAAGATGCAAAACACACAAATGGAAATGGATGCAAGGATGACGGATGCTCAATGCAGTCTCCGTGTGTGGCTGCATGCATGCCGGTGTGTTCGTCTCCCTTACAAACGATATCTGGCGCACATGGTGATGGATGACACAGGGCAAACGACATACAAGGCGCAGGCATTGGGTCGATGGGCAGAGCAGGCAAACGAGGCATGGCAAGCAAGCCATGCAGAAACAGCGGCGATGCACACAAGGCTGTCAGGTGAAGCTGGCGGCCTCATGGTGTGGTTCATCAGGTCTGGAGGAGTCGGTGTCGGCCGCTCTGAAGGCGGGCTAACCTAGCTACGTCTCCCCACTCTATTCGCCTTTGCCTGTCTCTGTCCATACCCACTCCTTAATTGCACACAACACAACAATTTACCCTCTTATTTATTTTTTTATTCCCTTTTACTTTCTTTTTACAATTTTCCTCATATTCGTGCCCTAACCCTTTATCGTCTTTGTCGCTAACTATCTTGTTCAACTAGCTACTCCAACCCTACGTTCCCTGTCTGATAGGGGAAAGAAACTAGCATCCTGTCTTGAGAGACAACGAAGCCTAGAATGGGCTCCTCAGAGTTCAGCGATCTACCAAGGTGGTCCAGCGGATACAACGAGCAAGGATGGGTGTGCTAAGAGGTACATTCCTATCTACACCTACCATTCATTAACCTTAATACCCTGAGCTTTCCAAAACATGACACTTTAAACTATCGATTCTAAAAACATGATTCCGTCGCCTGTGTTTGGTCCATTATAAATTGGGCCGAGCCCTCCAATTTTCATTTCGTCCACTGCACAATTTCCTGGTGGCAGCGTGGACTCATGCGAACTACCCTCGCCGAACTCTACATAGCCTCCGGGCCCACAGGCTGTCTCCGAGACTACAGTTCCTATGAACATGGGGGTTGCTCTCTTGCAATATCCCCCCTCGATGCCACGTGGTAATCTGTACCGGTCCCTTTCCGAGGGTCGCCTGCCACTACACTGCACCGCTGGCATTTGCACTCCGGTCCGATCCGCAGTCGCCCAGTGCCCACTACACTATCGTCCTTGGCCTTGCTACTTGGCCGACTGTTCCGGTGCCGGGTGCCCTCACATACACACTTTACATCAGCTCTCGCCAGCGGGTCATGATCCTCACCCTCAAATGGGTTGCGTTATCCCTCGACACCAACAGAACGACATCTTTTGTAATTTGGCTAACCCACTAACTAACCATTAATGACCGCGGTCCTGGTGGAACACTTCCTCCTTCCAGTAGTCATTGCACCACGCATCCTATCACTCCAATAACACTCAGGCCACTG
>CM068953.1:146407984-146435484 GCA_035128595.1 Eptatretus atami
AAGGGGGAGCACGCAAGAAGCAGAGTTATCCGACTATAGAGATGCAAGTATGCACAGCAAAGCGCACTTAAACAATTCCTACTTACAGATGGGCCCACACAGATCCACACCCAAAAGAACCGACCCAAAGTGGTCTTTATTATCCCTTCGGCTCGGAGGGAAGTCGAGCTGAGGAACGAGAAAATAGCAGGCTACCTGGCCGCGCGGCTCGATGCCCGCACCGTCCCAGAGCACCAGTCGGCCAAGAAGGAACCAGGGCAGCTAGACGCAGACCACGCCAGCCACAAGACGAGGCCGTGAACCAGAGCACGCCAGCGACGAGATGCCTTTCGCCCAGCCTCGAGAGACGAGTCTTCCCCTCCGAGCTCCAGCAGATCCTCACGCGCACTCTCGATTCCCTCGCTCCCCGTTCCTTTTATCGCTCTCGGGCGCGGTTCGCTCCTCGTGACCCGCTCTCGGGTGCGGTTCGCTCGGGCATGGCCCGTTCTCCAGTCGGTGGGCCACGACCGCACTCCCTTACTTGGTGCGCTGCCAAGCAAATCGGTTCATGTCCATATTTGGGGATGGAATTCCATGCCCGAACGAATTCCGAACACACCTGCATACCAGCGAGCGTGCGGAGAATGCCGGGAGCAGAGGGTTATCGTTGTTGTACTTGGAGATATAGGAGCCGTAGTTGTTGTGAGTGATGTAAAACCCCTAACTATCAAAATAACTCACAGCGCATGTACATTTATTCACCCATTAAACAAGGGGCGGGGACCAGTGCTGGATTAACCATTAGGCAGACAAGGCATGTGCCTTAGGGCCAGCCAAAAATTCGGGCCACAAAAATTTAGGAAAAAGGGATTAAATAAACTATTTTCTTTTCACATTAAATATTTGTCTTTTTTTGTATTAAATATTTTGTTCTTGAATCAGTTCATCTTTTGTCTGGGCTCCATTTCCATGAGCCCAAGATCTAATTTAAAATTTTCAGGCCATTCTCTAAAATTTCAAAATGTGCCTTAGGGCCAGCTGAGGCTTCATCCGGCACTGGCGGGGACCCTAACTAAAAACACATACTTACCGATATAACTGAGCTACAGGACCTGTATGTCGTGTGCTCATGGCTTCCAGATTCGTAACAATATCTATGGCATGAATAATCAGAGAAAGAAAGGGCGTTTTGCGTTCGATTTTATGGAGTCATCATAATTCTCGACGATGTCATTTTCTGGGAAAACGTGACATCAAAAGTGACGTTTTCATATAAAATGAAATGAATGTAAAACAAAACATTTTTCTGTTTGAATAATCAAATCTGACTTCGGAAATGACTGTCAGATCCCATTGGGATACCACATGAAAAATTTAACCTTAAAAAAAAAATAAAAATCACAACGACCAAAAATGTGAACATTTCAAAAATCTATATTTCTCAGAAACTGAGCTGGAGAAATCCTTCAAAATTATTTTGTGGAACCCTCTTCAAACCCCAATCAATCGCTAAAATAAAATGACGAGAGAGTGGAGAAATTCTGCGACTCACCATCCTCTGCCTCAGATTCTTCCTTCTCGACCCCCGTCGATGAGGTGCTGCTGTTCACCCTCCTCATCCTTCGTGGCTGACAGGATCGAGAGGGCAGGATGACGCTCGTGGAAGGAGTGTTCTTTTTCCGCAAAAGCTCGACACCAACTGCTCGTGAAACTTTCCTTTCATTGATAACCCTCACATGTTTTCGTTCCTTCTCTCATGAGCCGTCTGTCAGTCAGTCTTCTGCTCAGACGAGCTGATCTCGTTCGTTTCTCCTTTCTGCTTCCCTCAGCCTTCTGTGTCTGCCCTCTCTTCTGCTTTCTGCCATTTTCTTCTTCCCTTTCTGCTTTCTGAGCCGTCTACTCAGGACTCAGGAACACTTTTCGTCCCTGCCCATGCGAGCTTGTCACGTGCCCTTCTCTTCGCCTTTCTGCTTCTTCTTCATATCAGCTTTCTTTCCCTCCTCGCACAAGCCTTCTCCTCCTCTCATTGATCCGCAGCCAATCAGGGCGGGTGCATAACGTCACTTGTGGAAATTGCCACATCATTCTGAGAGAATGCTTCAGACCACAACCAAAGCCGCAACGAGAGCCCCCAGCCCCCTCCTTCTTGCGGAAAAGCCCCAGCTGCACTTTACCACGCTCGCTTGAAGCGCAGCACTTCACAGGCCACGCCAAGCACGAAGCGCCACGAGCATGCATGCGAAACACGACATGAGCATGCATACGCGATGGGTTACCAAGCAATGTGCTGATGGAGGGAACACGGAAAGGAGCCCTGCAGGACCGAGGGATGACCAAACGGCCATGGGATTGAAGGCAAGACCGATGGGGTGAAGGAGGAACTGTTTAAAGGATGTTTTATGGAGGGGACATTATTGGTAGACCGTTGAAATGGGCCGATGGGGTAATGGAGGGATGATTGAAAGTAACAGAAGCGGTGGGGGGGAGGGGGTGAAGACATGAAGACACTACTTGGGACAAACAGCCGAGCCAACGCATGCCCCCCAAAAAGCCCTTTGACAAGGGACCAACGACTATCTACACAAAGACTAATGAAATAACTAATCCTTGGGTCACCTATGTGTCCATGTATGCTCTCCCCTGGGGTAAGTTTTCCAAAACCAGAACATTATATCTGCACATAACTCTGTCGATAATGACCCGATCTGCCGATCACCAACAAACTGGGAACAGATGTAGCATATAGACTGTACAGCGACAAAAATCACACATTCCTTCGATTGAAGGTCAAAGGTAATAATGTTGTTGATTCGGTAGCGCTTAACAGCACTGCCGTCTCACGGGTTATATCGCTGGCTAGTTCGGCACAGGTCTTGGGTCACGCGCCTAAGATCACGATACCAAAGTACCCCTGTGCCTTGCCAGTTGGGGATATACCCCTGCTACAGACTGGGTTTGATCGGAGACCGAGCGAAGTCTGCCGCAATCCGTAGCCAGTTTGGTTTTAAATACAAATCGAGCGATTGTTCTTTCGTGACACGGATAAATTCAGTGCGGCAAATTTCGTATGAATCAGCCAGATTTAATGGGAAACATCGGGAACACGACACAAGCAAAGCATTCGCGATAACGTTATAAATTCATCTATAACCCTCTTATAGGGAGCTATGGATACGGGTTTTGCAGGGGGGCCCTAGCAAAATAAGCTTCGGCCTGGACAACATGCATACAAGACACGGAGTACTTGGTGGTGCCTCATGGACGAGAGGAAAGGTGTGGAAGGCACGAATGCGGCTCGTGACAAGCCGATGTCGCCGGATTCGAGCGCCCAGCCCACGCACACACGGTGGCAAAATGGCGTGACGTCCTCCTATCGGCCCAGACACGCATGCAGCGTCGGTGCGTCAGCCCCTGTGAGGTCGACAGCACAAGGAGAGAAAGATCCATGGTGTGTTCCAGCTGGTTTTTCACAAGGTCCAGTATGCAAATCCAGGCCTGACTGTACACCAGATTAGGCCAAATCTGGGTGTTGGACTCTGCAGGTGGATCGATGGGATCAAAAGAGTGGTCGAGCTGTGCAGGGAGTAAGGACAGTCAGAGGCTTTGTGGTTAGATTCAGGATGAACCTGGGGATGACCTGCATGCTGGATCCATGGCCAAGGAGGAACAGCTGGTCAAGTGACTCCTCATAAAGCAGATGGCAGACAGGAAAACAGTGGTCTTGCCTTTTCGGACCACTTCCGGGGACGCGTGATTGGTCCATGGTCCGGTTTTGCAGCAGCTCTCCGCCAATGGGTTGCTGGCACGTCTTGTTGACTGGCTCTGTCAGGGTGCTGGGTGGGGGCTGGTTAAGAGGGGGAAGGAAAAAGAAGGCACTCTCGGTACACCACCACTGTATGAACACTGGACCGCCTGCTACACCTTCCGACACATGTAACGTCCGATGTAACCAAACAACCTGGCTAAACATGCATTTAAGGGGGGATCTGAGCTAATCCTATATTTAATAACCCACTCAGGGCCCATTTCCGCAACAATAACTCGAAAACAGAACAAAGTGAATGTTATTGCATCACAGAATTGTACATGGATAGCAGAAGATTCCAAAAATAATTACTTTGAACTATCATATGGTGGAATTGTCTTTTATGCATACAAATTCTTCAGATATTCATACGGGATGCAGAGAAGTGCATCCAAAATGTACATGAGTATGTAGTCCCACGGCAGTATGGTTAGTAGGCCGAATGTGGCAGTGTGGTAAGGTAGTGTGGTTAGTAGGCCTCATGTGGAAGTGTGGTAAGGTAGTGTGGTTTGTATGCCTCATGTGGAAGTGTGGTATGGTCAAAATATCATCACACACACACACAATCTTTTTTCACACACAACTGTTCTGAACAATTCTATCACACACACACAACCCACATATATATATATATATATATATATATAAATATATATATATAATTAAATTTTAAAACACACACACAAACAAAAACATGCACTCCTATAAACACTCACAAACACACCAATCATCGATGCTTTACAATTTGACCCTTATACTTTTCATGGATGTAAAGTCATCAATCATCATACTTCATCCTAAATCCTTCTAGACTGAGATGATGGCCAGGTGTAATAACCTGTCCTGCGACATTGTGGAGCACAAGCATCTCTTTTTGAGCTTTAGCTTTGAGAAAGAGCATTTTGAAGATGCAACGGTTACCATTCCAGCATCGGTTACCATTCCGGCATCGTCAGTCAAACCCTCAGAGACAGACGTGGACATTTGGACAAGTGTCGATTAAGTTCTTAATTACATAACTCTGTGTTTCAAATGGAGAACAAAAAACTATAATAATATACAGAAAAAATATATATAATTGTACATGGAAGGAGCACACAAACAACAGCATTGCTAGCAAATGTGGGTGGCCCTCTGCAGCTGTGGACTCCTAAAAGAGGCCCTGGGTGTACCTTGTGTGCCCTGCAGAAACCTGGGTGAGGGTGGGGAGTGGTTGGGGGATAAGGCATGGAAAGAGCAGAGGGTGCAAGACCAGAAATGAGGAGGTAGAAGACAGAGACCATCGACCTGTCTGCGATGGTGAAATGATAGTCCCATAGACTCAGCTTTACCACAGAGATTCCAATGATCTTGAAGGCCTTTGTTTCCATGGCCTGAAACTAAACAAGATGTGAGGCAAGGGAGCCAGCCCAGAGGGTGAGCAGTACTCAATCAATCTGCAGATTAAGGCATTGTATGTGGAGAGGAGCTCAGGTATGCCAAGGAAGGACTTGTTTGGAGAGCAGACCAGGATGCCAGACTGTATCGAAAGCTCGAGATATGTCGACACAGGGTTGGTCGTACCGATTTGAGTCTGAATTTCTATGACCCCATACAGGCATATTTTACTCACCCCTTACCACAAAACACATCAGCAAGATTATGTAAATTATCAAGGATTTAAAGTCGACCACTATCCTGCTTCAGTTGAATAACGAGGTAACTGTCAACATGACAACGTGGTGGGCTGGATACAGAAGACCTGTTTCGAACAAAGCAAGCCATCGATGAGAATCATTGGTTGAGCTGTCCTGAGCTGCACTCAAGTGTCAGTGGGAAATTGCGTTCCGAGTGTGGAACGAAAGCCACAAATGATTCTCGACAATGTAACTTGTTTGTACACATTTATTTTATTCTGAAAGAAAAACATAAAACACTCCTTCTCAATTTCCAAGATTTTCTATGACCGTCAGTGAAATTCCAGGCCTGGAAAAGCATTTTGTTAAATTGCATGACTTTCCATAACCCGTATGAACGCCGCTGGAGAGATGGCCCTGATGTCACGTCTGACATTGAGGGCCTCCATTTATTGCTGGGAGAGCAGAAGCAGCACATCCAAGGTACAGTGACCTGCTCTGAATCCAAATTGGTGATCTAAGATGAGGCTTTATTATTGCATCACAGAATTGTACATAGATAGCAGGTTTGAGAAACGGCAGGCAGAAATGAGGTGCATTACATACAGGTACTCCACTTTTGCTTCAATGGGATGCTGATGACATGTATTACATTGAACCTGATGTACCATACTCTGTTCAAACCCAGGCTAGATGGCTGAAACAAATGTGTGCACCTCTCCACCATCCTGATGTCTGTAAAGAACTGACTCGATCGTTATGTTTAGTGTGTCCACTGAATGTGTGAGGTTGGTATTTCAAACCCAAGCAAATTTGTACGATACTTTTATAAATGGTGTGTTGCTTCCTTGTTTTGTGTCCCCACTTCCCCCCACCCCTTTAAAAATATCTTTACAACCAACAGAGAGCCAAACTGGGGTTGGTTTAATGGTAGGAAAGTCGACTATAGAGGAACATTCAGATTTCAGACCAGGACCAATTTTAAAGAGCCATGGTCTGTCAAACTAATGAAGCTGAGAACCAGTTTGTAATACACAAGGAGACAAAATATCCATCTGCTTCAGCTGTTAGCTCAGATGTATCATGGTTATCAGGACCCTATCCTGATTTATACAAGAGGGTTCAGAGAACACATTACCCCGTGCAGGATTAAGAAAAAGGACATGGGAAGGGCAACTCAGTTGTGCTTACCTGACACTTTTAACTTGGCGTTACAAATCCCAGCCCAGCTATAAACTGTCATCTCTGTGATTCACAGACATGTATTGTGAATCAATGTGTATGACATCCCTCAGATGGACATTAAACCAGTGTATTGTGCACCTTTGTGAATGGACCTGAAAGCTGGAAAAAGTATCAAAATTCTCAAACGAATCAGAATCGATGGTGTTGGAGATTTTTTTTCAGAATCTGAGGGGTTGGTGGTTCGAACCCAAGCTGCGTCAAACCAGACTTCAAAGAAATGGTACGTGCTGCTTCCTTCCTCAACACTTAGCATTTAAAAAGGACAGAGCACAATCATAGCAGAGGCTTTGTGGGTCGAATTGCCTCCCCCTGCATTGACGTTCCTTGTAAGTGAACTCATATTACAGGACAATCTTTTCCTTCGAGATTGAAATAGAGTTCAAAGCGAACGTCACATCTTGCACTCGTACCAGCATTATCAAGACAGTGAAGCTACAAAAAAGGGTTAACAAAAAACTATGGCATTACAAAAAAAAAAAAAAGAAGCAGGGCCACATACTTAACAGCAAAAAGGCAGAGTTATGAATCAGCCAATCAAAGCAAAGCTGCAATCAGGTGCATTGCACCCCATCAATTAGAGCCGGCAGCAATATAATTGCTGTGCATATCCCAATGGGAAAATTAGTTAGCATGTGCAGAAGACATTCGCACATCCATGTCACCAAAAGTCCCAACTTTTTCTTTCCTTTATTTGTACCAAAAGACATTTGTTTTAAAATACGGAATCCAACCATCTGCGACAAAACATCGACCAGAAGAAGAAAAAAAACAATATATTGAAGAAATTAACCGACAAAGGAGATGGGGATGGGCTGGGCGGCACCGATGATGCAATTGGCAGATGGTTGATGCAAAGGGGGAGCCTGGTAGGGCAATCGAGCAGGTGCTCAATTATTCCAGACCAAAAAAAGAAATAATAATAAAATTAAAAAAAAACAACAAACAAAACCAAAAGAAAAAGAATAATAAATTCAAGGGGCTAAAGAAGAACAAAGGGTGCACTGTTGTTTCTTTTAATCTACGACATGTCCATTTTCACTTTTCTCCACCCCAAAGAGCATTCCTTTAATGGCCTTTTTGATAAAAATCACATGACACCTTTCTCACGTTCCCCTTCCACGAACAAAGGCAAAGCATGGTATACAGAAAGGAGGGAATGATAAAAAAAATAATAAGTTTGAGCGCCAATTTTTCATTGACCACACGTGTGAACGCCATGCTTTCAAACCCAATATCATTGAGGGAGGGAGGTGAGTGTAAAGTACAAAGAACGGATAATCACGGGAATGAGAATATTCCCCCCAAATCCATATTCCATCTTGTCATCCTTTACAGTAGCACTTCATCAACATGCAACTTCCGCTCCTGCACCTGGCAGGTACGACCGGCCATACACAGGGAAGAACGGACGAGCTCAAGTGTGAATGAAGAGGCAGGGGGTGGGGGTCGATGTTGGGATAATCAATGGCATGGACCAGAAACGTTTATACAGAACTTTACAGGAATGGGAAAGTCGAAGCAAAAATTAAAAATAAAACGGCAATTCGAACGCGAGAGAGAGAGAGAGAGAGAGAGAAGGAGAGAGAGAGAGAGAGAGAGAGAGAGAGAAGAGGAGAAAAGAGGGGAGAGAGGGAAGAGCAGAAAGAAAAAGGAGAGAGAAGGAATAAGGAGGGGGGGGGGGGGGGAGAGAGGGCAGGTGGAGAAATAAAATAAAATAATAAAATAAAGGAGGTTGCACGTCTAGTCGTCTTCTCCATCATCATCACCCTGCAAAACAAATTAACAATCACGTCACTTCCTGTTACATGGAACAAAGGAAGAAAAAGCTTTCAGGAGCTGAACAAGGACGGCTCGGCACATTTGACCCAAAAAGTAAAACTTGTCATGTTCTACACTTATGTGTTTTCACCATTTACAATGTCGAGCATTGGAATCATTTCTTGCCCGTAAACAACATGCACAGACTGCTTTGAGGTCCAATTTACTGCATGGCATTTCAGAGGGACGTTGCAGTTCTATTTTTGCAGTCGTCGGAGAGGAATCAGTCTGTAACGCGGTAATTAGCCGGATAAAGCTGGACCTCACCTCACCCTCATCACCCTCTTCTTCTTCGTCTTCCCCTTCATCCTCCCCTTCCTCCTCATCAATATCTTCGAGCCCCTCTTCATCTCCTTCTTCCTCATCATCCTCATCCTCATCTTCTCCTTCCTCTCCTTCCATGTCAGGAGCCTGTAGCACAGCGCATAACCAAACAGGAGCTAGTTAACATTTGAAGTTCAATATCGATGTCAATATAAGAGAAATGAAGTGTGGCATCCGAAGTACACGCATCAAATTCAACGATCATTCACACAGTTAACAGACCATTTCCTGGGGAGCACCATGAGGTTCTCATCGTATACCCAATGGCAATGGTAGAGGTAGAGGTAGAGTCGATGGCAATTTTATTAATTTCAACATAAATGTCAATCTCAGAAGAAAGATGAACACAAATCATGTACAGGAGAAAGACATTGGTGTACCATTACTTGCATCACAAATACAATGACAGACAATGGACACATGCGCGTGGTACACAGAATCTGAACATGGCTTCCCAGAATGATGTGCCATTGGTTCAAATGAGAAAGGGGAGACAGACCAACAAAAAAGGCATTGTGGGTAGAGTGGAAATAACCCCAATTTGCGTTTTCCTTCCAACCTCTGCCTTCAATATCAGAAGAATCAAAATGGAATAATTCATAGATCAGGGTCCGACACTCAGAATCGACAGAGGAATTCAGCCGAACGACAAACCCGGTAATCGACGGAATTGCATGTTCATCGGTGCGATGGGACGAATACGTTTTGAACACATGTGTGAGAGCAAGAAAAAGGAAAATTTGCATTGGAAGATTAAATGAGCAGATGATGGCGACTACAACTACATTCTGCAGTATGTCTGTCACACAGGCATGTGGCACATTTCCCCAAAACACCCACTCCCTTTGGAAGCACCCTGGAGGGGGGGGGGGGGGGGGGGGGGGATCGTGGACAGATACAATAATTGGTGGAGAGATCAGCCCATCCGCATTCTGTTTTTTTTAATGATTTTCAGACACAGAATTGCCTTATTTAATATAGTAGGATGCTGAAGCACTCCAGTGCCTCAAATTCCGGCACCAGACAATTGTAACCTGGGTGCCAATTGTCTTGTGGTGGGCTTAGGAAGACGACAACAATGCGCTTGATGTTATTTGGCCGTTTCATACACAGACAATAAGAATTACAAATTTACAAGCGTCAATTCACCAGGTAAAACTGCAGTGGGTTTGGCCAGATGTCGTCCTTGATAACTTCACCCAGCTCGTCGGCTCCTGCATCCGAGTGATCAGAAAACCAAGTGAAGAAGCTTTGTGGCTCCTCGTGCTGTCGCTTACGGCTCCCCTTTCCTTTCGATTGGGTCGTGCGCTTGGTTAGGTCCTGGTAACACAGGGCCGGGAGAAAGATGCAATCTTCACAGCAAGCCTTGTATAAACATAACCACCATGTTAAAGGCCTATTTTGACATTTTATATGTCAAACATTGTTATTACTTCAGCCAAATAATACTGTCCAATAAATAAATAAATAAAATCTCACGACACAACATACGGGACATCAACAATCCCGTTAAAGAGTGGGAGGGTTCATGAACATTCGACTAGTCACACTGACAAAAGTGCAGGAACATCACAAGCAAGACTTGCTGCTCAGGATATCATCAACATTGCAAAACATCATTGGGTCTTCCGTCACTTGCTCCGCCGTGTGGGTGTTCAGACACTTCTCAATCATAAAAACTTGGGAAATTTTCCTCCAAATTGAATTTCAACAATGGCTGTGCTGTCAAGCAAACAGAAGGAAAACTTCCACGATGAATGATGCGAGCATGTGCTCCAAACGAGGAGAGAAGTTGCGGTAGGAATCCCTTTCCTGGGAAGAACGGTGCCGACCGATCGGAAAGAGTAACTGATGTGAAAGTAACTGATGGCAGTGACAAACAAAATGCTCATCTCCCCACGTGCTGTTGACAAAAATGCCATTACCGCCGATACAAACATATTACTGGGCCTGCCAATTAAGAGCGATAATTGTGGTGGTAACAATGGAGCTTCTTTTTTCCAGCTCGCATTTCTTTGCAATTTTAAACATCATAAATAAAACAGAACATTGTTCATGCAGGGGTGAGCATTGAAAGGAAATCGATTCTGCTAATTAAGATGAGTTCATGATTACAACACACAAACCTCAGCCAATTATTTGACTTATAGAGTTCCATCACGTCATGGGCTGGCAGGATGGCCTAGAGGTACGCATACTCACCTCCAAGCAGTCGAGCCTGGGTTTGAATCCCGACCCAGCTATAAACCATCATCCAGGTGATCCACACGCAGGGTGATTATCAATGAGTTTGCCGTCCCTCGAATGGACATTGAACTGGCCCTCCCATTTGCCGCCATTAGTTGGTGGACGGTAAAGATCCTATGGTGTTGGAGGTCCTTCATTGAAGAGTAGGCAAGCTATCACCGGCACCTAGAACAAATTCCTGCCCTAAAGGCGCTGTTACACCTTGACGTTTTAACCAGCAATGGCAACGTATAAAAATGTATGTAAAACGTTGGCGTACGCTGAAGTTTTGATTTTTTTTTAAGTTTTCGTCATATTCATAACGTGTTGGTCGTATGCATTACATATTAGTAACGGGCACAGAACGTTTCGTTGTGTTATAGATAACTTATACCAACAAATACTTAGCCTGTTGTCGGCGTTCACAACCTATGCCCAACGATAGTTTAACTTAGGCATAGCGCGCGCACGTATCGCCGACGAACTCGTGGCGTAGCCTGTTAAAAGGCTGCCGCACGCCGATTTAAATCATAACCGCCTGAAAATTGGAAGTGTCAACATCGCAGTCACACCTTGACGATTTAGCCAGCGTATGCCGACCTATGAAAAATGTGTGTAAAACGCTGGTACACATCGAATACGGTATGGGTAAGTTGTGTATACGTTAGGAGCACGCTGAAAAACGATGAAGTACGCTGTCATATTTCGTGTACGTCTACGTACGTCGTGAAATTTCAAGCATGCTGAAAATTTTACGACGTACTCGACGTATGGCTCACAAGTTCCGCATACGCTGGCATAAGTTCTCTGCACGCTCCGCGATCGTTGACACACATCACTTGTAAGTTACTCATAAGTCGAAACACGTCGAGGTAATGTTTAGCATACCCGAAACTTAATTTTTAACCTATGAGTAACGTGCTTTGAACCTATGTGTAACGTATCTCAAACGCACAGTCGTATGTAGACGAATTTGATTGACGTCTCCGGACGACCACAGAACTTACTGAACGTGTTTCTAACTTACATCTACCGTTATAATGGCGTATTGCAGCGTTTAGGGAATTGGTATATAAAAATGGGCTTCACAAGAGGAACCCGTCAGTGTTCCAGACTCCATGTTGAGTGAGTAGTAGTAGTGAGCGCGTCAGTAGTAGTATGTCCATGTCAGTAGTAGTAGGTGAGCGTGATGGGGAGGGTGTGGGTGATGATGGATCCTCGTTGCGTCCACGAATAGGAGACTACTTTGCACCATTGTTCGATGTTTTTTCGGCTATTTTTTTTTTTCTCATTCCCACGATGAACTATTTTTTTGTTTCAGTTTTAAAAGTATTCAAAACGACTTGGACAAATGCATAATGTACTAGTAATGAACACAGAACGCTTCGATAACTTATACATAAGTTATACCAACGATTGATTAGCGTGTTTTAGGCGTCCACAACCTATGCCCAACGATAGTCTAACGTATGCATAGCGTGGCAGCGTATCGTCGACGATTACGTGAGGTTTTCTATTCATAGGCTGCAACTTCACTTTTAATAAATGCCTGTCACTCGCCTATTGTTTTGGACGCTGGTGCTCAGCAATTGAAATCGTTTCCATTGAACGAGTTAAATCGCTTCCACTTGACTATTGAAATGATTTAATAATAATGCTTGGTTATCCTTGGACCCACTCTGGCTAGCAGCTCGTCGAACATCGCTGGGGGCATTCGCAGGAAGTTTATGAAGGATGCATGGTCCTCGTTCCGGAGTTCCACCATGAGCTAGTCATATATGCCGTAATGGCGTCGCCTCCCGATCCATGGTCTGACCCAGTCCTTCTCCTCCGTTCACGTCTTCTCTCCCGGCTATATTGGCACGCAACTGGTGCAGTGTCAACTCAATGAGGTCATGTTGATGTTCGAGGACAGGTAGGTATTGTCGTCTCAGCCTTGCCGTATCCTCCATCTCTCGGAATGACATAGACATGTACTCACCACGAAGTCTAAAAAAAAGACGGTTCCTCCTGCGAAGCCCCTTTTATATACCAATTCCCTAATCGCTGCCAATACGCCATTATACGCGTATCTGTAATTAGAAACGCGTTCATCAAGTTCTGTTGCGTCCTGAAGGCGTCAATACGTCTACGTCTTTTTCAAGTAACGTGTTGCGAAGTGTGAACAACGTTTGTGTAGAGTGCTTACAAAACGTTACTCATGGGTTAGAAATAAGTTTCGGGTACGCTAAACATTACCTCGACGTGTTTCGACTTATGAGTAACTTACAAGTAACGTGTGTCGACATGTGTGAACGATCGCATAACGTGCCTACAACTTATGGCCAGCGTAGCGGAACGTGTGAGTCATACGCCGGCATACGTCGTAAAATTTCAAGCATGCAAAAATTTGAGGACAAACCCAAATGTACTACGTTTAAAGCCAGCATACTACGACTTATGGCAGTTTTTCAGCGTGGTCTTAACGTATACAAAACGTACCCATAACGTATTTCGACGTGTGCCAGCGTTTTAGACAATTTTTCATAAATCGGCATACGCTGGCTAAATCGTCAAGGTGTGACAGCGGCTTAACCTGAGTTTAACGACAAGCCTGGCCAGCCAGTTCAGTGGAAGACTTGGACCAAGGTTCCCCAGCCGACCCCACAAAAATGTGAGAATAATTGTCTCTTAAAGTTGAAGTCGTTCCATCAGGTGGTGTCCGACTTCCGGTGACATTTGTAATCAGATTTCTCCAAACAAGGAGATCCTCCACCGCTTCCTGAATGTCTGGTAGACACAGCTTGGTTGCAGCCCTTACCCCATACAAGGTCTTCCTCTTCCTCTTGTTCCCTCAACTTTACCCAGCATGGTTTACTTCACTTACAATACTGTACTTCCAAGTTAACCCAAATTATATTAAAGAACATTTCATACAGATATAGGAAAATTAAGATATCTAAAAAATATTATTCTTTGTGGGGACAGGCCTCACATTATGCTTATGATAAACCATTCCCTCTCCTTCCACCATTTTGCCTATAAATGGCGTCAGCGGCTCAAAGCGAGTACTCTTGGAAAAAGTCCTTCACAAACTCGCTGGCAAAGCCTGGCATTTGATTCAATGCGGCAGAAAAATCGGTCAGGTCGCCTACTCTTCACGAAGGACACTATGGGATCTTTATCGTCAACCAACAAACGTTAGCAGACGGGACACCCAGTTCAACGTCCATCTGAGGCATGGCACGCGATGACGCAGCACATGGCCTGCGAAGCGCCAATCTGAGCTCATAGTTGGGTCGGGAGTCGAACCCCGAAGAGACGTCTGCGGTAGGCCTGTACCATCCTATCAGACTTGAAGACAAGGTTGACCTTTTATTATAATACCAAAACTATTAGAGCGGTGACAGCACGTGCTTGCAAGGTTAAAAATAAGGTGCACTTACCTCCTCGATACCAAGCAAGCTTTCCCTTGAGGACAACAGCTGGTGTTACAACCAACTTATAATCACACGACGCTCCATTTAATATGGAAAATGAATCCAATTTTCTCAATCTTTTGAAATACACGATGTGGATTGAGAGATATGACTGGGGTGCTTGACGAATGGTGGGGAGATTAGGCTGCCACCTGAGGTCATGGGTTCAAGTTCAGCTCGAGGCTGTATTGCTGAAATATTAAGGATTTCGATTTTAAGTTCATAGAAACAAAAAGAGTGTCAGGAAGGCAAGTACCATGCCAGCCAGATTATGAACTAAACTCAAACTAGCTCAAAATGACGTATAAAGCTGGGGTGGTTGAGTTGAGTGGGGCGCAAAGCCACTGAGCAGGAGAAGAGTGCTCGAGTTAAACAGCCACCTAAAATTTCTTTTTTTTTAAAGTCGTTTCTTAAATAAAACACCCCTTGTACAGAATTTCCATCACAACTCTTCATGAAACTGCACCTCACCACAAGCTCCCCTCTACAGCACAAGCTAGAGTAAGAACATCTTCAAGTAGAAGAGCACTCGGTCGAGCGCATACCTCTGCCATGTAATGCCTGACCGACGAGAAGATATCGGGCCCAATACATTTTTGAAATGTCATGCTATATTGTTACGGATTTGGAAGCCTCTTGCACACAGACAGTCAGCAGTCCCAAAGTTTAGTTATTTCGTTAAGTATATGTGTTTAGTTAGAATCCATCCCCTGTGTCTAATGGGAATTTCATGTGTGTGCTGTGAGTTATTTTGCAGTTAGTTTTTTTTTTTTACATTCCCCAACAACATCCTGCTTTGTTCCACCACCCAACCAAACCTTCGCGCACCGACTCCATTATCCACGTGTTTTTGGCTGAAAGCGTGGGCGGAGCCTCCATCACCTCAGATCGAGGCTCTGCTCCGAAGAAGGGCAGGGAGTGTTTCCTCCAGCCAATGGACGAAGAGCGAGCAAAGCCGAGGCGCTCCAGCCAATGGGAAGCCAGAAGGCCAGAAACTACAGAGCCTCTTCGGGGGGCGGGCCACCGACACGCCACCCGTCCAATGGGAGGCAGAGTTACCTCAGGACGAATCCCTCCCACCTCGCAGGAGGGGTTGAATAATTGTTGGTGTGATCCATCTGGGTCGTCTGGTCTGGTCTGCTGGCCATCTTCCGTCTTGGTGCTGGCTGGTGTCTGCCGCTTCGTCTTGGTTCCTTGGCGCTTGGTTGTCCGTGTGGGTTTGAGTCCCACCATGGTGGTTGGAGCGTCCGATCTTCCCAAGCCCTTCCACGAGAATCCCGAGCTCCACAAGGGCAGGTCGGCAAGCCGTGCGAACGCAGCCAGTACTGACCCAAACTCTGACCTCCAGCCTGTCTATCCCTTGGCTGCGAGGTCGAAATAGACAATCCGGGTCCATTTTCTTTTAGTTGTGTGTGTCTGTGGTGGCGCAGTCTTATGAAATAGAAATTGGTAAGTGCTTTTGCTCACTGTACATTGCCTGCATATTCGTGATCAAGTCTGCTCTGTGTCTCCCTTCCCGATTACTGTAAAATAAACCCCCTGTTAAATGTTCCAGTTCGTTGTCCGTGTTTTCTTCTATTGACCCAGTATGGTTCGGGCTTGAGAATTCAGTGGGGCCGTTTGTGCCGTAAGTTGTCATTTGGACCGGCACGGCTCTGGTAATTCCCGCTCGGTTACGTCGGACCCGAGTCGGTAAATGCGATCTCGTTCGGACAGAGTCGGCCGAGGGTGTGGTTTCCCCGTTAGACGACGTGGGTACTTAGGTATATTAGAATTGGACAATTAACCCTACCCCACGCCGTCGAAATATTGGTGTCCACGGGCCGCTAAGGGACCCGTGACCTTTGGAGTTATCCCAGGGTTACGACCTTCAATTCCGGGTGTTCGGTGGGAGACTGCCAAACTGCTCCGTCTAGCGGTCGTCCTCGCTACCGAACCCCGGCACCACAACAATATATCGTTTTTGGCCTGATCTCTCAATGGCGAATAATCACTTTTTAAAATTCTAGTAGTCGGATCCGGATCTGGATCTTCACCAAAAAATCTAATCAGTTCGTCCGTGTCACACACCCAACCTGTCCACAAAATTTCAGATGAATTTGTCCACAACTTTTTGAGATATCCTGCACACAAAGACACAGACAGACAGACAGACAGACAGATGTGAAAACATAACCTCCTTCACCTTTGGTGGATGAGGTAACTACAAAGGCACCCAGTGGAGCGCATATCTCCACCACGATAAACAGTTTACGTTTTGTATCCTACTCATGGGCCGGATCTGGATCCGGACCTGAACCAAAATCAAATTGGCATGTTCTTGTCACCTACCAACTCATCCACCTAATTTTGTCAATCTGTCCACAACTTCTTGAGATATCATGATACACTGCATATCGTTCTTGGCCTCTCGATGGTGAAGAATCACTTAAAAATTTATCACATCTGCATTCGGATCTTCACCAGAAATCAAATCAATTTGTCCTCGTCACACACCCATCCTGTCCACCAAATGTCGTATGAATCCATCAACAACGTTTTGAGATATCCTGCTCACAGAGATTTCCAAGCAAACAGACAGGGGTGAAAACACAACCTCCCTACACTTTCGATGACGACTGAGATAACAATGGGCTCCAGGCAGGTTGCTCCCACGTCTCGTTTCCTCTCCTTGCAAGTGATCAAACTGTTAGTCATGTGATTGGTGTGCTTCATCACAAACAGCCTTTAACCTTGGCGTGGTGAACATCCGACTTGCGGCATGTTTTTTTTATCCAGTCCATGTGGTGAAATTTGGTTCAGCATTTCACGAAGCTTTTATGTCGGAAGGACTGGCAGGATAACGTGGAGGTGGTGTCAAACCTGGGTTTGATCGGGACAGAGTTATAAACTGCCGGTGTTCTGCACGCAGGGGATTGATTCATCAATTTGTGCTGTCCCTCGGATGGACATTAAACTGAGCGTCCCTTCTGCTAGGATTAGTTGGTGGATGTTAAAGATCTCACGGTGTCCTTCGCGATGAGAAGGCGAGCTATCACCGGCACCCTGAACAAATTCCAAATTCCTGCACATGCAGTCAAATATTCTGCGTCGGAGTGGCGGCCCATCCAGGTGGTGACCCTTAGCGGCCTATCCAATGAAACTGCCTTGGCAACTTTGTGTACCTAATAGCACGAGGAAAAGAAGAAGAAAATGTATGAAATGGAATAAATTATTTAATCCCAACAAGTTGTATATAACCATGTTCACCACGACAAGCAATATAATAATTTTTGGCAGGGAGTAAAGAGGAAGGAACTGCTGTGCAAACACACGTGCTCTGTACCTTCGCACATATTGTTGCAAGTGTACTACCTTATAGTTCACTACTGCCATTAATTAAAGTCTGAACCGTTTGAGATAAAAAGCATGAAATAAGTGAATATTTGAGTTGATCATTGGCTGGGGTTGATATATCATGGCGAGTGTGAAGAAGCGGAAAGCTGACTTGGAGTTCTGTGATATTCATTCAGAACGATTAGTGACATTAATTATCTGCACATGTTCTGTTTAAATTACCAACAAATCACCAAGCATATATCCAGCCCCCACCAAGTTTAAAGAGCTGGTATGGCCCTCAGACTCAAAGGTTCCCCACCTGTATTAGTCAAATAAACAAAGAAGAATGGTGCCTGTGCTCGATTTTATAATTTCATTAAATTGAGCCTTTTGGAAGAGACGCGGCTTGAGAGATGCCCATTGTCGGACGTACTGCTACAAGTGAACTCATTTGAACATTCAAAGGTAAAATTTGCTTTTGGTGATGTCAAGCATCCACTTGTGATGTATAAAGGGGGTAAAGAGAAGAAAGTACTTTGAAGACACAAACCTTTCCACTCTTCCACTTGATGTCGCTGGATTTGGATGAAGGGTCACCATTCTCATTCAAGTGAAACTCCTTCGAGATCACCATATTCTCAAAGTATGGATTGTCGTCAAAATACTGTGGGTACACAAAGAACCAGGACACGAGGGGTTAGGAAGGCATGAAGTAGTACCCACACGCCGCTGAAGGTGCATCAAAAACAGGGACGAGGTTAATCTAGGCATGTGCCAATATTGAGGACGTGGGGAGAAACTGACATCTTATAAAAAGTGTCATCAACACTGGGTATTACAGGGTGCTAAACATATTATTAAGGAAAGAGAAGTGGAGGGGGGTTTAAGGGAGGGAATACCATGTGCAGAGCAGAGGGAATTAAAAAAAACAAAAGATTAAAAATAAAAAAAACAAAGGACGAATATCCACCATTTTGCGGATGTCATTTAAAGGGTCCCAACTGTGAAACGGGTAAGAGCAGCATCCAAAACATAACTCACAAAATCTATTCTGTATCCCGACTTGATATCTTCAAACTCGGTGACTTCGACTCTGGTGAGGAAATGAAGAGCTTCCTCATCCTCTTCATCCAAAAGGGCAGACACTAAAGAGATAAGAGTCATTATATACAAGGCTTCCAAAGCCAGTGCTTTGTACATGCTGGATTTTTACCTGAGGGCCAACAACAGAACGTTAACCATCGTGGGAAGCAAAATGTGGCCGAAGTCCCAGGTATTAACCCCCTCAGTCAGAGCAAAAGACCTTCGAGAACAAAAGGAGCCCCTCTTCTCCGACGAAGAGGCGAAGCCCAGAACGTCGGCAGCATCTTGCCTCCCACGGCAGTCAACGGAGTCTCATTGGCTTAGAGTTCATAAAAATCGTTGTTTTCACACGTCTGCGGACATTAGCCTTTACAACTAGCATCCAAATGCATCCTTTATACAGCAATGCCAGATGGTCGTTGGGACCTTTGTCACTTTCGCTCAGTCCATGCTAATGTCCTTGACGTTCAACCATCAATCCAAATGGCCTTCCTGTTTACAGTGGGTAATGGTGCACCGATCCAGTTTATGTCAAAGCTCACAAACTGCAGTGAATGGCGGTGATAAAGACCGTCCGTCCGCAAACCACCACATTTTTTATTTCCACTATCTATCGACGTACTCGTATCCCATTCACGCTAAAGTGCATAATCGGTCTACCAATGCCTCACCATGCAAGGTCATACATAAAGCAACACAAATGGATCCACCTAATCCAAATCCAACACTTACCTTGGGGGTGGTTCACAAGCGTGGAGACCCAGAAGTTGGGGATCTTGGCAATAAGCTCCGATCGCTTTTGAAAGAAGGGCTGGCGCAGCTTGTTGTACTTTTGTTCCACCTTCAGGATCTCCTCACTCGCTTGCTCGTTGAGCCTTGAACAACACAATGGTCCATGTTAAAAAAACAAAAACAATCGTTCGATCGTTGTGCTAAAAGTACAGCCAATGTGTCAAAACAATACAAACAGCAAAAACACTTCCACAGGAGGTTAAACATTGCATTGTGGTTCACGACGATGTACACTCAACCACCCCCCTCCCCCAACTTAAATGAAATACTGACGCGTACTCGAGTTCCCTTGCGATTTATGATCCATTTAAACTCGAAACAGAAAAAGTCAGAAAGGCAATGGCCTAAATATTGCAATTAAATGACAATGACCTCTCGGTATTCATGTTCAGTGGAAGCCAGGATAGGCAAGGTACTCGTTTCACCGACGTACAAGATTACATTTGTCCAGCGTAACTTGCGGCGCGTCAAGACCAGTCTTTCACGAGTGCTAATGCCTGCAGCTACGACGAGAGCGCACAAGATAAAGAGAATGCTATTAAAAAGCTTACGGTCTTCCATTTGTTAATCAGCACAAAGCTCGAAGAGCATATATGGCCAGACTGCCTGGATCACAGACCATGACCAGGTATGACAGACAAGTCCTGACGGTCAGGATCCACGGGTAAACAGCCATTGTACCAGATGGTTCCTGGTCCCCCAACGGCGAACGGGTCCGATACGAGATTAAAATATATTGTTCTCAGAAGAGCAAGAGGAACGCATGTTGAATTTTATTTATTTTTCAAACTATGCAGAGTATATTTTCACAACTCAGCAAAGTGTCAGAGTGATGAGTGACGGGCCGGAATGGAATATTTGAACAAAACAAGTATTTAACCAGCATTCCTTTTTTTGACATGAATAACTTGCTCTTTTGCAGATACATTGTGGAGAATCTCCACAAATGGTGGAGATTCAGAAATTTTACTTCCGGTGGCTTGGTAATTGAACTCATTAATAGATCGGACGCTCCAGATTGGTCAAGTATGGCAACCCTGCAGGTCACAGCTACATTATTTAACACATTGGTTGGAGCTTATGTAATATAATATGTGTATATATAATATATATACATACATGGAGTCAACCACAGTGTACCTAACCAGCCTTGCAAGGGTAATCAACAGTGTCCCTCGACCTGTCGCCAAACAAATGCGAAATATCGTTCATGCTCGCTTCTTCTGAGCATTTATCGATAGCGAATAATGAAAACGTTTTAATCCAAATAAATTTTTTGACCCAACACTGCCCAGACCTTTCGATTAATACGACATCAGAGAGAGAGAGAGTGTGTGTGTGTGTGTGTGTGTGTGTGTGTGTGTGTGTGTGTGTGTGTGTGTGTGTGTGTGTGTTTTGTGTTTTGGGGGAGATGCATAACTGACACACAAACTGAAAAACACATTGAGCTTCCAGATTATGTTTCTCTGCGCAGCGACTTACCACGACAACCTTTTGCCTTCACCGATTATCGTGCGCCGCGTTTTACCGATCGCTCCGACAGCCACACTGGCCAAAATAGCGGCGCGCTTTCTTTCCCACCGTTTTCGCCTTCTCCAGTGCCGATTTTAGGCGAGCCTGATTTTATTTTGCACCTTGGCACAGCAACTTGCGGTTGAACTATACCATCCTGTTGGTACGTACACTCATCATCCATTTCTTCATGGCTGAATTTCACCTTTTCCCCTTCCAACCACTTAGTCTTTAATCACACCCTTACTTCCTGCACCCTATCTCTTCTAACTGCTGAAGTCCTTAAAGTCTGCAATAATTAGTATCTAAAACCAAACTCTGCAAAACTCCAACCCTCCACCACCACGATTTCCACTTCCCTCTGCTATTCCTACCCATCGCCCCAAACCCTCAGGTCACTTTCACCTTCTCCCCAAAGCCCACGTGCTGCCATTTCTCCTCCGTCCCAAACAATGGTGGGCCTTCCAACATCGGAGCGGGGCACAGGTCTAACATTACTAATCTCTCTTATGGGTCATTGCAGCATTTCGATATATCTGTGAAACAGACATTCCTTTCACAAAACACTCTCTATTCCTGTCAACCTCATTGCACTCCATGTTTGCCAAGAACTTCACAATTTAAACTTCGTTTTCAATCTGCCTTTCACTTATTTGTCACGATTGTTGTTTTATGCAGTTGAAGATCACTACCGTAGAGGATCTGCGTCATCATCATCATCCGATGATGCAACATGATCATTTATTTATGTTTTTTTTTAACTCAAGTAGCTGAGAGTACAACTTTAGGTTGACTGCCTCAACATGAATGTTTTTCTTTTTAAAGAAAAAACAAAGTCTCGGCCTCGTTTCTGTCATAAACTTTGTCATTCGTGACACAGAGGTGGTTTTCTTCGCAAAAGAGAACTGAGGCGTTGATTTGGGGGTCTTGATTTTTCTGGAAATTGGTTTCAAGCATCAGAATGTATTTGAAGCCCCTAAATTAGCACCCCCACTTTCATTTCCTGCATCCGTGCCTGCCGCATGTACTCCTGGAAAGTTGAATTCCCGCAATCCTCGTAGCTTAGCCGAGTATCAGAAATGCTACATCAACGAGTACACCCAGCGCCATGGCCTTCCATGATGTACCAGGTCTGATCCAAGCAACCCTCACCCACATTTTCCAACTCAGGATATTCAAAATGAATCATTTTAGCCATTACAACCCATAATGACCAACTTTCCTGCTCACCTCCCCTGCTCTTCTGGTCCCACTGAACTCTCAGCCAATACACTACAGTTGCAATCTCAATGGCTGCACACAGACAGTGTAATCCGGTAGTTCACACAAGGCAGACTGGGACGATCGTCATTCTACCATAACAAGGATCGATTCCATATCCGATACAAATTCCTCCTGATGGCTCCTCATCAATGAACAGTGGACACAGTTCCAAAGGAGCATCCTGAACGAACCTTCATTGCTTTTTATTAATGATGTACATTTCCAAAGAAAACTTTTTTTTTAACCATTTTGCACATGACGTGTTCATCAGTTCTCCAAACCAATGACACATCCTCCTGTTTTCATCTCTTCAAACTCAATTTTTTTTCCCCTCCAGAGCTTTAACACAGCTGTTCACCATCATCTCAGATCAACCCACATCCACATCCATGACCTTGTCTACCCTCGTTACCCCTCTCCCCCACTCAAACCCCAAGCTGACCTCTGACCCGGAACATGACGTCGTCCAAGTAAAATCACACATTCTCATCAGTTTCTCTCTGCAAGGACAGTCAAACCCATCCATGATGAACCTTTTGTCAAAGTTCAGTCCCATGAAATCAGAGCAAGTCATGACCCTCTTTTCGTAAGAAATCTCCAAGCTGCCTCCAAAAGGCAGGCACAGATAGGGCGAAGTCCTTTCCTTGTTCCGCAGAGCCTCACACGACCCGTAAAATGTCACCCAGTGCAAATGCATCCGACCTCATGCTCACAGAAGCCGTCGAGGCCTAGGCTTTGAAAAGAATCGGCATCATCCGTGAAGAGGTTGCCACACAAGACCAGCCGTGCCTTGCCTTTTCTTCGAGGTAACGTTTGCCTACGCATCCACAAGCTCCCTTATGCCTTTACGCGTCGATTGAAATTTCAGATGCCGTTGATCAATGTTGCTATGTTGCTATACTTGTAAAGGAATCTCCTTAGAATCGGTGAAAAAAAAAATTACATGTTTATATAAAACTTTAACCTGCACTCGTTTCACCTCTTAAACAAAGGTCTCACTCAAGATCAAAACATAAAACATAAAACATAATGGTGACCTAAATTGGGGTGTGGGGGGGGGGGCATGAATGTCCAGGCCCGAGAGCAGGTGCCCTCAGAGGAAGCCTACGGACCGAAGAAAAGAAAAGAAAGAGGAAGACCTAGGCCAGAGACTCCCCCAAGAAGCCCAGAGCCTAAACCATTGAGCTTTAGGAGATGCTCTGAGTAAATTTCATCATTAAAAACAGACGAAGAAGAGGAAGAAGAGGAAGAAGAAGAGGAAGAAGAAAAAGAACAAACAACCTTTGTGTGTGATTTCTCACAAACTTCAGCCTCACCTGTCGATTTCATTCTGCACTTCATCGATTTGCTCGATTGCCTCTTGTTGCTCCTTTTCTGTTTGGGAACACAAGGACGTCAACATGTGCAGTCGAGTGTGTACTTACAATGATGTACACTTGTACAACAGCTCAAACAATTAAAACAATCATGCACGTCATCCGTTCCCCCCCCCCCCCTCCTCCCATCAAAAGCCATATCCCTGAGAACATAATAAAGAAATTACAACGTACAACTCATTAAAAAGTCACACCAATATTCAAGATGGAGTCAAACAAACAAATAAAAACTCTTCACATTTACCAAAAAAAAAAAAATTAATTAAAAATAAAATGATAAAAACGAACAATATGGACATTTTTTCAGGGAGCGAATGTATAAAAGTTTTGCCAAAATCGAAGGCACGAACACGTTCCGGGCAACCGGAAGCACGTGGCTCGGGCAACACGGACATGTCGTCTGGTGGGATGGGGATTTGGGGGGGGGGGGGTCACGGATCCTCGGATTTCACGGACCACGTTTAATATGATCGATCAGGGACCGTTCAAACGGATAATGGGACGGATAGAGCGAAGGGGCAGGAAAAATCATGAAAACTCGAACATGGACGGACGGCTTCCGCCGAACGTGGAGGCGTCTGGTGCCACCCTCACTCACCTCACCCTCACCCTCACCCTCACCCTCGCCGTGTGTGAGCCGAACGTTCGAACACGTCGCGAGAGGTCGAAGGCGCGCGCGGGCCGCGCCATTATCATGTCCGCGAGCTGGCGCGCGCGCGGCGCCACCGTTACCTCACGAGGCACGAGACGTCCCGGCGCCCCCCACGTGTTTTCGTGGCGCGCGCGGACCCGCACGGGGCCCGCGTCGAAGCCGAAGCCGAACTCGAGCGAATTACACAAAAGGCGCGAACGCGTGCCCGCCTCGTCGCCTCAAGGCCGTGTGGAGAAGAGAAGAAGATTTGGAGTGGAGGAGGAGGAGGAGGAAACAATTAAAATTTAAACCGCGGGACGCGTCTTCTCCAAAGTGTCCTTTGTCTCGGAAGGAGGGGCAGCCTGGCCGGGAACATGGAGAAGAAGAAAGGAGGGAGGGAGGGAGGACAGAGGGCCTGAGTGAAGGGGAGGGAGAAAGCGCGCTCCACATTTCCAATCCATCCCTCCATACTCTCTCGTAGCACCAAATATCTCTCGGCCTTGTAAAGAAACCCGCCCAGAGGAACGGGGGGTCGAGCACATGGCCGACCAGGGCCTGCCCCAGCACGCCGCCACTCAACGTGCCGTCACAATTAAAATGGCGCAGCCGAGGACGAAGGGGAGTGGGGAAAAAAAAAAATCTCTCACCGACATCGCCGAACAAGCAACAGAAAGCACAACGTGAAAAACATCGGGAGTTAAAGGTGGAAAAATAAATAATAAATAAATAAAAAAGAGCGCCATGACGGGCCCACTAAACATGGCCGGCCTGGAGGAGCCCAGGTGCGTGTAAGACCTGACGCCTCCTCCGCACCGTCGTGGTTCGAGTTCACGTCCTTCTTGGCGACTTTGGTCGCCGGTGCCGACATGATGAATGCGCCTCGATGTGCTCGTTGCAGCCGCTGTGCTATCGCTAGTCGTCTCGTCCGCCTGTGCCGTTCGCCTGCGCTTTCCCCCTCGACCGGGCTGCTCGGAATCCCAAGCGCACGCGATGCCCCAGCCACGCTCTTGTCGGCGCGCGCCACAAACGAGATCCGCCTGACTGTGCGCACGCGCTCCCCCTTGCGCTCGCCACTTGTGACGCCGCCCGCTGTTCGCCTCGCCAACGCGCATGCGCACTCCTCGTCCGCGAACTCAGACGCACGATGTCCGTTCTTTGAAGACACCTTTTTTTTAATCCGAACGAGAAAATAAAGCCCAGCGAGCGGATATACACCGCGACGGACGAGTTACGAAAGCTTCGGTTTATATCGGATTTTCACACGATCGAAGGAACCATCTGAGCGAGTAATTATCCAAGTACACTCCCGACGTCACGGCCTCCACATGGGACCGTCTATGTATTACGTACGCACGAATGGCTGGGTCGGACGCGTGGAAGGGAAACATCGAGAAGAGGGTGGTGGGGAAGAAGAAGAGTTTATAAGGAAGGAAGGAAGGAAATAAAAGAAATTTGGAATGTGAAAATCAATAAAACATGGTCGTCGGTTTGTGTTGGGTTTGTGCATGGTGGTTTTCATGGCATGGCATGCTGACAGTCAGTGCAGGTTGAAGAAAATGTATCCAAGTTGTTTGTAAAGGTTGCTATAGATATGGATTCCACCAGGGAAGTTGGGGGGAGGGGGAGGGTTGTTCCAATCCTCGATCGCTCTTTGATTGAAGAAACTGTTTCTGAGAAGAAGCCGACATCAAGCGATATATCCGTTAGCAAGCAGCTTGCTATCAATTTCCAAGCCAAGCATTCCGCTTAAACCGATTTGCAAGCTCGGCAAGTGGGGCAAGCGGGGCAAGCGAGGCAAGCGGGGCAAGCGGGGCAAGCGGGGCAAGCGGAGCAAGCGATGAAGGGAAGCGCTTCAATATTTTAACAAAAATGGCCGCCGGAGTCGGATTCAGAAAGATCCACTGAAATGTTCACAGGCGTACCCCTGTGAGAGTGTTATGTATACTGTACTGTACTCATATTATTATTAAAACGTACATTTCATATTTCAATTTTTACTCGACTTTTCATCCTAATTCTTCAAGATCTGCAAACATGCAAAACTGCTCCCCCCTTCACGTAATACACAATGGTAGGGTCCTGATAATGCTTACGGGGGGGGGGGCTCCTCCTCCTCCTTCTTCTCACTCTCAATTGATTTTTTGTCAGCAGAGCCGACCCTTGGCTTCGCTGAAGGATCAATTAATCGTCATGTTTGCCAAAAAATTTGGGCGAGAAGGAAAGGAAGACAAATTTACACTGGCAGATGGTGCTTTACCCCCTCCCCCTCTCATCCAACCCATCCTCGTCCTCACATCCCACCACACCCTTGTCTCCCCGTTCCTCCTGATGTCCTTTCCCATTAGAAATGTCACACACGATGATGGCCCCTCCGTTTTGAGGGTGGGATGGGGGGAGAAGGGAAGGAGGACAAATTTACTTGGGTGAAGAGTGCTCTTAAACTTCAGTGTTGCCCAGTTAAAAAGGATATTGTAATACCCTCTACCAACACCACCAGGTGGCGCTACACGGTACACATTACATACTTTACGCTCTCACCCCCACCCCCCCCCCCCCCAACCCACACATCACACGTGAGGCCGCGGCCACATAACCAGTGTTACCCCGCACACAAAGTTTGTATTTGTTCTCCTCGAGTTTGGATTTGCAAATTAAAAGATGTGGCGTGCATAAGGGACAGAGAGACAGAGAGAGAGAGAGAGAGAGAGAGAGAGAGAGAGAGAGAGAGAGAGAAGAGAGAGAGAGAGAGAGAGAGAGAGAGAGTGAGAGAGGTGAAGAGAGTGAGAGAGTGAGAGAGTGTGGAGAGAGTGAGAGAGTGTGAGAGAGAGTGAGAGAGTGAGAGAGTGAGAGAGTGAGAGAGTGAGAGAGAGTGAGAGAGTGAGAGAGAGAGAGTGAGATGAGGAGAGAGAGAAGTGAGAGAGAGAGAGAGGAGAGTGAGAGAGTGAGAGTGAGAGAGAGAGAGTGAGAGAGAGGAGAGGAGAGTGAGAGAGTGAGAAGAGAGGAGAGAAAGAGAAGAGAGAGAGTGAGAGAGAGAGTGAGAGAGTGAGAGAGAGT
>CM068953.1:146440484-146442480 GCA_035128595.1 Eptatretus atami
TGACGCTTTCATTCAAATCAAGCCGCTTGGTAAGCGTAGCAAGCTGCTTGCTAACGGAACATCCCTCGGTTTGATGCGATGACCGCTGGTCGAGTTGGTAATTGCAGGAGTGAAAAAGTGGTAGGGGTTGAGTGGTCTAGTCCGTTTAGGATCTGGAAACCCATATCATGCACCTCGTCGGCGTCATTAAACTAAGAGAGTACATTCTTCAGATATTTCAGTCTCGTCGTGGTCGAGGGATGACGTATGGTAGATTGGTAGGAAGGGGTGATGTTATGGTAGATTTGGTAGGGGGGGTGACATATGGTAGATTGGTAGGTAGGATGATGTATGGTAGATTGGTAGGGGAGTGACGCATGGTAGATTGGTAGTGGGATGAACGTATGGTAGGTTGGAAGGGGGATGATGTATGGTAGATTGGGAAGGGGGATGACGTATGGTAGATTGGGAGGGAGGGATGAGTGTGGTAGATAGGTAGGGGTGATGTATGGTAGATTGGGAGGGAATGATGTATGGTAGATTGGGAGGGAGGGATGACGTATGGAAGATTTGGGAAGGGAGGGATGATGTGTGGTAGATAGGTAGGGGATGATGGATGGCAGATTGGAGGGAGGGATGACGTATGGTAGATGGGAGTGATGATGGATGGTAGATTGGGAGGGAGGGATGATGTATGGTAGAATTGGGAGGGAGGGATGACGTATGGTAGATTGGGAGGGAGGATGATGGATGGTAGATTGGGAGGGGGGATGATGTATGGTAGACTGGGAGGGGATGATGTGTGGTAGATTGGGAGGGAGGGATGATGTGTGGTAGATAGGGAGGGGATGATGTATGGTAGATTGAGAGGGAGGTGATGATGTGGTAGATAGGTAGGGGGATGATGTATGGTAGATTGGGAAGGGGATGATGTATGGTAGAGATTGGGGAGGGGGATGACGTATGGAAGATTGGAGGAGGGTAGATGATGGTGGTAGATAGGTAGGGGGGATGATGGATGGCAGATGGGAGGGAGGGTGACGTATGGTAGATTGGGAGTGGATGATGGATGGTAGATTGGGAGGGAGGGATGATGTATGGTAGATTGGGAGGGAGGATGACGTATGGTAGATTGGGAGGGAGGGATGATGGATGGTAGATTGGGAGGGAGGGATGATGTATGGTAAGATTGGGAGGAGGGAGGGATGACGTTGGTAGATGGGAGTGGATTGATGGATGGTAGAATTGGGAGGGAGGAGATGGGATGGTAGATTGGGGAGGGAGGGATGACGTATGGTAGAATATGGGATTGGATGATGGAATGGTAGATTGGGAGGGAGGGATGAATGGATGTAGATTGGGAGGGAGGGATGAGTATGGTAGATTGGGAGGGAGGATGATGGAGGATGGTAGATTGGAGGGAGGGATGATGTATGTAGATTGGGAGGGTGAGGGAATGATGGATGGTAGATTGGGAGGAGGATGATGTGATGGTAGATTGGAGGGGGGAGGGATGATGGATGGTAGATTGGGAGGGAGGGATGATGTATGGTAATTTGGGAGGATGATGGTTATGGTAAGATGGGAGGGGGATGATGGATGGTAGATTGGGAGGGGGGAGGGATGATGGATGTAGATTGGGAGGGAGGGATGATATGTAGAATTGGGAGGAGGATGCATGGATGTAGATTGGGAGGGAGACGTATGTTCCGGGACGACTTTTGTTTTCCTTCCCTGTATTGCTGTTTACTACCTATCTCTGATACCATGCAGGTTGCCATACTCCAAGATGGGTCGGATCAACACCGGAAGGTTAACAACATGTGTTCAATGTAAACAATGCGATGGCAGTACTCGAGTGCTGCCCAGGTCGTCATTTTCCGTTTTACTCGATCATCTCGTGACAACAATTTCCCCGAACGAATTGATTGTTTGCAGCGACTACAGAGCTCGTCGAAAAGTACTCGATGAAGAGTGGAATAAAAAAATAAAAAAAATGGGGAGTAGAATAAATAAA
>CM068953.1:146457901-146477606 GCA_035128595.1 Eptatretus atami
GGGGTAAGCAAACTGCTCGGCAGCCCCAGGTAAAGGTAACAGGGTTTTCGGTTGTAGTCGTCAGGGGGTAAATTATAAATCAAGAGCTAATGTTAACACGGTGTAGAAGCCTCATCCTGAATACTGTGCGTAGTTTTCCTCACCACTACTCAGGAAAGTGAGGGAGAGTGAAGGAGATGTGAAGAGAGTAGTGAGATGAGGATAGAGAGGAAGAAGTGGTGGGATTTTTTTGAGAGATTGAGAGATTGAGATTGAGATTGAGAGATGAGGGAGAGAGAGGAAGTGAGAGTGAGGAGATTTGAGGAGTGAGAGAGGAGTGAGAGTGAGAAGTGTGAAGAGAGGGAGTGAGCGAGATGTGAGAGATGATGAAAGATGAAGAGTGACGAGAGGTGACGAGACGGAGAGTGAGAGAGGTAAGTGAGGAGAGTGAGAGGTGAGAGCAGTGGTGATGGGTGGAGAGAGAGAAGAGAAGAGGAGAGAGACAGAGAGAGAGAGAGGGAGAGGTAGGAGGAGAAGAGGAGAGGAGAGAGAGAGGGGGCGAGAGAGAGAGAGAGAGAGACGAGAAGTGGGAGAGGAGAGATGAGAGAGAGAGATGTATGAGATGTGAGAGAGATGAGAGTGAGGGAGAGAGTGAGAGTGAGAGAGGGAATAGTGGAGGAGAGGGAGGAGAGAGAGGGGGGTGGGAGGAGAGATAGAGAAGAGACAGGAAGAGAAGGAGAGGGGGAGGACTCAGAGAGAGAGAGAGAGAGGAGAGGAGGAGATGAGAGAAGAGGAGAGAGGTCGATGGAGGGAGAGAGGAGGAGAAAGTGAGAGTGAGAGTGTGAGAGTGAGAGTGAGGAGATTGAGAGATTGAGAGAGATTGAGAGAAAAAAAAGACGAGGTGGAGTGAGAGTGAGAGTGAGCTGAGATGATATTGAGATTGAGAGATGTGAGTGAGAGTGAGAGTGTGTTGAGGAGAAGAGGGAGAGAGAGGAGAGAGAGAAAAGAGAGAGAGAGAGAGAGGGAAGGAGAGAGAGAGAGGAGGGAGAGAGAGTGTGGATGAGAGAGAGAGGATGGAGAGTGAGAGTGAGAGAGGAGAGAGGCGAGTGGAGGAAGAGAGAGAGAGATAGTGTGAAGGAGAGAGTAGAGAGTGGAGGTGAGAGAGAGAGAGTGAGAGTGAGATTGAGATTTGAGAGGTGAGAGTGAGATTAGATTGTGGGAGGTATGGAGGATTGAAGATTGAGATTTGAGAGAGGTGAGAGAGAGAGAGAGTGAGAGTGAGAGATTTGACGAGAGTGAGAGAGAGAGAGGAGACAAGAGAGAGGAGAGAGAGAGATGAGAGAGAAGAAGAGAGAGATGAGAGAGATGAGATGGAGAGAGAGAGGAGGAGAGAGGAGAGATGGAGAGTGGAGTGAGAAAGAGTTGAAGGAGTTGTGAGAGATTGAGAGTTGAGAGATGAGGGATTGAGGAGATTGAGAGATTGAGAGATTGAGAGAGATTGAGAGATTTGAGAGAGAGATAGAGATGAGAAGAGAGAGGAGGTGAGAGAGGTGAGAGAGAGTGAGAGGGAGTGGAGAAGAGAGTGAGAGAGAGAGAGAGAGTGAGAGAGAAGTGAGAGAGTGAGAGCGTGAGAGAGTGAGAGAGAGAGTGAGAGAGAGAAAAGAGATGAGAGTGAGATGATGAGCGTAAGACTGAGATTGAGATTGAGTGAATTGAAGAGAGTTGGAGAGTGAGGAGTGAGAGAAGAGAGAAGAGAAGAGAGAGAGACGAGAGAGAGAGAGAGAGAGAGAGAGAGAGGAAAGGAGTGTGTGAGATGAGAGAGAGATGAGAGTGGACGAGTGAGAGAGAGAGAGAGAGTGAGAGAGAGAGAGATGTGAGAGAGAGTGAGAGAGTGAGAGAGAGAGAGAGAGTGAGAGTGAAGAGAGAGAGACGAGTGTGAGATTGAGAGAGAGAGAGAGAGTGAGAGTGAGAGAGAGAGAGAGAAGGAGAGAGAGTAGAGAGAGTGAAGGTGAGTGAGGAGGAGAGGAGAGGGAAGAGAGTGAGAGTTGAGAGAGTGAGAGTGAGAGAGAGTGGAGAGAGGAGTGAGAGAGTGAGAGAGAGAGAGTGAGAGAGGAAAGAGAGAGAGAGTGAGAGAGAGAGAGTGAGAGTTGAGAGGAGAGTGTGATTGAGATTGGAGGTAGTGAGATTGAGATTGAGATTGGAGAGAGTGAGAGAAGAGTGAGAGTGAGAGGTGAGAGAGTGAGAGAGTGAGAGAGTGAGAGAGTTTGGAGAGAGAGAGTGAGATTTTTGAGACGTGAGATTGAGAGTGAGATTGGAGGAGAGAGAGAGTGAGAGGAGTGAGAGAGTGAGAGAGTGAGAGGAGAGAGATGTGAGGAGGAGAGAGTGAGAGTGAGGTGGAGTGGGTGGTGAGATTAGAGAGGAGAGAGAGAGAGAGAGTGAGGAGAGAGAGAGTGAGAGTGAGAGTGAGATTGGATTGAGAGAAGAGAGTGAGAGTGAGAGTGAGGAGTGAGAGAGAGAGTGAGAGAGTGAAGAGTGGAGAGAGTGAGAGAGTGAGAGGAGAGATGAGAGTGAGAGTTGACGAGTGAGAGTGAGAGTGAGATTGAGATTGAGAGAGTGAGATTGAGTGAGATGATGAGGTGAGAGAGAGAGAGTGAAGAGTGAGAGATGAGAGAGTGAGGAGAGAGACGAGTGAGAGTGAGAGGAGTGACGAGAGTGAGGGAGTGTACACAAGGCGTGTGAGAGGAAGAGAGTGAGAGAGTGAGAGTGAAGAGGTGAGAGAACGTGAGAGTGAGAGAGAAGGAGAGAGTGGAGATTGAGAGAGAGGAGAGGAGTAGAGAGATGAGAGAGAGATGGAGAGAAGAGAGAGAGAGAGAGGAGAAAGAGGGAGAGAGAGAGTGAGATTATGGAGGAGAGAAAAGAGAGAGAGAGAGAGAGAGTTTCTATATATTGATATTTCACTCTTCATGGACTACTCTCTTGTCATGCTGCTAACACAAATTGATTCAAGGACCATGATGGGCATTTTGACATGGAGACCGCCATTTGTAGCGTGGCGAACCACTCAGTTCCGTTGGAATGCTTACTGAGCGCTTTCATTCAATCCAGCCGCCTTGGTAAAGCGTAGCAAGCTGCTTGCTAACGCGAACACTCCCTGGGTTTTGATGGGATGACCGGCTGTCGAGTTTGGTAATGCAGGAGTGAAAAGTGGTAGGGTTGATGTTGTCTCTAGTCCGTTTAGGATCTGGAAAAACCATATTCATGGCACCTCGTCGGGCGTCATTAAAAAGAGAGTACAATCTTATGATAATTTATTTTATATTTATTATTTTTATATTTTATATTTTTTATAATATAAAATATAATAATTAATTTAATTATTATATATATATTATTTTATTATATATAAATTATTTATTTTTATATTTATTAATAATTTATTTATATTTATTATTATATTTTATAAATTTATATTTTTATTTAATTTTTTTTATTTAAATTATATTATATTATTTTATTTTTTTATTATTTATTTTATTTTTAAATATATTATAATAATAATTATTAAAATTTAATATTTTTTATAATTAATTTAATTATTAAAATTTAAATATTTTATTATTATATATATTTTTATTTTTATTATTTAATTTTTAAATTTAATTTAATATATTTTTTTAATTTATTTATAATTTTATTAATTATTATTATTTATTATTATTATAAATAATATTTATTATAATTATTATTTTATTTTTTATTTTATTATTTTTAATTTTTTATTATATATATTATATATAATATTAATATTTATTTAATATAATATATATTTTATATATTATTTAATTTATTTATATAAAAATTTTATAATTAAATTATAATTTATTTTATATTTATAATTTATTATATTATTAATTATTAATTTATATATATTTTTATTTTATTAATATTATTAATATTATTTAATTTATTATGTGAAATTTTTTATTATATTTTATATAATTTTTATAAATATTATTTAAAATGATTATTTATATTTTATAAAATCATTATATATTTATATAATATATATATTTATATTTAAATTTTTTTTTATTGATTTTTTATATAATATTTTTTATAAATTTAATTTTATATTATTATTTTTTTATTATTATTTATAATTTTTCATATTATAATTTATATTTTTATTTAAATTATAATATTTTTATTAATTTTTTAATTATTATTATTAATAGTTTTATATAATATAATTTTTTATTTATATAATAATATAAATTATAATTATTTTATATTTATATATTATATTTTTTATATTTTATTATTATTATTTAATATATATTATTTTAATATATATATAATTTTTTTATTAATTTTAATTTAATATATATATTATAAATTATATAAATTATTTATTTATTATATTATAATCTTGTAATTTTTTATTTATATAATATTAATTTATATATTTATATATAAATATTATATTTATTAAAATAAATTTATTATAAAATATTTTTTTTATTTTAATTTTAATTTATTATATTATATTTTTATTTTTTATATTTCATATTATATTTATTATTTATTTTTATTTTAATTATAATATTTATATATATATATATTATTATAAATTGTTTATTTATATATTGATTATTTATATTATTTTATCATATAATTTATTATCTATTAAAATTTAATTAAAATTTATTTTTATATATTATTATTTTTTTTATTATAAATATTTTTAAATATTTTATTTTAATATTATGATATCTTATATTAATATTTTTATATTATTAATATTAATTATTTTATATTTAATGTATATTATTTTATATATTATTATTAATAATACAAAATATTTAATTTATAATTATTTTTTTTATTATATAATTAATAAAAATTATTTATTATTATAAAATTTTATTTAAGATATATTAATATTATTATATTATTTATATAATATTAAAATTTTATAATTTATATTTATTTTAATTTATTGATTATTTAAATATTATTATATAAATAGATTAATTATTTATTTATAATTTATTATTATATTTATATATTATATATTAAATATTATTTAAATTTATTTTATTTAATTTTTTTATTTTTATATAATTTAATTTATTATTATATTATAATAATTATATAATTTATATTTTTTAAATATTTATTTATAATATTTATTTTTATAATTTTATTATATTATTTATAATGTTATATATTATATTAATATTTTTTATAAATTATTGTTATTTTATAATATTTAAATTATTTTATTTAAATTAATTGATTTTTATTAAATATTATATTAAAATTATTTTTATTAATTTAATTTAATTTTATTATATAATATTATTATATATTATTTTAAAATATTATTTTTTTATTTGTTATATTATTATTTTATATTAATTTATATTATATTAATATATTTATTATTAATATATAAATTTTATTTTTATAATTTATTATTTTTTTATATTTTATTAATTTTAATTTTATTTTTATAATTTATTAATTTATTTTTTTTTTTAATTTTATTTTTAAATATTTTATAATATTATTATATATTATTATATATATTTTTATAAAATTAAAATTTATAATATATAATTAATATTAATTAATTATATTTTTATATTATTTTATTATTTATTAATTAATTATTATTATTTTTATTATTTATTAATTATAATTAAAATTTATATTTTTTATTATTATTTTTTAAAATGATTTTATATAATTTTATTTAATTTTTTTTAATTTATTTTTTTATTTATATTTATTTTTATTATATTATATTAATTTATATTTATTTATTAATTTTAATGATAAAATTTTATAAATTATTATTATTTAATTATTATTTTTATAAATTTTATAATATTTTATAAATGTATATTATATATTTTTAAATAAATATATAATTATTAATAATATTTATATTATTTTTAATTATTTTATAATTATTTATAAAAAATTATTAATTATATTTAATAAATTTATTAATTTAATTTTTATAAGTTATATATTATTTATAATTAATTATTTTTTATTTTATATAATTTATAAATTTATTTAATTATTTTATTTATATATTTATTTTATTTATTAATATTATAAATTATTTAATTGTTTTATATTATATATTTTTTTATATAATATAATTATTTATTTTTTTTATAATATATTATTTTTATTTAATATATTATAATTATAATTATTTTATTTATTCATTTAAAATTATTATATAATTAATTTTTTATTATTTAAATAATTTTTTTAAATATATATTTTTTTATATTTATTTTTATTTTATTTTATTTAATTTTATTATATTTTATTAATTTTATTTATATATTTTTATAATTTTATGATATTTTATTTTTTTTATATAAATTATTATATTTATATATTAATATAATTTATTTAATTTTTAATAATATTTATTTATTAATATATAATATTTTAATTATATTTTATAATTTAATTCTATATTATTTATAATATTTATTTTATAATTTTAATTATATTTAATATAATTATTAATTTTTTATAATTATAAAATTATATTATTTATATTTTTATTTTATAATTTATATATTAAATTTTTAGTTTATTATATAATTTTTATTAATTTTATTTATTTATTAATTATAATTTTTTATATATTATTAATTATATTTATATAAATTATTTTTTATAAATTTCTTAAATATTAATATTTTTTATTTAAAATATTTATTTTTATTTAAATAATATAAATTTTTTTATATTAATAATATTTTTTGAATATTATATTTATATATTTTTAATTTATTTATATAATTATAATATTTAAAATATTAATTTTATTTTATTATTTTTATATTAAAATTTTTATTTTTTGAATTAATTATAATTATATTTTATATTTTTATTTTATTAATTAAATAATTTTATTTTAATATTATATAATTAGTATATTAATATTATTAATAATTTATTTTTATTATTATATTATATAATATTTTTTCTTTTATATTTTTATTAATATTTTTAATAAATATTATGTATATTTATATTAATTTTTATATAATTTAATTAATTTTTTAATTATAATAATAAATTAAATATAATATTATATATGTAAATTATATTTTTTATATATAATATATATTATATTTAAATTTAATATTTTTTAATATATTTATTATTTTAAATAATTAATTATTTTTATATATATTATTATTAATTTATTATTTTTTAAATTTTAATATTAATATATATATATTGAAATATATTTATTATTTTAATTATATTATTAAATTATATTTTAATTTTTAATTTAAATTATTATTAATTAAAATAATATGTTATATTAAATATTTAATTTATTATTATTTATTATAATTTATATTTTTATTTATTAATTATTATATAATTTAATTATATATATTAATTATATTTTTATAATTATTTTTAATCAATAAGATTTATTATAATATATTAATTTTTTATTATATTTATATTTTTATAAATATTTTAATTAAAATATTTTATTATTATAATTTTTTATAAAAATATATTATTTATTATTTTTATTTATTAATTTTATTTATTTTATATATTTATTATTATTTTTAAATTTTTTATTATAATTTAATTTTTTATTTTATTAAAAATTATTTATTATTTATTAAATATTTATATTTATTTATTATAATTTTATAATTATTTTAATTTTATATTTTATTTTATAAATTCATTTTATATATTATTTTTTATTTAATTATAAATATATAATTTTTTCTTAATTTTATTATTATTAAATTTTTTTTAATATATATTATTAATATAAAATAATATAATCCTATATATAATAATTTAATATATATATATATATTTATTTATATATTTTATATATTTTAATTATATATGATTATTATTAATTTATTATAAATATTTATTAATTATATATATTAATTTTTTTATTGATAATTTTTAATTATTATATTATTTTATATTTATTTTATATTTATTTTTTATTATTTAATTTTATTTAATTTTATTATATAATATAATTTATATTAATATTTTATTTAAATTATTTTATTATATTATTTTATTATATTTTTATATTTTATTTTTATTTAATAAAATATATATTTTTTTTTTTAATTTTTAATTTTAATTTTAATATTTTTTTATTTTTATTTATATTTTTTTAATTTGTTTTAATTATTATCTTATATTATTATCATTCATATATTTATTTATAATTTTATATTTTTTATTATATTTTTTTATTTTCTTAATTTTATTTATTTTATTTATATATTATTTTTTTATATTTATTTTTATATATTTTATTTTTTATAATATATATTATATATTTATATTATTATTATAATAATATATTATTTTTTATTATTATTAAAATTAAGTTTATATTTTTAAATATTTTAATTAATAAATAATTAAAATTTATTTTAATATATAATTTATATTTATTATAAATATTTATATTTATTTATTATTTAAAATAATTTTTATTATAAATTTATTATATTTATTATTATTATTTATTTTATATAATTATTATAAATTTTATTTTTTTATATAATAATTTTTTTTTGTTATTATTTATAAATTATTTATTATATTTTATTAATATTATTTATTTTTAATTAATATAAATATATATTATATTATTTTTTTTTTAATTATTTTAATAATATAAATATATAAATTAATTTTATATATTATATAATAATATAATTATTTATATTTTATAATATTAATTTAATTTATTTTATTTTATTTAATTATTTTTATTTTTTTTTTATTATTTATTAATTAATTTATTATATTATAATTTAATTATCATATTATATATTTATATATTATTTATTTTAATTTTTATTTAATATATTTATAATTATTTATATTATTAATTTATATATTATATTAATTTATTAAATTTTTTTTTAATATTATTTATTTTAAATTAATTTATATTAATTTATTAATAAATTTTATATATATTTTATTTTTTTTGTTTTAATATTTGATATTTTATTATAATTTTGAATTTTAAATATAATTTAAATTTATTATTATTATTTAATTTTATTTTTAATATTATATAATTTTTATTAATATTATAATATTTTTTTATATATAATATTATATATAATTATTATATTTAATTTATTATTAAAATTATTTATAATTTTTTATATTATTATTAATATTATTAATTATTATTATTTTAAATATTATATTAATTAAAAAATATTTTTATTATATATTTAATTTTTATTTTCCATATATATTTATTTTATTATTTAATTTATATAAATTTATAATTAATATAATATTATTATAAAATAATTATTTATATTTTATCTTATATTAAATTTTATATATTTTATTATTAATTTTTTATTTAATGTCTTTTGATTTTTATATATTTAATATTTTATTATTTAATTTATTATTAAATTTTTATAATTATTATTATTTTTATTATTTTTAAATTTTTTATATATTATATATTTGATTTATTATAATATTATTTTATTTATATATTATATATTTTTATATATATATATTATTAATTTTAAATATTTTATATTTATATTTTAATTTGATATTAATTTATATAAATTTATTTTTAATATATATTTTAAATATATAAAATTATAATTTATTATTATTTATTATTTATTTTATTATTATTATTTTTTTTAAAATATTAATATTATTTAATTTATAGTATATTACTTGTATTAACTATTAATTTTTTATTTTATTTTATGTTTTTATTTTATTAATTTAAATTATATATGTATATTTATATTTAATATTTAATATATATTTATAATAATTTTAATATACTATAATTAATTTTATTTTATTTTATATTTATATTTAATTTATTTATATAATTAAATAAATTATAAATTTTATATATATTTTATATTATTATAATTATTCTTTTTTATTTAATATTTTTTTTTAATATATTTTTAAATTACATTTAATATCTTATATGTATATATATATCTTTTTTAATATTTATTTATATATTATTATATTGTTAAATTATATATTTCTATTATATTTTTTTAATTTAATTTATTTATAATTTTATTTTTATTATTTAATTATATTATTTATTTATTATTTAAAATAATTTAAATTATTTATTATTATAAAATTATTTATTTTATTAATTAATTAATTTTATAATTTAATATTTTTTTTTTTATTAAATTATATTTATTATTAATATATTATTTAATTAATTATAATATAAATATAATTTTATTTTTAAAATATTATTAATTATTTTATGATTTAATTTTTACTATATTATATATTTTATTTTTGTATATATATTTATTTATCTTAATTTATATATATTATATTTTTATTTTTATATTTTATTATTATATATAATTATTTATTATATATTTTAATTAAATATTTATTTTTTTTATTTTATAAATAATTTAATATAATTTTTTTATTTATTTAATTATATTATTTTAAATAATATTTATTTATTTTATAATTTATATTTAATTATTTTATATATTATATATTTTAAATAATTAATAAATTTATATTTATATTTTTTTTAAATTTTATTTTAATAATAATTATATTTTTTTAATATAAATTATTTATAATTTTTATATATTATTTATTTAATTTATTTAAATATAATAATATTTATTGTTTATTATTAATAAATATATATTTTTAATATTAATTTTATTATTTTATTATTAAAATTTTATTATTAAATTATTATTATTTAATAATATCTATTTTATATTTTAATATATTTTAATAAATAATATTATATTATTTAATATTTTTAAATTAATTTTTAATTTAATTATATTTAATTTTAATTTATTATTATTATTTTATTAATTTATTATTTATATTTTTTATTTATATATTTATTATATTTAATTTATTATATTTATTAAATTATTTTTATTATATTAAATTAAATATAATATATATTTATATATTAATTATTTATTTTATTAATTTTATAATTATTATATCTTATATTATTTAATATTTTTATAATTATTTATAATTTATTTATTTTATTATATTAATTAATTTTATTATTATATTGATTATTTTAATTATAAATTCATATATATTTTATTATATTTTATTATATAATTATAATTTTTAATTTATTTTTTTAAATAAAATATTTTATAAAAAAAATTTAATATTATTAAATTATTTATTATTAATTTTTATTATTTATACATTAAAATATTTAATATTTATTTATTATTTTTTTAATATTTATATTTATTATTTTATTTAATTATTTTATTTTGTATATTTAATTATAATTAATAAATTATTTTATATATTAAAATTTATAATTATTATTATTTTTATTATTATTATATTATTATTTATTTATCTATAATTTATATATTTTTATATATTTTTATTTTAATTTATTTTTTTATTTTTATATATTTTAATTTATAATTTTATTTTATATTTTTTTATTAAATAATTTAATTTTTATATTAATTATAAATCTAATTTTATATTTAATAATAATTATTAATATTTATTTTATTATTTTAAAACATCGATTATTTTATATTTTTTTATTTATTTATTTATTTATTTTAATAATATATATATTATTATAATTATATTTATATATTTTTATTAATAAATATTTTTTTTAATTTAAATATATTTTATTAATAATTTATTTTTTTAAAATTTTATTTAACAAATTAATTTATGTATATATTAATTATTTTTTATTAATATTATTTTATTATATTTATAATAATTTATATATTTTTTTATTTTTATTATTAATTTTTTTTTAATTATAATATCATTTATTATAATTATATTTATAAAATTATTTCAATTTTATTATTTAATATTTTAAAATATAATAACATTATTTCTTTATATTTAATATTATAATAAATTATATATTTTATTTATTTAAATTTATTATATTATAAATTTTTTATATAAATCTATTATTTAATTATATTTAATATATATTTTAATATTTTTTAATTTTTTATTATTATTTTTATTTATATTATTATACTTATTAATAATTATTTTTATAATTTATATTATAATAAATATTTATATATTATTAAAATTTATTTATTATTTAATTTTAAATATATGTATTTTTTTTTTTGGTATGTATTAATAATAAGATATTTTATATTATATAATTTTTATTTATTAAAATATTAATAAATAATATTTATATTAATTATATTAATTATTTAATTATTATTATTTTTTTAAAATTATTATATATTAATATTTATAATATTTATTTATATAATATTGATTTTAGATTATTTTATTTAATATTAAATTTAATATATTTTTATTTTATATTAATTAATTATTATTATTTTATTATATTATTTATATTTATTTATTATAATTTTTATTATTATATATTTTATAATTAATTTTAAAAATATTTTTATATATTTAAATATTATATATTTAATTTTTTATTTTTAATTTATATATTTATATTATATATTAATATTTAATTATATATTTTTATATTATTAAATTTATATTTTTTATATTTATTAATATAAATTTTAATATAATTTTTTAATTAAATATTAAAATTAAATAATTATTAATTAATTTTTTATTTAATTTTATTTTTTTTTATTTTATTTTTAAATTATTTATATTATTATATAAATAAATTTAATAAATTTAATTTATTATTATATTTATTATATTATTTATTATTTTTATTTTATATATATATAAATTTTTTTAATTATTTATATTAATTAAATTTTTTTACTTAATTTAATTAATATTTTTATTATATTATAATATTATATTATTATTTTATTAATTAATTTCTTAATATATTGACATATTATTTAATTTATATTTTTTTTTAATTATTATTTAAATTTTTATTAATTTTTATTATAATATTATTATTTATATATATTATATATATTTATTTAATTTAATTATATATTATTTATTATTATTATTATTTTATATTATTTTTTATTTTTATTTTAATATTTTTATTTTTTATTATTAATATTATTATTTATTTATTTAAATATATATATATTATTATTTTATTATATTATTTATATTTTTTATATTTTATATATATTTATTATATAATTATATTTATTTATTTATTATTTTTATTTTTTAAATTAATATTATATATTGTTATTTATATATTATATTATTATTTTTAATTTTTTTATATATTTTATATATTTATTATAATTATTTATTTTTGTTTAATTATATATAATTTTTAAATTTATAAATATATATTTTATTAATATTATTTATTTATAATATTAATATAATTTTTTTTATTTAATTTATATATTTTTTTATTTATAATTTTAATATATATATTTAGTTTATAATAATTTTATTTATATTAATTTATATATATTTATTATAATTTATTTTATATTATATTATTAATTATTTATTAAATTTATTAAATTATTATAAAATTTTATTTATTAATTATATTATTTTAATTTTTAAATATTTTATTTATTTTTTATTAATTATTTATTTTATATATTTATATTATTTAATTATATAATTTTAATTATTTAATATTTAATATTATTTAATTTAATTTATTTAATTATTATATAATTTATTTATATATAATTATAATTTAAATATATTTCATTTATTAATTAATATTATATTAATAAATATAATTTTTATAATATTATTATTTTAATTAATTTATTATATATTTATAAATATTATACTAATATATATTATATTATTTTATTTAATTAATATTATAATTTTTATTATAATATATATATTTTTTATATTTTTAATATTTTATAAATTTAATAATTATTTTTATATTATTTTAAATAATCTAATTATTATATTATTAATTATTATTTTTAATATTTATATTTAAAATATTATTAATATTAATATTTTAATTATTTTTTATTCAATTTAATATTTTATATAATTTATTTAATTATTATAATATAAAAATTATTATAATTAATATATATTAAAAATATTAATAATTATTTTATTATTTTTAATATTTTAATATTAATTTATATTTATATTTTTTTTTAATTTTATTAAATTTATTAAATTAAATTATATATTTAATATATTAATAATTTTTTTAATTATATATTTTAATATTAATTTATATAATTTATTATTTTAATTTATATTTATTTATAAATTTATTTATTTATTAAATATTATTTTTATTATATTATTATTATTATTTATTATTAATTTAATTTATATATTTATATTTTATTATTAATTTTTTATTTATTATATTAATTTTATTTTATTTTTTATAATATTATATTTAATATATTATTATATATTTATTCTATATTTTATATTATATTTATTAATTATTTATATATTTAATTTTATTTTATTCATAAATATTATAATATAAACTGAATTTTATATAATTTTTAAATTATATTTATTAATTATAATATTAATATTTTAATTAATTATTATATTATAATATTTATTTATTTTAATCTTATATTAATTTTATGATATTATTTATTATATTTATTTTAAATTTATATATTTAATTATTATTATTTTATTTTTATTTATATTATATATTATATTTTTAAATTATATTTAATTAATTTAATTTTTTTTTAAAATTTGATTTATGTTTATAAATTAATTTTTTTTTTATAATTTTAAATTAAATATTTTTTTTTTAATTTAATTATTATTATTATTTATAATTTTTATAATAAATTTAAATAATTATTTTTTATTTATATTTTTTATATTAAATATAATATTAAATTATTTATTTTCATTTTATAATTTTAAATTGAAAATTTAAATATTATATTCTATTTATATAAATTTATTTTAATTTTATAATATATTTTTTATATTTAATTTTATTATATAATTAATTTATATTTTTAATTATTTAATTATTATTATATATTATTTTTTATTTATATATAATATTAACTTTATATTTTATATTTATAATTATTTTATATTTTAATTTAAATTAATATTAATTAATTTTAATAATTTTATTATTAATTATTTATTAATTTTTTTAAATATTTATTAATATTATTTATTTATATATTTTATTATTTAATTTTATAAATATATTTATATTTTAATATATTCTTTATTATTAATATTTTTTATTATATTTTCTTTTATATATTCTAATCTTATTTATTTCTTTAATTATTTATAATTATTATATTATTTATTAATTTTTATTTATATTAATATTATATTAATTATTTTTTTTTTATTTGATATTTTTATTTTTAATATATTAATAATTTATTTATTTTTTATTTTATATTTATTATTATTTTTTTTTTTATTTTAATATAATTTTTAAATTTATTATTATATTTTATATAATATTATATATAATTATTTTTTATATATAATATTTATTTATATAATATATTTTATATATCTATTATTAATTATTTAATTATTTATTAATTATATTAATTTTATAATTATAATTATATTATAATATTTTTATTATTTATGTATTTTTTATTATTTTTTTATAATATATTATGTTATAAATTTATAATTATTTTAATATATTATTATTTTATATAGATTATATTTTTTTAATTTATTTATACATATATATTAATTATTATATATTATTATTTAATTTTTTAATAATATTATTTTATTATTATTTATTTTTATTTTTAATTTTTATTCTTTATATTATAATTTATATTTTAACTTTTATTTCGTCTCTCGATGTGTCTTGTGATCGAGGGATGACGTATGGTAGATTTGGTAGGAAGGGGTGAGTATTGGTAGTATTGGTAGAGGGGGTGACATATGGTAGATTGGTAGTGGGATGATGTATGTAGATTGGCTAGGGGAGTGACGCATGGTAGATTGGTTTATGGGGGATGACGTTATGGTAGGTTGGTAAGGGGGATGATGTATGGATAGATTTGGGAGGGGATGATGACGTTATGGTAGATTTGGGAGGGAGGGATGTATGTGTGGCTAGATTTAGGTGGCGGATGATGTGGTGGTAGATGTGGGAGGAGGGATGATGTGTGGGTAGATAGGTAGGGGAGCGATGTATGGTAGATTGGGAGGGCAGGTATGATGTGTGGTAGATGTAGGGGGATGATGTATGGAGATTGGGAGGGATGAGTTGGTAGATTTGGGAGGGAGGATGACGTATGGCAGATTGGAGGGAGGGATGATGTTGGGTAGAAGGTAGGGGATGATGTGATGGCAGATTTGGAGGAGGATGACGTATGTAATTGGGAGTGGTGATGGATGTGAGATTGGTGAGGGAGGGATGATGTATGGTAGATTGGGAGGAGGGATGACGTATGGTTAGATTGGGAGGAGGATGACTGGATGGTGATTGGGAGGTAGGGATGATGTATATGGTAGATTGGTGAGGGAGGATGATGGAGGTAGATTGGTGAGGGAGGTGATGTATGGTAGATTGGGAGGGAGGGATGACGTATGGTAGATTGGGAGGGATGAGGGTAGATTGGGAGTGGAGGGATTGATGGATGGTAGGATTGGGGGAGGATGATGGATTGTAGATTGGGAGGAGGGTGATGGATGGTAGATTGGGAGGGGGGATGATGTATGGGTAGATTGGGAGGGGAGGGATGACGTATGGTAGACTTGGAGTGGATGATGGATGGTAGATTGGGAGGGAGGGATGATGGATGGTAGATTGGAGGAGGGATGACGTATGGTTGATTGGGAGGGGGGGTGATATGGTAGATTGGTAGGAGGGATGATGTATGGTAGATTGGTAGTGGGGTGACGCATGGTAGATTGGGTAGTGGGATGACGTATGGTTAAGGATGTGAAGGGGGATGATGTATGTAGACTTGGAGGGGGATGACGTATGGTAGATTGGGAGGGAGGGATGATGTTGGTAGATAGGTAGGGATGATGTATTGGTAGACTGGGAGGGGGATGATGTGTGGTAGATAGGTAGGGGGAGATGATATGTGGTAGATTGGGAGGGGGATGATGTGTGTAGATAGGTAGGGGATGATGTTGGTAGATTGTGAGGGATTGATGTATGGTAGTTGGGAGGGAGTGGTTGATGTGTGGTAGATAGGTTAGGGGGATGAGTGTATGGTAGATTGATGAGGAGGAGAGTGGGGAGGGTTTGATGTGTGGTATGATATGGTGAGGAGTGATGATGTATGGTAGATTTGGGAGAGGATGATGTGTGGTAGATAGGTAGGGGGATGATGTCTATGGTAGATTGGGAGGAGGATGATGTATGGTAGATTGGGGATGGGAGGGTTGATGTGATGCGGTAGATAGGAGTGGGATGATGTATGGTAGGATTGGGAGGGAGGGATGATGTGTGGTAGATAGGTAGGGGATGATGTTATGTAGATTGGGAGGGGATGAGATGGTAGATTGGGAGGGAGGGATGAGATGGGAGATTGGGAGGGAGGGTGATGTATGGTAGATTGAGGAGGGGATGTGGATGGAGATTGGGAGGGAGGGATATGAGATTATGGTAGAATTGGGAGGGATGATGGATGGTAGATTGGGAGGGAGGGATGGATGATTATGGTAGATGGGGGGAGGGATGAGTATGGTAGATTGGGAGGAGGATGATGGATGGTAATTGGAGGGAGGGATGGATGGTAGATTGGGAGGGATGATGGATGTAGATTGGGAGGGAGGGATGGATGGTAGATTGGGAGGGAGGATGACGTATGTTCGGACGACTTTTGTTTTTCCTTCCCTGTATTGCTGTTTACTACCTATCTCTGATACCATGCAGGTTGCCATACTCCAAGATGGGTCGGATCAACACCGGAAGGTTAACAACATGTGTTCAATGTAAACAATGCGATGGCAGTACTCGAGTGCTGCCCAGGTCGTCATTTTCCGTTTTACTCGATCATCTCGTGACAACAATTTCCCGAACGAATTGATTGTTTGCAGCGACTACAGAGCTCGTCGAAAATACTCGATGAAGAGTGGAATAAAAAAATAAAAAAAAATGGGGAGTAGAATAAATAAATAAGGATGAGGTAGAAGAGGAGGAGGAGAAGGATCTTCCTCGGACCTCCCACTGTCACGGTTATCTTATCTATGGACCCTACCATTGTGTATTATTGTGGAGGGGGGGGAGGAGTTTTGCATGTTTGTAGATCTTGAATAATTAGGAAGAATAGTCGAGTTATAATTTGAAATATGAAATGTACGTTTCAATAATATTATGAGTACACGTAACAGGGGTATGATTGTTGACACTTCATTGGTTGTAGTATCGTTTTTAATGCGACTACGGCGGCATTTTCGATAAGTACGAAAACCTCTCTGATCACTTGCTCCACCGGGCAGATGAGCGGCTTGCAAAGCAGTAGATACGGAACGGCTGGCTTGGAAAGCGACAGCAAGCTGCTTGCGTAATTGAACACACCCCTGTGTTCCGTTGAAAAGCGGCTTACCTCAGCAAAATGGCCGCCGTCGTCGAATTCAAAACGATTTGTGGCATTTCTTCGATCGACTTTCGGAGGGGACATAATGAAACGTGCGGTTCATATTTTTATTCTTATTTCTACTTTTTTATCTTAATTCTTTAAAATATACAAAAATGTAAAACTCCTCCCCCCCCCCCAGCCCGAAATGCAGAGTGGTAGGGCCCATAGATAAGATAATAGAGACAGTGGGAGGTCGGAGTAAGACCCTCTTCCATCTCCTCTGACATTAAAAATTTTTATTTCTTCCTCTTTCCTTTCTTCCCCTCTCTCTCCACCTTCATCCAGTACTCTGTAGACGTTACGAACACAATGCATTAGTTTTGGGGGAAGTTATCATAAGAGGATCGAGTACAACTGAAAACACGGCCACCACAGCGTTGTTTCCATGGAGACCGCCATGTGTGATGTGATCAATAAAATTTACTTCAAAAATTATAAAGTGTATTTCCAAGAATGTTCATCAGCACATTGTCCACCGATGGTCGACCCGCTGATATTATGGAATTGGATCTTGGAGAGAGTTACACAGAAGAAGGATCTGGGGGGGCAAGAGAGAGAGAGAGAGAGGGAGGGGGAGGGGTAAGCAAACTGCTCGGCAGCCCCAGGTAAAGTAACAGGGTTTTCGGTTGTAGTCGTCAGGGGTAAATTATAAATCAAGAGCTAATGTTAACACGGTGTAGAAGCCTCATCCTGAATACTGTGCGTAGTTTTCCTCACCACTACTCAGGAAGACTTGCAGGAAGCTTGATGGTGGATGGGTCTTTGTGTGTGCATCGTATTGAGTGTGATGACTGTTGAGAGGGACGAGTCAAGGGATGTTGTTTATTGGTGTTATATATTCTTTACCCACCCTTCTCAACACCCCCCCCCCCCCCCCACCCACTCACCCAACCCAAGAAAAAAAACATTCCCCATTTTTACCTGCCACGTGGACGTCTCGCAGGTCTGTCTACAAGAGCTCACGAGGTTCTACACACAAGGAGAGACAAAGAAATTCGACGCAGGAGGAAATCGGCCCATCATTGCCTGTGCCACATCAACACCACAGCACAAGAAAGGCAAAAATGTTTTTCTTTTTTTGTGTTTCTGGTTGTTCTTTATGTATTTGTTTTTTGTAATAT
>CM068953.1:146499981-146518691 GCA_035128595.1 Eptatretus atami
GCTTGATTTCTGATCCTCAGTTTGGTTTCAGGCAAGGTCACTCTTCCCTGGAGATGCTGCTTCTGCTCTCGAACAATGGATGGAGGTACTCAATGCCAGACATGAAATCAGAGCCATATCCCAAGACGTATCGCGTGCTTTTGAAACGGTATGGCAGCCTGCCCTGCTCACCAAACTCTCCTCCGATGGTATCAAAAGCCATCTCCACTCATGGCTCACAGACTTCCTCTCCTGTTGCAGTCAACGTGTGGCCCTAAATGGAGTTCTCTTATCCCCTCTTCCTGTCCAGGCTGGAGTTCCTCAAGGCAGCGTTCTGGGCCCTGTTCTTTTTCTGGTTTTCATAAATGATCTCTCCGATTCTGGAAAATCTTCTTTATCTCTTTGCTGATAACTCCACCACCTGCCATACCATCTGTCATCCCTCAGACCGGCAAGCCGCAGCTTCTTCGCTCACTGCAGATCTGGATAAAATCACAAGGAGAGATTGACCAGTTCGTCAATTGTAGGGAGTTAACATGACAACTCTGCTGTCCGTTTGCACAAAGAAGAACAGCGTTTAGTGATCCGATTTTATGTGGGCTGAAGATGTATTAAACAAGGAGCAGAAATACATTGCAGACCTCAGCACAATTTCACTGGAAACAGTGCTTTACCTGCAGCGGAGTGTGTGATTGAATTACGATGAACGAAAAAACGGTCGGCACAAGTGTCACTGATGATGAACATCTGGAACGCACCATCCACTCCACAACAACAAGAAAACATTGAATGAGTCTGTGCCATGGTTTGGATAACCAATGGTCGACTGGTGAATGAAGTGGCACAACATCTGAAACATCAGTCATGGTTCTGCACAATGAAATTAACACCACCGACTTGACTTTTCATAAAGTATCTGCTAAAGACAATTCCAAAACAACTCTCAGAAGAGCCAAACACAAACTGTGACAATCTGGCCCAAAGCTTTAGAACGCTTTCGTCACGAAGGGAATGCTTATTTTGAGACGCCTTACGTCACTGTAGACGAGACTGATCCAGCATTAATGAGCCAGAGAGGCACAACTCCAGAGTATTGATGGAACATCTGACATCACCATCAAAAAGAAGTCAAAAGTCAACCATCAGCTGGAAAAGTGATGTTCACACTTTATGGGACTCACAAGGCTTTACGATTGTGAACCTGCAAGGAGGAGGCACAACGGTAAACAGTGTCCGTTATTGGAAATGTTCCGGACCAGTTGAACCGCTATTCGATGGAAACGCTGAGGGCTACTGTAAAAAGGTGTTGCATTGTTGGCATGATAATGTCCTATCCACACACTGCCACCCATACTGTGGAAACCCTCCAGCAATTGAACTTTGAGGTGTTGGAGCATGCCCTCCGTACAGTCCTGACCTGGGGCTTTTCTCGGCGCTTCACCTGTTTTTGTCCACTCAACGCTTAAAGAGGCCGCCCAACTTTGCCAGTGACCAACAAGTAAAGAAGCGTGCGTTTGTGGCTTATCACTCAGACAAAAACATTTTTTTCTGAGGGTAAGCAGTAATTGTGAACCAATGGACTGTGTGTTCAAAGGAGGGGGGCCCATTGGAAAATTGATGCTCTTATGCATGCTCAATTGTAGTTATATTATTCAGATAAAAATATATTGCAGAACTTTTGACTCACCCTCCCTATATCCACCTTGATTATAATTATTTATAAATATACACTTTACCATCACAGCTACCCTAACATAACCACCATAAATTCATTTATTTAATTGTTGTCAATTTAACCCCTCTCACTACAGGACACATACATTTATTTATAGTATTAAATGTAAAAGCTACACGTCCCGTTTTTAAGGTGGCGTGGGGGTTGTATCCTTAATGAGGACTTGCATCCTTGTACTTCATAATTTTTTCTTTATGAAATCCAGAAATCCGCACCATAAAACAAATCGTACTGAGACAGAATCTGAATGTTGCTGCTGTCCTGTTTGGCCTATTATAGAGATGGACACGTACTCTGCAAGGAATACATGGCGTTTATGATATAGCGGGAAACTGAGAATGTCAAGTCGAGCTACGAAGGGAGAGCGCGTTCGGGATCAGTTCTGAACGAAAACCTTACGTCACGAAAGAAGAGCTTTTACAGTAAGAAGCTTGTGGACTTTTTTGATCTTGCCACTTGAATAGTTATTTTGACAGGAGGATGAAAGCTTGAGAGCCGCTCCCTCTCCCACCACAGACAGGCTTGTGTTCCAGCAGTTTTACATCAACATCAACTGGTCTGCCCACCTCCCCTTTCAGCTTTTTTCTTCCACCCTCATGAGGTCCAACCCAGGCATCATTACTAAGACTTCGAATATAAACCATGTTAACACTCCACATATCCAATAAATGCTGGCACCTTAACTCTTTTGTCCTCTTCTCTCAACTGCATGATGAATTGCTCGCATGAGTCTGTCCAATCAGGAATCTCTCTCCACTTCCTTTAAAATGTTGAACCCATGGCCATCACATCTAAATCCCTTATTGCTATTCCCAATCTTTTATATTCTCATTTCAGTCCTTCTGTCCATTGCACTTTTCCACAATTAATCCAGTTTTGTAGCTTTTCTGTGTTTTTTACATGGTTCCTCCTTACGAGTCCACTCGATGTCCTTTGTGCTTGCTATTGTACATCCTGCTGAATGCTGCCCATGTGTTTTGTTCCTTCCACTTGTATGCCCTCCTTCTATGCAACTCAATGTGTCTTTCACTGTCAACTTCACTCCCCTCTATAACTCGAGTGTTCATGATACTCCGCACAGTGTTTCAAGTATACTGTAACTTCAATTGTGTTGTGTGTGTGTGTGGTGTGTGTGTGTGTGTGTGTGTGTGTGTGTGTATCCCCTGCATAACTCCAGAACTATAAAACCTAGCAGCCTGAAACTTTGCATGCATAACAAAGGAACTCCAAGAAGGTGCAAGAGTGAAACTGGGTGTTTGGGTTCAATTAAAAGCACCCTTTTGAAGATAATTTAATGGCCTTATTTAATTATATTGTTCAAAGAGGCGCATCCTGGCCACCTCACTCTCTATGTGGTCTGAGGCGCATCCTGGGTTGCCTCGCTGGGGTCGAAGTCACATTTTTTGGCCGCTCAACAACGCCTTGATTGGAAACAGGCCGCAACGGTTTTATTAATGATAATGAAGCTCATGATGTTTGTGTTTTTTTTTCACTTTCCTCATTGTATGCCTCATCAACATACCTATAATGTTGCATACATCAATTTTGTCAGTGCTTCTTCTTCTTCTTTTCTTCGGCTGCTCGTTAGGGGTCCCCCACAGCGGATCACCCGTCTCCATTTCGCTCTATCTCCAACATCTTCCATTGACAACTCCAACCACCCGCATGTCCGCTCTCACCGCATCCATGAACCTCTTCTTTGGCCTCCTCTTCTCTCCTACCTGGCGGCTCATCCTCAGCAATCCTTCTCTCTCCGATATACTCCGCTTCCCTCCTGTGCAACATTCCAAACCATCTCAATCTCGCCTCTCCTCATTTGTTCCAAACCGTCCTACCGGCTGTCCCTCTAATATACTCATTCCTTATCCCTGCCATCCTCGTCACACCCAACGAGAATCGCAGCATCTTTAACTCTGGCCACCGCTCCAGCTCCGCTTCCTGTCTTTTGTCAGCGCCACCGCCTCCAAACCATACAACAAAGCTGGTCTCACTAACCGTCTTATATACTTCCCTTCCACCTCTTGCAGCTACCCTTCTGTCACAAATCCACTTCCCTGCAACTCTTCCCACCCACTCCATCCTGCCTTGCACTCTCTTTTTCACTTCTCTACCACACTCTCTCCGTTAACTTTTTTTGGCAGTTGATCCAAGTATTAAACCCATCCACCTTCCCCACCTCAATTCCTGCAACCGCACCATACCACCACCCTCCCTCTCATTTACGCCATGTACTGCAGTCTTACCTTCTCCGACTGACACATCCCTCTCTCCAGTGCGTACCTCCACCTCTCGAGGCTCGCCTCAGCCTGCTCCCTACTCTCCTACAGATCATGATGTCATCCGCGAACATCATAGTCCATGAGACTCCTGTCTGATCTCGTCCGTCAACAAACTGTCCATCACCATTGCAACAGAAAAGGGCTCAAGAGGTCGATCCTTGTGGCAAATCCCACATCTACCTTAAACCGGTTCCGTCATTCCTACCGCAGCACCTCACCGCTGTCACACTGTCCTCATACATATCCTGCACCACCCCACATACTTCTTTGCACTCAGACTTCCTCATACAATGCCACAACTCCTCTCTTGCACCGCTATCATAAGCTTTCTCTAAATCCACAAACACACAATGCAACTCCTTCTGGCCTTTTCCCTATACTTCTCCCATCAACATTCTCAAAGCAAACATCGCATCAGTGGTGCTCTTCCTGCATACAAAGCCATATTGCCTGCTCAACAAATCATCACCTCTCCTCTTAACCTAGCTTTCACTACTCTTTCCCACAACTCATGGTGTGGGCTAACAACGTTATACCGCTGTAATTACCACAGCTCTGCAACATCACCCTAGTTCTTAAATCGGAACCAGTACACTTACCTCCACTCCTCGGGATCCTCTCACTTCCAAGAATTTAATTAAACAATCTGGTAAAAACTCCACTGGCCATCTCTCCAAACACTTCCATGCCTCCACTGGTATATCATACTGGGCCAACCACCTTCCACTCTTCATCCTCTTCATAGAAGTCCTCACTTCATCCTTACTGATCCACCCCACTTCCTGATTTACTATCTCCACCTCTTCCAACCTTCTCTCTCTCCTCATTTTCTTCATCATCAGCTCCTCAAAAGTACTCCATCCACCTCTCTCAACACACTCTCCTCGCTTGTCAGCACATTTCCATTGTGTCCTTTATCACCCTGACCTGCAGACACATCTCCCAGCTTCGGTCCCTCTGGCCTGGCCATCGGTACAAACCTTTCCCGCTTCCCTTTGTACCAACTTCTCATACAGCTCGCCATATGCCTTTCCTTAGCCTTGCCACCTCTCTCTTCGCCTTGCGCCGCCACTTCTTGTACTCCTGTCATACTTTCTGTGCTATTAAGTGCTATCGTTTTCAAATTCGGAGCTTGGAGTGATTTTCATGCATTTAATGTATGATGCAATTTGCCAACGATCTACCTCACAGAACTAATTCAAGTATATTATAAGAAATATTAATTGAGTTTAGAAAGAATCGGGATCATGTGGATTAAATGACTCAATCTGGAGTGAAATCTGAAAAAGCTAAAGGAAATCGGCGATGTTCTTTTTTTTGCGGGATGTGCCATCACCAATCGCTGCTATCACTTGCCCAAGCCAGCCGTTCTTATCAACAATTAATTGGAGTCCTTGCTTGAATGCTTAAGCCACTTTCGAGTGCCCTTCAGTCGATAGCGGTACAGTTCATATCCTGATCGGGATGTACAGTCGGCAGTTGCTATAAAAGGTAGAGGTATGTATGCAGCACACACGGACATGGTACATTGTGGATAGGTTTTTATCTGTAAAGGGACTCTCCACGGGTGTGTGTACATACCTGCATGCTTGGTTACGTCGGTGCCGTGGTGGCAAAAGTTTCATCCGTATCTTGGAGGTTTAAATTTAAGCCTCAGCAGGAGGTAGCCTCAGCAGCGTACGAGCGATCGGTTTTCATTTGTCCTCGTGAATGTTCTAAAGCAATTGGTTATTTAATTGACTCGGTGGTGCTTACAAAGGGTTATATGTTCCTCTTGTGAGTTTAAAGCAAAATACATTGGTAACACCGCATTTCCGAGCCGTTTACCATAATTAACGTGTTTTCTGATTGCAGCGCCAAATTTGTTTTTTTCCACCTGCTGCCAATATACGGTAAAACGAAAAGACTTCCTATTCATCTTCAAAATATAACATTAGATTAAATAAAGCTGTTCCTCGATCATAAACTTGATGACAGACAAAAGACGGACGGACTGAACCAATTGCTTTAATCCTGCTTTTTGCTTGTGTTGCACGCTAATTCATGAGCCTTATTTCTGGAGTAAAATTATTTAATGGAGTGTCCTTTCATTATGTATCAATTGTGTTGAACTGACAACAGGAGGCCACATAATCATGACCACTGTAATCATGACCATAATCATTGTAATCCATAAGACTTGATTTCTTCCAAGAAGACTTTGGCGAGATATTACTGCCCAGCTATGGTGGAATTTTTGATGCCCTTTCCCCTTTATGCACGCGGCTAAAGTAACAGCTCGACCCATACAATTTACTCTAATGAATCCATGCGAGGAACTTCAATGCACGAGGAAGCATTAGGCCCATCAAGCCTGAGCTATGAATGCAACCCGATCCTTCATAAAGCAGCCAATTCAAATGTCTAGCTTCTTTGCCCACCAAGCCTTGACTTTCCAAACCTCCAGGTACAATACAATAGGAGGGTCCACAAATGAGTTGTGAATTTAACCAGAATGACATGACTATCTTCAGCTAGCTACGACTGTTTACCCTGCATGTTAATACGGCAGTTTTTTGTGGAATTTTGTAAAGGACGATGCACGGTATCTGTGCTTCTTCTTGTTGCAGAACCTTTCCAAGAGAGCAGGCAGATACTGCACTTCACACATGAAGCTCTACATCGACAACAAGGACGTGAAATGCCCGTCTGCGTTCGATTACATAGAATTCACACGCTCGCTTTTCCAGAACTACGCTTAGCTCTCTAAAGCACCATGGAACCTCACCACCGCTCTTGCTCTGCACTGTGCGATGTCTGTCCAGGTGTAATCACAACACTAATTTTCCCCTCTATGTATAAGTACTTAACTATTACATACACTGCTTTTAATGTGTAATCATTTTTCTATTGTCGTGTGTGGTGTGAGCCAAGCCCAACGATAGCTTGTTGTGATTGTTTGTTGTTTCTTCAAAATCGTAAATTTTCTTTCATCCTCGTAGGGAAAACACCACTGATTTAACCACACGTATCAACAAAATCCAGGTCAACTACTGCTCGACTAATTTGGCCTGCAGGATCTTATGAAATGAAAACTTTTTTTAAATGTTAATACGCGCATGCACGGTGACTCCACGATGATATCATAACCAGGCTTTTTGTACCATGAACCCAAAGAAAGTTTGTAATTTGCCAACCCTGTCTACAGTCTACATGATTATTCTTTGATCCTGCCAATCTCTTTCCCAGATAAAGTGACTCGTCATTCCAACGGGCTTTGCGCGTCATAGATGGTGATTCTGAACAATCGTCTTTCTATGTTTTTTTCATGACATTGAATTTTTCATTCGGACCTTTGTGACAATCGCTCCCATTTTCCGTAACCTGCAAGCATTCCTTGGACCATTGTTGCACTACATTTAACCTTCGACTGTTCTGCTGCCACCATAAAAAAACGGAGTCGTGGAACTAGTATTGTGCGTGTGTCGTCTTGTAGCTCCTGTGGTGTTTCTGCATGCTGTTCTCAATAAATGCTTGCATTATAATGGCAAACTGTTTATTGAGTATGGTGTTGTAAGAAAAGAAAAGAATAACTGCAGCAGGGTAATAATTTTGTGGCCAATGCAGCAGGGTAAAAAGAACTTCACTACTGTGGCCCGTCTTGCATGGATCTCAATCTCCATCTTGATTCAATGACCAAGTCTCTGGAAGCTTCGAGATCTGGTCCATATGCCGTGCAGCAACTGACCACTCTTGTCGGTTTGTGGAGTCCTGAGGTTTGTTTTTGGTGCTTTTCCAGTGGAACTTTTCAAATTTCTTTATGACACCGATGCTATTGTTGCTTAAGAATACTATAATTGGCCCCAAATTCTTATTTGTACATTGTGTTGTATAACATCCTTGTAATTCATTTAAAAGTACAATTATATCCACTAATGTAACTTATTCTACATTTAATAATTTTGATATGTTCAAGCTACTCTGAAGTTGTGATCCTTCAATCGATCAATCAACGTACCAGACTTTACAGATGATTGTATTGATGAAGCAGTTTCTTTTGGCAACGGGTTCGGAGTACGTTGGGTTGTTTGCCATTACGTTCCCATCAGAGCAGGAATTTGGTAATTTATTTGCACCGGCAATTAGCTTCGTCTACTATTCACGAAGGACACTCCTTGTGTGCACATGTGAAAAGGCAGGCACTTGGTGATAGCAGCGGTAGCTTAACATCCCACCAACTATGTCTGGATGATGGGACGCTCAGCTTTACGTCCATCAGAGGATGGCACTACGCATTTATGCCTTGCCTGCGATCGCCAGGGATGACAGTTTATACTGGGCCAAATTCAAACCTAGGATAGACAGCTCAAGATGTGTGTGTGCGCGCACGCGTGCCCCTAGACTATCCTGCTCCTAGCCCTGTGATCCTTCGGTCACAATTAAGATGTGAAGGGAGCTCCACCACTTGCAGAAATTAAGAATCCTTTGCTTTGATGAAGAAACTCAGGAGTGACCTGGAAGTATTTTGACTGATGAGTACACAATCTGCAAGTTGCTCTGCAGACTATTTTTGGTAGTGTGGTTTACTTTTAAGTTTGCAACTGATGATTGATAAGGCTTGAGAGTTTGAAGAACTAAATTTGTTCCAGGGCTTGAATGCACATCTGGATGGTGAGTATGTGCATCTTGATTGGACGTCTTGTGACGCTCTGCAGCGACATGAATGAATGTCTTGACTTAAATTACATCTTCCAGGTGTTGCACCAGCTCTTTAATTGTTGGTTGAGGGATGCAGCTGCCACCAATGTCATTAGGATGTGTCATTCGATTCATTTTGCAAATTCCTGAATGGTTTTCAGAGAGCTAGACAGTCTGAAGAACAAACGCGACCCGAAAAAGTTAACTTGAGGTGCTTGAGCCTTCACACTTGAGCATATAAGATGCCATCCGGAGTTGCATGTCGATTCCATTTGGTATGGAAAATTTGAGCCAGAAATGGAGGCAACTCCAGATGCCATAAAGCTTGCCAAGCAGAGTGCTTCCAGACGGTCGAAAAAAGCCCAATGTCTTTATTGTATGTCAAGAAAGTAGTCTTTATCCAGTTTGAGAATCAGGGCTCCACATATAAGGAAATTTGATGCAGGAAGAGGCCAATCGGCCCATCATGCCCATTAGTTTCTGCCAACATCCATGTACCCCTCTATCCCAATATTTCTGGGTACCGAATTCCAGTTCATGCCCATCTGCCGTTTCTGCTGCCATGACCTTCCAGGGAGACATTCCATACATTAACTCCTCTCTGACAAAAGACCCTTGCCGTAGTCGTTCTAACTCTCCTCTTCACTTTCGAGCAATGCCCTGGTCTTATTGCTGTCTATTCTGCTGGACAAAAACTCTTCCACATTTCTGTCTAAACCCTTCATCATAAAACTCTCATCAGATCCCCTAAATCGCCTTCTTTCTCATGTAAAAAGGCCGTCTCTTCCAGCCACTCTTCATAGCTGAGTCTAGCTAGTCCCCGGAATCGATCTAGTAGCCAATGCTGAACCGTCGACGTCGGCTATAACCTTCGTCAGATGTGGTGACCAAAACACAACATTCCAGATGAGGTCTCTTTCTAAACAGTGTTCATACTACCTTTTGATTTGGAATTTATCATTTATCCTCATGAATACAACCCAAACCTTATTAGCTTCAGCTTGTAGCTGCCTCGCAGTCGGCACTGTGGTGTCACGTGCTTCAAGACTGATCCTTGTATGATATAGTGGCCGTTTTCATTATTCTTACCCATACCCATCAGTTTATATTACCTCGTGTTAAAATAATCTGCCGATCAATTCATTAAAATATCTCGACTTTCCTGAATCTGAAGTTACCCACCACTTACATCCTACCAGTAATATAATAACCACTTCCTTTTTCTTTCTTTTTTTTCCCCTATCATTAAGTGCTTAGCCAGATGGCTGCTCCACCAGCCATTCCACAAGCCCTTACCTTAACCAAGCATCATTGTTTGTGGTACCTTCTCAAAAGCTTTTTGGAAATCTCGATAAACTTCATCCACTGCACTTCCCTCATCCACCCAGTCAGACACTGCTTCATGTAACTCCATAAATGTGTTAAACATATGATGTCAACTTCGTAATTTCGTGCCGACTTCTCAATTATATTAATTAATCGAAATGATCCCTCACTGATCCTTCACCAACATCCCAACATATCTGCAGTTCCCAAATTCTTCTCTGGTCCTTTATTAAATAACGTGTTAGATTTGCTACTCTAATCCTCTGTACCTGTCACGACTCCAACGAGCTGTAAAAAATCGGTTAACATCTCGCTTTCCACCTTTGGAGCAGGTGCGAGGCAACTTGAGGTGAAAATTAATACCGGAGAGAACTGACAGGAAAATTCTATCTCTGCAGAAGACAATTTCATGAACACAGGCCTTTTGTGAATGGCCGAACGGCATTCGTTGGTCGTTAAAGATTCCTGTGCTAACCAGAAGGGGCACTGCATCAGCGGCTGCAGCCACGCTCTCGGTATTCTGTTCCGTATGCAGCCCGTGGCTGCTGGTTGCATTTTCTTGAAGTGTGGCCTGTGCTGTGAAGGATGACGGTTGAGTCAACCCACCTGATGTTATTGAACGGTATGACGGGTTCGAACACAAGACCCTCAGATCTGAAGTCAGCCACCTAACCGTTAAGCCAACATCAAGCTTGTTCTCATAATGATGCAAACTAGCAGCCACGGGCTGCACATGAATGAATGAAACTTCATGTGACAATCACAGTCTGTCTGTGAGTGGTTATCAGTTTTCACACAAATTATAGGGTGAAATTGTTAAGCCGTCTTCACGAGAATAAGAATAGGATTGAGCATGGAGGAACGATTAAGTGGTGGAAGTAGATATGGAAGGGATTGGGAAGGTTTGGTTTAAGTCAATCACCAAACACCACACTGCCTGGCAGCTATCGGTAACACTTGTATGGTTTTAGATGACTAACGAAGAACCCACCCTTAGGAACAGGTGATTTTCCTCTCGCATTACAGATGGGATAATTCCCCAGAAGAGATCCTTTGGTTACTCCATCACGCTGTACTCCTGGAGTTAAAAAAAAAATTCCTACTCCCAAAAATTTTCTCGTGCACTCACCGACTACAACCATCAGTTGTCGACTCATTCCACCCAGGGGTTCAAGAGTGCATAAAAGTCCAACACACAAACAAGCGAACGGACACAGCGCCGCAAACACACTTCTGAAACTATAGTATGATCATCATTGTTACCCACCCCATTTAGCTTCATGAAGTATTGCACTACACTTCAAATTCGGTTTGCTACCCACCCCATGTGTGGGTAGAAGAACACTAATTTGAAGTGTCGTACAACACTTGCTGAAGCTAAATAATTGCAAGCCATGATTTTGGGATCAAAAGTGATTTGTTTGTCACGATGTGGCAAGAGCGCCTTCACAGCAATGACTACATTCTACAACCCACTTAATAGATACGTACCCAATAGGCGTACTCAAGGTCACGTAGTACGTGTGGGCATACTCGAGTTAACGTAGTACGTACCCACGGGCGTTCTCGAGTCCACGTGTACGTACCCGACCGGCGTTCTCGGAGTCTAAAATGGTACATAACTGGACGGGACGTACTCGAGTCCATGTGGTACGTACCCGACAGGCTACTCGAGTCCACGGTGTAGCGTACCCGAGGGTGTACTCGAGTTCACGTGTTAAGTACCAAAGGCGTATCGAGTCCACGTGGTACGTACCCGACGGCGTTCTGACCACATGGTAGTACCCGACCGGCGTTCTCGAGTCCATCATGGTACATAACCGACGGGCCTACTCGAGTCCACGTGGTACGTACCCGACGGGCGTAGAGTTCATGTGTTAAGTACCCGACGGCGTACTCGATTTCATATGTTAAGTACCCGACAGGCGTACTCGAGTCCACGTGGTACGTACCCGACGGGCTACTCGAGTCCACGTGGTACGTACCCAGACCGGGCCGTACCTCGAGTCCATGTGGTACGTACCGACGGGCGTACTCGAGTCCACGTGGTACGTACCCGACGAGCGTACTCGATTCCACGTGGTACATACCCGACAAGCGTACTCGATTCCACGTGGACGTAACCGACGGGTACTCGAGTCCACGTGGTAACGTACCGCACGGCGTACTCGAATCCACGTGTACGTACCCGACAGGTGTACTCGAGTCCACGTGGTACGTACCCGACGGCGTACTGAATCCACGTGGTACGTACGCCACGAGCGTACTCCGCTCACATTCTCATAGTATTTGTTTAAAAGTGTTACATTGAAATGGTTTGTACCAAACAGATGATGTTCTAATGGTACATACATTGTAATACTATGTTCTTAATCAACAGACTTGAAAAACAGTTGTAAGATTGGACCCAGATCACTGGATGACGGAGTGCCTGTGGATGTTATGTTTCTCAACTTTCGCAAGGCTTTTGTTTCAGTCCCCCACAAATGACTCGTAGAGAAGGCAAGATCGTATGGTATTGAAACACTCAACACCGGCTGGAAGCTTTCTCTCACATCGACACGTCAAAGGGTGATTGTGAATGGAGCCACATCATATTTGGGCAGATGTACTCAGTGGAATACCGCAAGGTCGTGGAATCCTTGGCCCGTCGCTATTTGTCATCTTCATCAGACCTGCCAGCTTCAATCCAGAGCAGTATTCAACTCTGCAGATGATGCAAAGTTTATGGACCAGCTTTCGACCAAGCATCGACCTCAGTCATCCAGAAGGACCTCGATAGTGCCATGGAATCCTCACAGCTATGGTTACTTCCTTTTAATCCGAACAAATACAGACTCGGCACCTGGTAGAGTAACAGTCGGAAGTCGCACCATATAAGGAATGCAAAGATGCGAGAATGATTGAGAGAGATCGACCTTGGAACTATCATGGATAGGGAATTGAGCTTCCGTAAGCATGTGGCAGTTCAGGTTAACAAGGGCAACCAAACAGTTGGGCTAACCAAACAATCCTTTTGAGAGTCTTGATGAAGAACCCTCCCTGTGATGTTCAAGCACTGGTATGCCCACTGTTGGAGTATGGCAACATTGCTCCCGAGATTCCTGATGGACATCCATGAAGTTGAGAAGTCCAGAGCTGAGCTACAATCATGCTTCCCACTCTGTGATTTTCCTATCCAGAGAGACTCCGGCGTTTGAATATGTTTTTGCTCTTCTTCCACCGTCGCCATGGTGATATGATCCAAACATAGAAACAACCAGATTAGACTGCAACGTTCTTCACTCTGCTCAGTTCCCTTCAACACGGGCCATTCCTTAAACTCTTTATAAGTTAGACGTGAGGAAAATTTATTCAATCAGAGGTAGTCAGACTGGAATAGTCTTCCCTGAATGTGTGGATGCTCAAGTCTGTTGAGCTTCAAACAGGGTGAGACAAGGTTTGGTGGATGAGCATTTCCACTTGCAGTGCCTGTCACCCAATTATGAGCACTACATCCTGCAACAACCACTAAATAACCAAGTACATCCATAGTACAAAATGGAAGATCTACAGGACAAGATGATGATAATGATGATGATATGATGACATTGATCACGTTGTATAGTACACACTTAATATATGTACTCACGTTCCAATACAATCATCATGTTGTCATCTTGTTCTGTCAAGTTCTGTCCAACTTCTGTTGCCATTCATGATGAACTTTTGCCAAATATCCCTGTTAGTCAGATTGCTGAGGGTGGAACCTTGAAAGTTGGTACGGTTTACATAGACTTACATCCACCAACTAGATTGCGCACTCCCATTCAGCACGTACAAATAGATGCCACATTATAAAGCTTGTCCACCATCACCATTCTGGGCAACCAAACTCTGAGAACCCGGATGTGCCTATGCGTTTTTGAAATGTATTCAATAGAGAGAGACGAAAGACTCTGAAGTGGAACATGACGTGGCAGAGGCACAGCACCAGAACAGAGTGGGCACATGACACTCCTTAGCCATGCCCCATGTATGCATTAGCATAAGCTACAGATGTATCTCATCTTCCCCACCCCTGCCCTTTCTCTCAGCACTAGTAGAGGGCTGTCCTTGCTTGTGACTGATGTGGGCTTCTCAATCGAGGGTACATGTGAGAGATGGTTCAGGTCATTGGTGGATGAAAAGCTTACACTAGGATCATCGCAGGTTCAAACACAGGTGGTGTTAATACAGGAGTGGGTGACAAGGCACTTAAGCCGTTCAATGGTTGGCTCCTCGTGACATGCATGCATCTACCATCACACCACTTCACAAGGAACATCATCTCACCAATGTTGTCGATAATGATGCCAGATAACCACTTGGTTCCACATCTGGAGTTCAACCCATATATTGGATCATTGATCTAGAAGTGCGGTATACAGACGTTTGGTCATGATTACGTTTCGTTGATGCTTGCTCTTCTCACCTCGACCGTTCCATCCAGGTGCACTAATAATAACCGTGTTGTTAATTCACAACCCATCAGAAGCTGGCAAGTGAACGACCGGGTTTGATGTGGTCTGGCCGTGATAATTCAGTAATACATGAGCTAGACAAGATTGATTGGTATCCTTCCTTGACAGGGCTTTGACCATTCTGACAATCTGAACAGCACGTTTGGCTTGGCCATTACTGGTGTGTTGTATAGGACAGATGTGTTGTGCTTAAGCCATTCATTTTACAAAAGTTCTGAAACTCTGAACTCATCATTTGGTGGCTTGCTAAAACGTTCTGCTTGTAGCCAACGGTTACCTTGTTAACCAATGGGTCCTGCTGAATAACTTTGACTTGTTAGGGATCACACATCGACTCTCGGCAGTTTGCGTACACAGTGGCTATTTCCATGACTTTAGCCAAATTGGGTTGGATTCAGTTCGGAGTTTCCGCAGAATTGAGTCATCATTGATGCCTATTATAAGAAAAGTCACGCAACATCTCTTCGAGTTGTCTGTAAACTCACAATGTTCGGCGAGTCGGCATAAATCAGCCACGAACTCAGATGCTGACTGACCATCTTGACGACTATGGTATAAAATCTATATCTCGAGACTATCTTACCCGGTTTAGGGTGAAAAGTCTCATCACGAGATGACAAGCTCTTCATACAACTTATCAGAAGTTTGACTGGGCAAGAAGATCTTTGATGAAGCTGTAAGTCAGGGCACCGTAAACAGCCTGCCATCTTTCAGCATCCTCATCGGTGTCCATTTGTTTGCCACGAAGTACTGCTTCAGACATTCGGTTATAGTCTTTCCAATCATCCCCCACTGTGTATTCTTGCAATATGCCGATGCACGAAGACATCCTCATCGCCACTGTCATGTATTCAATAAACAGAGATGAAGACTGAAGTGGAACAATCGGTTTAATCCAGGACGAGCACAGCACCGAACATGGACGGTCATATGACTCTCGTTAACCACACCCCGGTGCATATGTACACCATCATGTGTTGTCCTGTTGCCAAGTTTGAACAAAATCGGCCAATACATGTCCGAGATATTGCTGCGGACGGACGCATGAACGGACAAGACCAAATCCAAAGCCCCCATTTTAGACTAAGTCCACGGGGCTAATAATTAGCATTTGTTCATGCCATCAGGCATGTCGGACTGCTGAAGCTGTTTCATTGTTGAGGGTCACAATCCTGAATGGGCCACACTCTGATGCAGGATTCTCAAATGGCTCGTTTTTCCCAGAGCTGGTACTCATTTTTCCGACCTGGAAGGATGACAGGCAGAATCAACCCATCTGGTGTTATTTTTGGCATAGTACGTGTCACCTCGTCGTCATCCAGAAACACAGAAACCAGCGTGATTCCGAATCACCACGCTAACTCGTTTAAACAGCATTTTAGATCTTGCCATCCCGGTGTTCAGGTGCTGCTGCTGTTGGTGTTTGTTGTTGTTTCCATAATCATTAAAGTATAGTCACATTTTTTAAACAAGCCGGTAGGCGACATGGCTGCTCGCTCTAGATGGAAAGCTGGCCGACGCGACTACCGATATTCATGTACATGCTATCAATCAATTTAGCACAATAAATATGATTATCACAGCCTCTTAGTTTGCGCCCAGAAACCACCCTTGTGAAATTTCAGGCATGTTTCCAAAGAGACTCTTAACAAATGGCAGCCCTGGTAATTCCATTTATCTATTCGCTAAAGATTTTATTTTTTATATGATGCTGGAAGACATTCTCCTTGGGCACAAAAACACAGGTCCCTCGGAGGTCCAGTTTCGGAGTATTGATTTTTTGTACAGTCCACAATAAGTGTACGATGTACGATAAAGTATTTTAGCTGTTGCTAAGCAACGGAGGTGTGCATAGCAACCATTCATTTTGTGTACATGCTAGCCACATTGTACACATTTCACCCAAGTTTCATCAAAATCAGAACTCTTCTCTTAGAAGATATTCGCAATTAACCGTTTCTGAAATGTTCGACATGTACTCGCCGAAACCTATCTCCTCCTACAAATATTTTTGTTAGGGCTGCAAATTGGCATGAAGGGAGCGAGATAGATTGCGCACAGAACTCCAAGCCTCGATGTATTTATTTATTTTTTCGATTTTTTGACCACTTTAAAGGGCCGTTGCTATGCCGTTGCTAGGGCCGGGGTCCCATATTCGAAAGCACACGATTCCCAGAAATATTGGTCCTACCTACCAAATTTCATTGGAATCGGTTGAGTGGTTTAGCCCTAGGCTTGACCAAAGTTTCGCGGACAGACAGACAGATGGAAATGTCCAGAATAAGGGTGCTCTAAGAGCAGCCAATATATCCAAAGTCAGTGCAATCCATTATCATGACATTCCTCCCCACTTGAATAGGAAGTCTATACATCAGTTTACTATTCAATCATTTAACCTATTCAATTTCAATTTCCACAAACACTAATTCACAACATTCAATTCAACATTTCACCTAATATATTGCTTCAATTCACTGTGTCCATTCTTTAATGACGAATTACCATCTAAAAAATCTTTGTATATCTTGCATTCTCTTCTTAGGATGTGGTTTTCCCGAAGCGTGAAGTAGCAATGATGCTTCCTTCGGACTTCACATGTATGTTGATCTGGCGATACCTCTGGTTCTCGAGGTTTCTCTGCTGTGTTCTCCTGTGGAATTTGGATGGGTAAAAATTCTCAAAATTCCCCATCGCAGGAACATTCTGAAGTCGATACTTCTTCACATGTGAAGCGTTTCTGTCGTAACAAACTCCGTTTGGTGACTATTGTCACCTTTCCAGCCTTGGAAACCACAGCGTCAGGGTCTTGCAGGAAGGGTGTGTCCAGTGATTCTCGGATTCTCTCTTTTCAGCAACACCGCATCTCCCGGCAGCACATCAGACTCTTTAAGACATCAATGATCAGCATGCAGCTCAGCTAATCCCTGTTTCTCAGCATCCTTGCCTCAAACTTCCTGGTCAGCCAAGATATCCTTCAGCTCAGGCATCTTAGTGTGGATTTTTCTTCTGAACAACAGCTCTGGTGGGCATTTCCCTGTCGTAGAGTGAGGCGTTGCCATGTATGCCGCAACATATGACTACATTGCCTCTTTCCAATCCCTCCCTTCAGCTTGCCGAAATCTCATATGCTTCTTTAAGAATGGTTCTCACGTTCTAATTCGCCATTTCCCTGTGACCACTTTGGAGTCACATCATGAGAGTGAGATTGTGACTCACATGGTGGTGGGAGATGCCCCACAGCTTCTGTTTTTTTATTTTTGTACACATTGACGAGGCTTGTATGAGAGCTAACGCACAACGCACAGCAAGGGGCCTTGAGACAAGAGGGCGGGAGGGGAGGACAAAACAGTGGAGAACAGAGACATTGGAGATCTGTGGAAGGGAGAGGGGTGGACGGGGAACACGGGGTAATACAGATGGACATTACAGGGACTTTCAGGAAGGAAGCAGGGAATTTAAAGGGGTGGTTTGGGATACATTAACGGGGGAAGAAAAGATCGAGGTTTTGGATGGGGGAAGATGAGAGGTGGTGGTAACTGCAGTTTGAAGGCCTGGAGGGAAGAATGGATTGAAGAGAGTGTGGGAGTTTATTCCAAAGGCGGAAAAAAGAGGAATGAAAGAGTGAAGTGAGCAGTGATTCGTGATTTTGGTAGTTTACCAGAAGGAGGTTCTTGGCGACCTTGAGCGCCCTGCAGAAATATGGTGGAGACATATCACAGACGGAGCGGGGGGGGGGGGGTGCGAGACCGGAGAGGAGACGGTAGAAGACAGAAAGACTACTGACCTGCCTGTAGTGAGAGTGAGAGGCCCAAAGACTCAGCCTCATCGCGGAGATACCAATGATCCTTAATGCCTTGGTTTCCACAGCGTGAAGCCGGAGGTAGGAGCAGCAGCCTAGAGGGAGAGCAGTACTCCATCAGCTGCGGACAAAAGCTTTGTAAGTGGTCAGGAGCTAGTGGGCGAGAAGACTTTGCACGACGGAGGATTCCCAGTCGGTGACTGGTTTTGGAGGCCAGGTTGGAAATGTGGCTTATCCAGGAAAGATCATAGTAGACAGTGTGATTCAGAAGCTTGAATGAAAGGACTACTTCCAGAGGATTGTTAAGAAAGTAGTTGGTGGGGGGGGGGGGGGTTGCAAACGATCTTTCGGAGAGACATAGTGAGAGTGAGATTTGTCAGGATTGAAAGACATGTTCCACGTGTTGACCAGTT
>CM068953.1:146518716-146534436 GCA_035128595.1 Eptatretus atami
AACACATTGATATCTGTGAGAAGGGAGAGGGGTGGGACGGGGAACACGGGGTAATACAGATGGACATTACAGGGACTTTAGGAAGAAAGCAGGGAATTTAAAGGGGTGGGTTTGGGATACATTAACGGGAAGAAAAGATCGATTTTGGATGGGGAAGATGAGAGGTGGTGTAACTGCAGTTTGAAGGCCTGGGGGAAGAATGATTGAAGAGAGTGTGGGAGTTTATTCCAAAGGCGGAAAAAAGAGGAATGAAGAGTGAAGGAGTCAGTGATTCATGATTTTGGTAGTTTACCAGAAGAATTCTTGCGACCTTGAGCGCCCTCAGAAATATGTGGAGACATATCACAGACGAGCGGGGGGGGGGGGGTGAGACCGGAGAGGAGACGTAGAAGACAGAAAGACTACTGACCTGCCGTAGTGAGAGTGGAGAGGCCCAAAGACTCACCTCATCGCGGGAGATACCAATGATCCTATGCCTTGGTTTCCACAGCGTGAAGCCGAGAGGTAGGAGCAGCAGCCTAGAGGGGAGAGCAGTACTCCATCAGGCTGCGGACAAAAGCTTTGTAAGTGGTCAGGAGCAGGTGGGCCGAGAAGGACTTTGCACGACGGAGGATTCCCAGTCGACTTGTTTTGGAGGCCAGTTGGAAATGTGCTTATCAACAGAAGATCATAGTAGACAGTGTGATTCAGAAGCTTGAATGAAAGGACTACTTCCAGAGGATTGTTAAGAAAGTGATTGGTGGGGGGGGGGGTTGCAAACGATCCTTTCGGAGAGACATAGTGAGAGTGAGATTTGTCAGGATTGAAAGACATGTTCCACTGTGGACCAGTTTGTTTATCCAATCTGCAGTGAGCGAAGAAGCTGCGGCTTGCCGGTCTAGGATGACAATGTGTATGGCAGGTGTGGAGTTATCACAAAGAGATAAAGAAATTTTCCAAGAATCGAGAGATCATTTATGAAAACCAGAAAAAAACAGGGCCCAGAACGCTGCTTGAGGAACTCCAGCCTGGACAGGAAGAGGGATAAGAGAACCCATTTGCCACACGTTGACTGCAACAGAGAGGAAGTCTGGAGCCATGGTGGAGATGGCTTTTGATACATCGAGGAGAGTTTTGAGCAGGGCAGGCTGCCATACTCGTTTCAAAAGCACGCGATACGTCTGGATATGGCTCTGATTTCATGTCTGGCATTGAGTACCTCCATCCATTGTCGAGAGCAAGAACAGCATCTCCAGGGAAGAGTGACCTTGCCTGAACCAAACTGAGGATCAGAAATCAAGGCCATTGAAGAAGAGGAAGGATTTAATGTCTGAACGATGATGGATTCCATAACCTTCGCGATGATGAGAAGCCTGATCGGCCTGTCGTGCAGACGTTTTGCACCTTTTATGCAGGGCGGTAATGTTTCTGATTTCCAAGAGACTGAAGATGACCTGAGCAAAATGAAGCAGGGTGAAAGAACAGAGAGAGATCTGCGTGTGCATGCAAAACCTAGCAACTCCGGTTTTGTCAATTTGATTTTAGACCCAATCTGGACTTTACTAGCGTTTTTCCTGTCTCCAAGTGTACTTAAATTAAATTATAGCATGAGCATTCACTTCGTTAATGTTATGCAAAACCCTAGCAAGTTCACAGTTACTACCAAATGTGTGAAAAACCAGTAAGTCATACCTCAATATCAAACAGCATATTTGATTAAAACTTTATGTTGCTGAAAAACTATGCATATAATAATGATATAATATGAAAAATAAACTATATTGATATAGGAATTCTTAATCCCATGACGCCAAATTTTTTCCTTATAACTCAAATTGGTCTGGACCACTTGCTATTTTGCCACACACGCAGGAAGTGAGCAAGAGCAAGTGCGGGCTTTGGACACTGGCTGATGCCGTGGACCGTGCAGGAATCCGAGTGGGGGCAAGGTTTGTACAGCAACTCTCCACTTATCAGAAGAAAGATTACAGAGTCCAGGACATTGGGGTCGACTCATTTAAATTTCGTCGAACCCCTTCGCATTTCTTTCCCACCTTACCCAAACACAGACTAGCATTCAGCCTTTCATGTCGGTATCAGTCAGTGCGGCCATTTGGGAAGAGGAGTGTAGGGGAACATACACCATAAACAGATTTGATTAGACCCTCAGGATTGTGAGGGGAGGTTAGAGTTCAGACTTGCGATGAAATGTGTTTTCATGCTCTCCTGAGGCCGTAATACACAACTTTTCCGACTTTATGAGAACTGCAGATTACCCTACATTGCGTTTCTTTCCATGAGCAAGCAAGTTGTTCAGGACACTGCCCACCACAATCATTCAACCAGTGGCCGAGAAGGGTAGACAACTGAAACAAGGATAAATCTTGCATGAAAGAGAGACAAGTTTCTTTAAGAATCCAGATGTATTTAAACATCAGGAGACCAGTCCAAATTTGATGGCTCTGAACCTCACGGCCTGAGTATAGAATGCCAATCGATGGCGCTATGTTCTTTAATAACACAAGATTACGTATACTAACACGGTCACGAAAACCTTGTTAGCAAAACATACTTATCCCAATCAGCGTCATTCCACCACTAGATATTGTCAAAAATCAATCACAACCCTGGTGCCATCCATGTACCTATTGAATACTCTCCTCTCTTTGGTTCTCCACTGTTTTGTCCTTCCCTCTCCCGCCCCTCTTGTCTCAAGGCCCCCTTGCTGTGCGTTGTGCGTTAGCTCTCATACAAGCCTCGTCAATGTGTACAAAAATAAAAAAACAGAAGCTGTGGGCATCTCCCACCACCATGTGAGTCACAAATCTCACTCTCATGATGTGACTCCAAAGTGGTCACAGGGAAATGGCGAATTAGAACGTGAGAACCATTCTTTAAAGAAGCATATGAAGATTTCGTAAGCTGAAGGGAGGGATTGGAAAGAGGAAATGTAGTCATATGTTGCGGCATACATGGCAACGCCTCACTCTACGACAGGGAAATGCCCACCAGAGCTGTTGTTCAGAAGAAAAATCCACACTAAGATGCCTGAGCTGAAGGATATCTTGGCTGACCAGGAAGTTCGAGGAAAGGATGCTGAGAACAAGGGATTAGCTGAGCTGCATGCTGATCATTGATGTCATGCTAAAGAGTCTGATGTGCTGCCGGGAGATGCGGTGTTGCTGAAAAAGAGAGAATCCGAGATCACTGGACACACCCTTCCTGCAAGACCCTGACGCTGTGGTTTCCAAGGCTGGAAAGGTGACAATAGTCACCAAACGGAGTTTGTTACGACAGAAACGCTTCACATGTGAAGAAGTATCGACTTCAGAATGTTCCTGCGATGGGGAATTTTGAGAATTTTTACCCATCCAAATTCCACAGGAGAACACAGCAGAGAAACCTCGAGAACCAGAGGTATCGCCAGATCAACATACAATGTGAAGTCCGAAGGAAGCATCATTGCTACTTCACGCTTCGGGAAAACCACATCCTGAGAAGAGAATGCCAAGGATATACAAAGATTTTTTCAGATGGTAATTCGTCATTAAAGAATGGACACAGTTGAATTGAAGCAATATATAAGGTGAAATGTTGAATTGAATGTTGTGAATTAGTGTTTGTGGAAATTTGAAAGTTGAATAGGTTAAATGATTGAATAGTAAACTGATGTATAGACTTCCTATTCAAGTGGGGGAGGAATGTCATGATAATGGATTGCACTGACTTTGGATATATTGGCTGCTCTTAGAGCACCCTTATTCTGGACATTTCCATCGTTGTCTGTCCGCGAAACTTTGGTCAAGCCTAGGGGCTAAACCACTCAACCGATTCCAATGAAATTTGGTAGGTAGGACCAATATTTCTGGGAATCGTGTGCTTTCGAATATGGGACCCCGGGCCCTAGCAACGGCATAGCAACGGCCCTTTAAAGTGGTCAAAAAAATCGAAAAAATAAATAAATACATCGAGGCTTGGAGTTCTGTGCGCAATCTATCTCGCTCCCTTCATGCCAATTTGCAGCCCTAACAAAAAATATTTGTAGGAGGAGATAGGTTTGGGCGAGTACATGTCGAACATTTCAGAAACGGTTAATTGCGAATATCTCTAAGAGAAAGAGTCTGATTTTGATGAAACTTGGGTGAAATGTGTACAATGTGGCTAGCATGTACACAAAATGAATGGTTGCTATGCACACTCCGTTGCTTAGCAACAGCTAAAATACTTTATCGTACATCGTACACTTATTGTGGACTGTACAAAAAAATCAATACTCCGAAACTGGACCTCCGAGGGACCTGTGTTTTTGTGCCAAGGAGAAATGTCTTCCAGCATCATATAAAAAAATAAAATCTTTAGCGAATAGATAAATGGAATTACCAGGGCTGCCATTTGTTAGAGTCTCTTTGGAAACATGCCTGAAATTTCACAAGGCGGGTTTCTGGGCGCAAACTAAGAGGGCTGTGATAATCATATTTATTGTGCTAAATTGATTGATAGCATGTAAATGATATCGGCTAGTCGCGTCGGCCAGCTTTCCATCTAGAGCGAGCAGCCATGTCGCCTACCGGCTTGTTTAAAATAAATGTGACTATACTTTAATGATTATGGAAACAACAACAAACACCAACAGCAGCAGCCACCTGAACACCGGGATGGCAAGATCTAAAATGGCTGTTTAAACGAGTTAGCGTGGTGATTCGGAATCACGCTGGTTTCTGTGTTTCTGGATGACGACGAGGTGACACGTACTATGCCATAAATAACACCAGATGGGTTGATTCTGCCTGTCATCCTTCCGAGGTCGGAAAAATGAGTACCAGCTCTGGGAAAAACGAGCCATTTGAGAATCCTGCATCAGAGTGGTGGCCCATTCAGGATTGTGACCCTCAACAATGAAACAGCTTCAGCAGTCCGACATGCCTGATGGCATGAAACAAATGCTAATTATTAGCCCCCGTGGGACTTAGTCTAAAATGGGGGCTTATGGATTTGGTCTTGTCCGTTCATGCGTCCGTCCGCAGCAATATCTCGGACATGTATTGGCCGATTTTGTTCAAACTTGGCAACAGGACAACACATGATGGTGTACATATGCACCGGGGTGTGGTTAACGAGAGTCATATGACCCGTCCATGTTCCGGTGCTGTGCTCGTGCCTGGATTAAACCGATTGTTCCCACTTCAGTCTTCATCTCTGTTTATTGAATACATGACAGTGGCGATGAGGATGTCTTCGTGCATCGGCATATTGCAAGAATACACAGTGGGGGATGATTGGAAAGACTATACCGAATGTCTGAAGCAGTACTTCGTGGCAAACAAAATGGACACCGATGAGGATGCTGAAAGATGGCAGGCTGTATTACGGTGCCCTGACTTACAGCTTCATCAAAGATCTTCTTGCCCCAGTCAAACCTTCTGATAAGTTGTATGAAGAGCTCGTCAATCTCGTGATGAGACATTTTCACCCTAAACCGGGTAAGATAGTCTCGAGATATAGATTTTATACCCATAGTCGTCAAGATGGTCAGTCAGCATCTGAGTTCGTGGCTGATTTATGCCGACTCGCCGAACATTGTGAGTTTACAGACAAACTCGAAGAGATGTTGCGTGACTTTTCTTATAATAGGCATCAATGATGACTCAATTATGCGGAAACTCCGAACTGAATCCAACCCCAATTTGGCTAAAGTCATGGAAATAGCCACTGTGTACGCAAACTGCCGAGAGTCGATGTGTGATCCCTAACAAGTTAAAAGTTATTCAGCAGGACCCATTGGTTAACAAGGTAACCGTTGGCTACAAGCAGAAGCGTTTTAGCAAGCCACCAAATTGATGAGTTCAGAGTTTCAGAACTTTTGTAAAATGAATGGCTTTAAGCACCACATCTGTCCTATACAAACACACCAGTAATGACCAAGCCAAACGTGCTGTTCAGATTGTCAAGAATGGTCAAAGCCCTGTCAAGGAAGGATCCAATCAATCTTGTCTAGCTCATGTATTACTGAATTATCACGCCAGACCACATCAAACCACCGGTCGTTCACTTGCCAAGCTTCTGATGGGTTGTGAATTAACAACACGGTTATTATTAGTGCACCTGGATGGAACGGTCGAGGTTGAGAAGAGCAAGCATCAACAGAAACGTAATCATGACCAAACATCTGTATACCGCAACTTCCAGATCAATGATCCAATATATGGGTTGAACTCCAGATGTGGAACCAAGTGGTTATCTGGCATCATTATCGACAACATTGGTGAGATGATGTTCCTTGTGAAGTGGTGTGATGGTAGATGCATGCATGTCACGAGGAGCCAACCATTGAACCGGCTTAAGTGCCTTTGTCACCCACTCCTGTATTAACACCACCTGTGTTTGAACCTGCGATGATTCCTAGTGTAAGCTTTTCATCCACCAATGTACCTGAACCATCTCTCGACCATGTACCCTCGATTGAGAAGCCCACATCAGTCACAAGCAAGGACAGCCCTCTACTAGTGCTGAGAGAAAGGGCAGGGGGTGGGGAAGATGAGATACATCTGTAGCTTATGCTAATGCATACATGGGGCATGGCTAAGGAGTGTCATGTGACCCACTCATGTTCTGGTGCTGTGCCTCTGCCTGGAGTAAACCTATTGTTCCCACTTCAGAGTCTTCGTCTCTCTCTATTGAATACATTTCAAAAACGCATAGGCACATCCGGGTTCTCAGAGTTAGGTTGCCCAGAATGGTGATGGTGGACAAGCTTTATAATGTGGCCATCTGATTTGTACGTGCTGAATGGGGAGTGCGCAATCTAGTTGGTGGATGTAAGTCTATGTATAAACCGTACCAACTTTCAAGGTTCCACCCTCAGCAATCTGACTAACAGGGATATTTGGCAAAAGTTCATCATGAATGGCAACAGAAGTTGGACAGAACTTGACAGAACAAGATGACCAACATGATGATTGTATTGGAACGTGAGTACATATATTAAGTGTGTACTATTACAACGTGATCAATGTCATCATCATCATCATCATCATCTTGTCCTGTAGATCTTCCATTTTGTACTATGGATGGTACTTGGTTAATTTAGTGGTTTGTGCAGGATGTAGTGCTCATAATTGGGTGACAGGCACTGCAAGTGGAAATGCTCATCCCACCAAACCTTGTCTCAACCCTGTTTGAAAGCCTCAACAGACTTGAGCATCCACAACATTCCAGGGAAGACTATTCCCAGTCTGACTACCCTCTGATTGAATAAATTTTTCCTCACGTCTAACTTATAAAGAGTTTAAGGGAATGGCCCCGTGCTGAAGGGAACTGAGCCAGAGTGAAGAAACGTTGCAGTCTAATCTGGTTGATTCTATGTTTGGATCATATCACCATGGTGACGGTGGAAGAAGAGCAAAAACATATTCAAACGCCGGAGTCTCTCTGGATAGGAAAAGCCACAGAGTGGGAAGCATGATTGTAGCTCAGCTCTGGACCTTCTCAACTTCATGGATGTCCATCAGGAATCTCGGGAGCCAATGTTGCCATACTCCAACAGTGGGCATACCAGTGCCTTGAACATCACTGGGAGGGTTTCTTCATCAAGACTCTCAAAAGGATTGTTTGGTTAGCCCAACTGTTTGGTTGCCCTTGTTAACCTGAACTGCCACATGCTTACGGAAGCTCAATTCCCTATCCATGATAGTTCCAAGGTCGATCTCCTCAATCACTTCTCGCATCTTTGCATTCCTTATATGGTGCGACTTCCGACTGTTACCTCTACCCAGGTGCCGAGTCTTGTATTTGTTCGGATTAAAAGGAAGTAACCATAGCTGTGAGGATTCCATGGCACTATCGAGGTCCTTCTGGATGACTGAGGTCGATGCTTGGTCGAAAGCTGGTCCATAAACTTTGGCATCATCTGCAGAGTTGAATACTGCTCTGGATTGAAGCTGGCAGGTCTGATGAAGATGACAAATAGCGACGGGCCAAGGATTCCACGACCTTGCGGTATTCCACTGAGTACATCTGCCCAATATGATGTGGCTCCATTCACAATCACCCTTTGACGTGTCGATGTGAGGAAAGCTTCCAGCCGGGTGTTGAGTGGTTCTTCAATACCATACGATCTTGCCTTCTCTACGAGTCATTTGTGGGGGACTGAAACAAAAGCCTTGCGAAAGTTGAGAAACATAACATCCACAGGCACTCCGTCATCCAGTGATCTGGTCCAATCTTACAACTGTTTTTCAAGTCTGTTGATTAAGAACATACTATTACAATGTATGTACCATTAGAACATCATCTGTTTGGTACAAACCATTTCAATGTAACACTTTTAAACAAATACTATGAGAATGTGAGCGAGTACGCTCGTCGGGTACGTACCACGTGGATTTCGAGTACGCCCGTCGGGTACGTACCACGTGGACTTGAGTACGCTGTCGGGTACGTACCACGTGGATTCGAGTACGCCCGTTGGGTACGTACCACGTGGACTCGAGTACGCCCGTCGGTTACGTACCACGTGAATCGAGTACGCTTGTCGGGTACGTACCACGTGGAATCGAGTACGCTCGTCGGGTACGTACCACGTGGACTCGAGTACGCCCGTCGGGTACGTACCACATGGACTCGAGTACGCCCGTCGGGTACGTACCACGTGGACTCGAGTACGCCGTCGGGTACGTACCACGTGGACTCGAGTACGCCCGTCGGTACGTACACGTGACGATACCGTGGACTCGAGTACGCCTGTCGGGTACTTAACATATGAAATCGAGTACGCCCGTCGGGTACTTAACACATGAACTCTACGCCCGTCGGGTACGTACCACGTGGACTCGAGTAGGCCCGTCGGTTATGTACCATGTGGACTCGAGAACGCCGGTCGGGTACGTACCATGTGGACTCGAGAACGCCCGTCGGGTACGTACCACGTGGACTCGAGTACGCCCGTTGGGTACTTAACACGTGAACTCGAGTACACCCGTCGGGTACTTAACACGTGAACTTGAGTACGACCCGTCGGGTACGTACCACATGGATCGAGTAGGCCTGTCGGGTACGTACCACATGGACTCGAGTACGCCCGTCAGTTATGTACCATTTAGACTCGAGAACGCCGGTCGGGTACGTACCACGTGGACTCGAGAACGCCCGTCGGGTACGTACTACGTTAACTCGAGTATGCCCACACGTACTACGTAACCTTGAGTACGCCTATTGGGTACGTATCTATTAAGTGGGTTGTAGAATGTAGTCATTGCTGTGAAGGCGCTCTTGCCACATCGTGACAAACAAATCACTTTTGATCCCAAAATCATGGCTTGCAATTATTTAGCTTCAGCAAGTGTTGTACGACACTTCAAATTAGTGTTCTCTACCCACACATGGGGTGGGTAGCAAACACGAATTTGAAGTGTAGTGCAATACTTCATGAAGCTAAATGGGGTGGGTAACAACTGATCATACTATAGTTTCAGAAGTGTGTTTGCGGCGCTGTGTCCGTTCACTTGTTTGTGTGTTGGACTTTTTATGCACTTTTGAACCCCTGGGTGGAATGAGTCGACAACTGATGGTTGTAGTCGGTGAGTGCACGAGAAAATTTTTGGGAGTAGGAATTTTTTTTTTAACTCCAGGAGTACAGCGTGATGGGAGTAACCAAAGGATCTCTTCTGGGGGAATTATCCCATCTGTAATGCGAGAGGAAATCACCTGTTCCTAAGGGTGGGTTCTTCGTTAGTCCATCCTAAAACCATACAAGTGTTACCGATAGCTGCCAGGCAGTGTGGTGTTTGGTGACTTGACTTAAACCAAACCTTCCCCCAATCCCTTCCATATCTACTTCCACCACTTAATCGTTCCTCCATGCTCAATCCTATTTTCTTATTCTCGTGAAGACGGCTTAACAATTTCACCCTATAATTTGTGAAAAAGCTGATAAACCACTCCACAGACAGACTGTGATTGTCAACATGAAGTTTCATTCATTCCATGTGCAGCCCGTGGCTGCTAGTTTGCATCATTACTGAGAACAAGCTTGATGTTGGCTTAACGGTTAAGGTGGCTGACTTCAGATCTGAGGGTCTTGTGTTCGAACCCGTCATTCCGTTCAATAACATCAGGTGGGTTGACTCAACCCGTCATCCTTCACAGCACAGGCCACACTTCAAGAAAATGCAACCAGCAGCCACGGGCTGCATACGGAACAAGAATACCGAGAGCGTGGCTGAGCCGCTGATGCAGTGCCCCCTTCTGGTTAGCACAGGAATCTTTAACGACCAACGAATGCCGTTCGGCCATTCACAAAAAGGCCTGTGTTCATGAAATTGTCTTCTGCAGAGATAGAATTTCCTGTCAGTTCTCTCCGGTATTTATTTTCACCTCAAGTTGCCTCGCACCTGCTCCAAAGGTGGAAAGCGAGATGTTAACCGATTTTTTAACAGCTCGTTGGAGTCGTGACAGGTACCAGAGGATTAGAGTAGCAAATCTAACACGGTTATTTAATAAAGGACCCAGAGAAGAATTTGGGAACTGCAGATATGTTGGGGATGTTGGTGAAGGATCAGATGAGGGAATCATTTCGATTAATTAATATAATTGAAGGAAGTCGGCACGAAATTACGAAGTTGACATCATATGTTTAACACATTTATTGGAGTTACATGAAGCAGTGTCTGACTGGGTGGATGAGGGAAGTGCAGTGGATGAAGTTTATCGAGATTTCCAAAAAGCTTTTGAGAAGGTACCACAAACAATGCTGTTGGTTAAGGTAAGGGCTTGTGGAATGGCTGGTGGAGCAGCCATCTGGCTAAGCCACTTAATGATAGGGGGAAAAAAAAGAAAGAAAAAAAAGGAAGTGGTTATTATATTACTGGTAGGATGTAAGTGGTGGGTAACTTCAGATTCAGGAAAGTCGAGATATTTTAATGAATTGATCGGCAGATTATTTTAACACGAAGTAATATAAACTGATGGGTATGGGTAAGAATAATGAAAACGGCCACTATATCATACAAGGATCAGTCTTGAAGCACGTGACACCACAGTGCCAGTCTGCGAGGCAGCTACAGCTGAAGCTAATAAGGTTTTGGGTTGTATTCATGAGGGATAAATGATAAATTCCAAATCAAAAGGTAGTATGAACACTGTTTAGAAAGAGACCTCATCTGGAATGTTGTGTTTTGGTCACCACATCTGACGAAGGTTATAGCCGACGTCGACGGTTCAGCATTGGGCTACTAGATCGATTCCGGGGCTAGCTAGACTCAGCTATGAAGAGTGGCTGGAAGAGACGGGCCTTTTTACATGAGAAAGAAGGCGATTATTAGGGGATCTGATAGAGATGTTTATGATGAAGGGTTTAGACAGAAATGTGGAAGAGTTTTTGTCCAGCAGAATAGACAGCAATAAGACCAGGGGGCATTGCTCGAAAGTGAAGAGGAGAGTTAGAACGACTATGGCAAGGGTCTTTTAGTCAGAGAGGAGTTAATGTATGGAATGTCTCCCTGGTAAGGTCATGGCAGCAGAAACGGCAGATGGGCATGAACTGGAATTCGGTACCCAGAAATATTGGGGATAGAGGGGTACATGGATGTTGGCAGAAACTAATGGGCATGATGGGCCGATTGGCCTCTTCCTGCATCAAATTTCCTTATATGTGGAGGCCCTGATTCTCAAACTGGATAAAGACTATCTTTCTTGACATAACAATAAAGACATTGGGCTTTTTTCGACCGTCTGGAAGCACTCTGCTTGGCAAGCTTTATGGCATCTGGAGTTGCCTCCATTTCTGGCTCAAATTTCCATACCAAATGGAATCGACATGCAACTCCGGATGGCATCTTATATGCTCCAAGTGTGAAGGCTCAAGCACCTCAAGTTAACTTTTTCGGGTCGCGTTTGTTCTTCAGACTGTCTAGCTCCCTGAAAACCATTCAGGAATTTGCAAATGAATCGAATGACACATCCTAATGACATTGGTGGCAGCTGCATCCCTCAACCACAAGTTAAAGAGCTGGTGCAACACCTGGAAGATGTAATTTAAGTCAAGACATTCAATCATGTCGCTGCAGAGCGTTCACAAGACGTCCAATCAAGATGCACATACTCACCATCCAGATGTGCATTCAAGCCCTGGAACAAATTTAGTTCTTCAAACTCTCAAGCCTTATCAATCATCAGTTGCAACTTAAAAGTAAACCACACTACCAAAATAGTCTGCAGAGCAACTTGCAGACTTGGTGTACTTCATCAGTCAAAATACTTCCAGGTCACTCCTGAGTTTCTCATCAAAGCAAAGGATCTTAATTGCTGCAAGTTGGTGGAGCTCCCCTTCACATCTTAATTGTGACCGAAGGATCACAGGGGCTAGGGAGCAGGATAGTCTAGGCACACGCGTGCGCGCACACACACATCTCTGAGCTGTCTATCCTAGGTTTGAATGTTGGCCCAGTATAAACTGTCATCCTGGCGATCGCAGGCAAGGCATAAATGCGTGTGCCATCCCTCTGATGGACGTAAAAGCTGAGCGTCCCATCATCCAGAACTAGTTGGTGGATGTTAAGCTACCGCTGCTATCACCAAGTGCCTGCCTTTTCACATGTGCACACAAGGAGTGTCCTTCGTGAATAGTAGACGAGCTATTGCCGGTGCAAATAAATTACAAATTCCTGCTCTGATGGGAACGTAATGGCAAACCACCCAACGTACTCCGAACCCGTGCCAAGAAACTGCTTCATCAATACCAATCATCTGTAAAGTCTGGTACGTTGATTGATCGATTGAAGGATCACAACTTCAGAGTAGCTTGAACATATCAAAATTATTAAATGTAGAATAAGTACATTAGTGGATATAATTGTACTTTTAAATGAATTACAAGGATGTTATAACAACACAATGTACAAATTAAGAATTTGGGGCCAATTATAGGTATTCTTAAGCAAGCAATAGCATCGAGTGTCATAAGAAATTGAAAAGTTCCACTGGAAAAGCACACAAAAACAAACCTCAGGACTCCACAAACCGCACAGAGTGGTCAGTTGCTGCACGGCATATGGACCAGATCTCGAAGCTTCCAGAGACTTGGTCATTGAATCAAGATGGAGATTGAGATCCATGCAAGACGGCCACAGTAGTGAAGTTCTTTTTACCCTGCTGCATTGGCCACAAAATCATTACCCTGCTGCAGTTATTCTTTTCTTTTCTTACAACACCAATACTCAATAAACAGTTTGCCATTATAATGCAAGCATTTATTGAGAACAGCATGCAGAAACACCACAGGAGCTACAAGACAGACACACGCACAATACTAGTTCCACGACTCGTTTTTGATGGTGGCAGCATGAACAGTCGAAGGTTAAATGTAGTGCAACAATGGTCCAAGGAATGCTGCAGGTTACGGAAAATGGGAGCGATTGGTCACAAAGGTCCGAATGAAAATTTCAATGTCATGAAAAAAACATAGAAAGTACGATTGTTCAGAATCACCATTATGACGCGCAAAGGCCCGTTGGAATGACGAGTCACTTTATCTGGGAAAGAGATTGGCAGGATCAAAGAATAATCATGTAGACTGTAGACAGGGTTTGGCAAATTACAAAACTTTCTTTGGGTCCATGGTCCAAAAAGCCTGGTTATGATATCATCGTGGAGTCACCGTGCATGCGCGTATAACATTTAAAAAAGTTTTCATTTTCATAAGATCCTGCAGGCCAAATTAGTCGAGCAGTAGTTGACCTGGATTTTTGTGATACGTGGTAAATCAGGGGTTTGTTTTCCCTACGAGGATGAAAAGAAAATTTACGATTTTGAAGAAACAACAACAAATCACAACAAGCTATCGTTGGGCCTTGGGCTCACACCAACACACAGACAATAGAAAAATGATTACACATTAAAAGCAGTGTAATAGTTAAGTTACTTATACATAGAGGGGAAAAATTAGTGTGGTGATTACACCTGGACAGACATCGGCACAGTGCAGAGCAAGAGCGTGGTGAGGTTCCATGGTGCTTTAAGAGCTAAGCGCTAGTTCTGGAAAAGCGAGCGTGTGAATTCTATGTAATCGAACGCAGACGGCATTTCACGTCCCTTGTTGTCAATGTAGAGCTTCATGTGTGAAGTGCAGTATTCTGCCTGCTCTCTGGAAAGGTTCTGCAACAAGAAGAAGCACAGATACCGTGCATCGTCCTTTACAAAATCCACAATAAACTGCCGTATTAACATGCAGGGTAAACAGTCGTAGCTAGCTGAAGATAGTCATGTCAATTCTGGTTAAATTCACAAGCTCATTTGCGGACCCTCGTATTGTATTGTACCTGGAGGTTTGGAAAGTCAAGGCTGGTGGGCAAAGAAGCTAGACATTTGAATTGGCTGCTTTATGAAGGATCGGGTTGGCATTCATAGCTCAGGCTTGATGGGCCTAATGGCTTCCTCGTGCATTGAAGTTCCTCGCATGGGAATTCATTAGAGTAATTGTATGGGTCGAGCTGTTACTTTAGCCGCGTGCATAAAGGGGAAAGGGCATCAAAAATTCCACCATAGCTGGGCAGGTAATATCTCGCAAAGGTCTTCTTGGAAGAAAATCAAGTCTTAAGTGGATTACATATGATTATGGTCATGATTACAGTGGTCATGATTATGTGGCCTCCTGTTGTCAGTTCACACAATTGATACATAATGAAAGGACACTCCATTAAATAATTTTACTCCAGAAATAAGGCTCATGAATTACCCTGCACACACAAAGCAAAAAGCAGGATTAAGCAATTGGTTCATGTCCTCCGTCTATTTGTCTGTCATCAGTTTATGATCGAGGAACAGCTTATTTAAATCTAATGTTATATTTTGAAGATGAATAGGAAGTCTTTCGTTTTACCGTATATTGGCCGAGCAGGTGGAAAAAACAAATTTGGCGCTGCAATTCAGAAAACACGTTAATATGGTAAACGGCTCGGAAATCGGGTGTTACCAAATGTATTTTGCTTTGAAACTCACAAGGAGAAACATATAACCCTTTGTAAAGCACACCGAGTCATATAAAATAACCAATTGCTTTAGAAACATTCACGAGGACAAATGAAAACGTGATCGCTCGTACGCTGCTGAGGCTACCTCCTGCTGAGGCTAAAAGTTAAAACCTCCAAGATACGGGATGAAACTTTTGCCACCACGGCACCGACGTAACCAAGCATGCAGGTATGTACACACACCCGTGGAGAGTCCCTTTACAGATAAAAACCTATCCACAATGTACCATGTCCGTGTGTGCTGCATACATACCTCTACCTTTTATAGCAACTGCCGACTGTACATCCCGATCAGGATATGAACTGTACCGCTATCGACTGAAGGGCACTCGAAAGTGGCTTAAGCATTCAAGCAAGGACTCCAATTAATTGGTTGATAAGGAACGGCTGGCTTGGCAAGTGATAGCAAGCCGATTGGTGATGGCACATACCCGCAAAAAAAAAGAACATCGCCGATTTCTTTACTTTTTCAGATTTCACTCCAGATTGAGTCATTTAATCCACATGATCCGATCTTCTAAACTCAAATTATATTTCTATAATATACTTGAATTAGTCTGTGAGAGTAGATCGTGGCAAATTGCATCATACATTAAATGCATGAAATCACTCCAAGCTCCGAATTTGAAAACGATAGCACTATAGCACAGAAAGTAGACAGGAGTACAAGGAGTGGCGGCGCAAGGCGAAGAGAGAGGTGGCAAAGGCTAAGGAAAAG
>CM068953.1:146536514-146558315 GCA_035128595.1 Eptatretus atami
CACACACACACACACACACACACACACACACAATTGAAGTACAGTATATACTTGAACACTGTGCGGAGTATCATGAACACTCGAGTTATAGAGGGGGTGAAGTTGACAGTGAAAGACACATTGAGTTGGCATAGAAGGGAGGACATACAAGTAGGGAAGGAACAAACACATGGGCAGCATCAGTCAGGATGTACAAATAGCAAGCACAAAGGACATCGAGTGAACTCAGTAAGGGAGGACCATGTAAAAACACAAGAAAAGCTGACAAACTGGATAATTGTGGAAAAGTGCAAATGGACAGAAGACTGAAATGAGAATATAAAAGATTGGGAATAGCAAGAAGGGATTAGATGTGATGGCCATGGTTCAACATTTTTAAAGGAGTGGAGAGAAGATCCTGATTGGACAGACTCATGGAGGCAATTCATCATGCAGTTGAGAGTTAAAAGAGAGAGAGGACAAAAGAGTTAAGGTGAGCATTTAGTCTAGATTTGTGGAGGTTAACATGGTTTGTATTGCTAGCTTAGTAAATGATGCCTGGTTGGCCTCATGAGGGGAAGAAAAAAGCTGAAAGGGTAGGTGGGGCAAGACCAGTGAGTTGATATAAAACTGCTGGAACACAAGCCTGTCTGTGGTGGGAGAGGAGCAGGCCTCGAAGCTCATCCTCCTGTCAAATAACTATTCAAGTGCAGATCAAAAAGTCCACAAAGCTCTTACCTGTAAAAGCTCTTCTTTCGTGACGTAAGGTTTTCCTTCAGAACTGAGTGCCCGGAACGCGCTCTCCACTTCGTAGCTCGACTTGACATTCTCAGTTTCCCGGCTAATCATAAACGCCATGTATTCTTGCAGTAGTACGTGTCCATCTCTATAATAGGCAAACAGGGAACAGCAGCAACATCAGATCTGTCTCAGTACGATTTGTTTATTGTGCGATTTCTGGATTTCATAAAGAAAAAATATGAAGTACAAGGATGCAAGTCCTCATCAAGGATACAACCCCCCACCACACCTTAAAAACGGGACGTGTAGATTTTACATTTAAATAACTAAATAAATAAATGTATGTGTCCGTAGTGAAGAGGGTAAATTGACAACAAATAAATAAATGATTTATGGTGGTATGTAGGTAGCTGTGATGGTAAAGTGTATATTATAAATAAATATATAATTCAAGGTGGAATATACGAGGGTGAGTCAAAAAGTATCTGCAATATATTTTTATTTGAATAATATAACTACAATTGAGCATGCATAAGAGCATCAATTTTTCCACATGCCCCCCCCCTCCTTTTGAACACACAGTCCATTGGTTCACAAACTTCTGCATACCCTCAGAAAAAACATGTTTTTGTCTGAGTGATAAGCCACACACGCACCGCTTCTTTCACTTGTTGGTCACTGGCAAAGTGGCGGCCTCTTCAAGCGTCTGAGTGGACAAAACAGGTGAAAGCCCGAAGAAGCCAGGTCAGGACTGTACGGAGGATGCTCCAACACCTCAAAGTTCAATTTCTGGAGGGTTTCCACAGTATGGGTGGCAGTGTGTGGATGGACATTATCATGCAACAATGCAACACCTTTTTACAGTAGCCCTCAGCGTTTCCATCGAATAGCTGGTTTCAACTGGTCCCGGAACATTTCACAATAACGGACACTGTTTACCGTTGTGCCCTCCTCTTGACAGTTTCACAAAATCGGAGCCTTGTGAGTCCCATAAAAGTGTGAACATCACTTTTCCAGCTGATGGTTGACTTTTGAACTTCTTTTTGATTGGTGATGTCAGATGTTTCCACTCCATACTCTGGAGTTTGCTCTCTGGCTCATAATGGTGGATCCACGTCTCGTCTACAGTGACGATGCGTCTCAAAATAAGCATTCCCTTCATGACGAAAGCGGTTCTAAAGGCTTTGGCAGATTGTCACACGTTTGTGTTTGTGCTCTTCTGAGAGTTGTTTTGGAAATTGTCTTGCAGATACTTTATGAAAGTCAAGTCGGTGGTTGTTAATTTCATGTGCAGAACCATGACTGGTGTTCAGATGTTGTGCCACTTCATCACCAGTCGACCATTGGTTATCCAGAACCATGGCACAGACTCATTCAATGTTTTCTTGTGTTGTGGATGTGGATGGGCGTCCAGATCGTTCATCATCAGTGACACTTGTGCGACCGTTTTTGGGCATCGTAATTCAATCATACACACTCCGCTGCAGTAAAGCACTGTTCCCAGTGAAATTGTGCTGAAGGTCTGCAATGTATTTCTGCCCTTGATACATCTTCAGCCCACATAAAATCGGATCACTAAACGCTGTTCTTCTTTGGTGCAAACGGACAGCAGAGTGGTCATGTTAACTCCCTTACAATTACGAACTGCTCAAGGTTGAAACTGCTTCACAATGGCACAGATAGTTCATGCTTGTACCGGCAAGTACAATAAGCAATGTAGTCAACACAACACAGTTCTTAATAAATAATTGCGGATACTTTGACTCGCCCTCGTTGGTACAAGAAGGGGATGCCTTATTCGGCAACCATGGGGATTTAGGCTCAACAGTTTTTTGATATCTGCTGCCTTTTGGATCCCAATACCTATCATGTACAATACTTGTAATACAAAAATATTTTTTACATTCATTTGCAGTAATATTGGTGAAGATAAATAATTTAAAATACATATGTATATGTATATATATATATATATATATATATATATATATATATATATACATATATACACTATATAGACATATATACTGTATATACATACATATACATCTGTATTTTAAATTATTTATCTTCACCAATATTACTGCAAATGAATGTAAAAAATATTTTTGTATTACAAGTGTGTGTATATATATATATATATATATATATATATATATATATGCTCCTCCTTCATTGGCTTGTCTTGGCAAGGGATTACCATATTTCTAGTTATTACAGCTCATCTGAAGATGTCAGCACAGGTACTCGTATTTTGCATGGAACATGAAAAGTTTTTGCTTGTGTCATGATTATTGCACAATCAAAGGGAAAATTCTCCAAACGCTGCCTGATTCACTCCATCAAGATATTATTGACGTCAACGGTCTTCGACTGATGTAATGTTTTCCTGATGTAATGTCCATTAGCTTGGGCACATCACTCTCACCATAAAATTGCAATATCTCCTCCTTTTGTTTATTTAGTTTACAGACGTAGACCATTGATGTACCAACGCCATACTCCTCACTCGGTAGTGTCACCAAAACACCCACGTCATGCTTCGGCAGCAACTCCACTTTTGGCTTGATACTGAGCGATAAATGCCTACTTTTCGAAGCAACACTAGCTTGTCCGGATGTTGAAAGCTTTTCAGACATGATTGCGATACAAGGTGTATTGCACAACACAATTGTGTGCACAACACTACAGAGAACAACGTGGTGGTGATGTCAAATTGGACGCACCCACCCCTTCATAGATTTCTCTCTGGTGATTGCGCAATGGTGGTGACATGTTTTCCCACTGAGTAACTTTTCAGAAGGCTTGTGGATATTTAACTCTCAGAAGGCTTGCGGGTATTTCACTCTTCAGAAGCTTGCAGACATTTCACTCTTCAGAAGGCTTGCGGATATTTCACTCTTCAGAAGGCTTTGCAGACATATCACTCTTCAGAAGCTTGCGGATATTTCACTCTTCAGAAGGCTTGCGGACATTTCACTCTTCAGAAGGCTTGCGGACATTTACTCTTCAGAAGGCTTGCGGATATTCACTCTTCAGAAGCTGTGATATTTAACTCTCAGAAGGCTGCGGGTATTTCACTCTTCAAAGGCTTGCGGATATTCACTCTTCAGAAGGCTTGCGGATATTTCACTCTTCAGAAGGCTTGCGGATATTACTCTCAGAAGGCTTGCGGATATTCAACGCTTCAGAAGACTTGCGGATATTGAACTCTTCAGAAGACTGTGGATATTCAACTCTTCAAAGGCTTGCGGATATTGAACTATTCAGAAGACTTGTGGATATTCAACTCTTCAGAAGGCTTGCTGATATTTAACTCTTCAGAAGGCTTGTGGATATTCCTCTTCAGAAGGCTTGCGGATATTCAACTCTTCAGAAGGCTTGTGATATTAACTTCAGAAGGCTTGCGGATATTTAACTCTCAGAAGGCTTGCGGATATTCAACTCTTCAGAAGGCTTGCGGATATTCAACTCTTCAGAAGGCTTGCGGATATTCAACTCTTCAGAAGGCTTGCGGATATTCAACTCATCAGAAGGCTTGCGGATATTCAACTCTTCAGAAGGCTTGCGGATATTCAACTCTTCAGAAGGCTTGCGGATATTAACTCTTCAGAAGGCTTGCGGATATTTAACTCTTCTTAGAAGGCTTGTGGATATTACTCTTCAGAAGGTTGTGGATATTTAACTCTTCAGAGACTTGTGGATATTTAATCTTCAGAAGCTGTGGATATTAACTCTTCAGAAGACTTGTGGATTTTACTCTTCCAAGGCTTGTGATATTAACTCTTCAGAAGGCTTGCGGATATTTAACTCTTCAGAAGGCTTGCGGATATTTAACTCTTCAGAAGGCTGTGGATATTTAACTCTTCAGAAGCTGTGGATATTTAACTCTTCAGAAGACTTGTGGATATTTCACTTCAGAAGGCTTGTGGATATTTAATTTTCAGAAGCTTGTGGATATTTAACTCTTCAGAAGTTGTGATATTTAACTCTTCAGAAGACTTGGTATTTAACTCTTCAGAAGCTTGTGGATATTAACTCTTCAGAAGGCTTGTGGATATTTAACTCTTCAGAAGGCTTGTGGATATTTCAACTCTTCAGAAGGCTTGTGGATATTCAACTCTTCAGAAGGCTTGTGGATATTTAACTCTTAGAAGACTTTGGATATTTAACTCTTCAGAAGGCTTGCGATATTTAACTCTTTAGAAGACTTGTGGATATTAACTCTTCAGAAGGCTTGGGATATTTAACTCTTCAGAAGGCCTGTGGATATTTAACTCTTCAGAAGGCTTGCGGATTTCAACTCTTCAGAAGGCTTGTGGATATTTAACTCTTCAGAAGGCTTGCGGATATTAAACTCTTCAGAAGACTTGCGGATATTTAACTCTTCAGAAGGCTTGTGGATATTTAACTCTTCAGAAGGCTTGCGGATATTTAACTCTTCAGAAGGCTTGTGGATATTCAACTCTTCAGAAGACTGTGGATATTCAACTCTTAAGAAGGCTTGTGGTATTCAACTCTTCAGAAGGCTTGTGGATATTCAACTCTTCAGAAGCTTGCGAATTTCAACTCTTCAGAAGGCTTGCGGATATTCAACTCTTCAGAAGGCTTGTGGATATTTAACTCTTCAGAAGGCTTGTGGATATTTAACTCTCAGAAGACTTGCGGATATTTAACTCTTCAGAGGCTGTGGATATTTACTCTTCAGAAGGCTTGCGATATTTAACTCTCCAGAAGGCTGTGGATATTTAACTCTTCAGAAGACTTGCGGATATTCAACTCTCAGAAGGCTTGAGATAATTCAATCTTCAGAAGCTGTGGATATTTAACTCTTTAGAAGACTTGTGGTATTTTAACTCTTCAGAAGGCTTGTGGATATTAACTCTTCAGAAGGCCTGTGGATATTTAATCCAGAAGGCTTGGGATATTAACTCTCAGAAGGCTTGTGATATTTAACTCTTCAGAAGACTTGCGGATATTTTAACTCTTCAGAAGACTTGCGGATATTCAACTCTTCAGAAGACTTGCGGATATTCAACTCTTCAGAAGGCTTGTGGATATTTAACTCTTCAGAAGGCTGTGGATATTCAACTCTTCAGAAGACTTGTGGATATTCAACTCTTCAGAAGACTTGTGGATATTTAACTCTTCAGAAGACTTGCGGATATTCAACTCTTCAGAAGGCTTGTGGATATTCAACTCTTCAGAAGGCTTGTGGATATTCAACTTTCAGAAGCTTGTGGATATTTAAAGCTGTATCTCACTGGGCTGCGACAGCTCGCGACAAAATGCGAACGGGATTCTCCAAAATGTCTCGAAACGTTGCGGTGGTTCTCAATTTCCTCGCGTGAGTCGCAGGACGTCGCTCGAATTTTGAACATGTTCAAAAAATTCGTGCGACTAATTTTCTCTCAAAATAGTCGCAGAGTCGTCGCGGTTGTCTCGAACTGGTCTCGAACCCTTCTCAATTTAGTTCCGTGAGTCAGAAGGTTCGACAAATGTGAGGCAACTTTGTGAGGGATTGGCGACCTATGAAACTAAATTGTGACTGATTGGAGAAAAAAATGATAATCTGTCCTGGACCCTGAGAGTTTCGTAATTATATCGCGATTTGTTCTCAATAACGTGAGACATACGCAAATGTGAGATATTCGTGAGACATACGCAAAAATAAATTCAGAGCGATTCCAAGTGAAAATTATCGCTATTTTATCGCATTTATCGCAATTTTGTGTCTCCAACTAGTCGCGAGCTGTCGCAGCCCAGTGAGATACAGGCTTTACTCTTAGAAGGCTTGTGGATATTCAACTCTTCAGAAGGCTTGTGGATATTTAACTCTTTAGAAGACTTGTGGATATTTAACTCTTCAGAAGGCTTGTGGATATTCAACTCTTCAGAAGACTTGTGGATATTTAACTCTTCAGAAGGCTTGTGGATATTTAACTCTTCAGAGGCTTGTGGATATTTAACTCTTCAGAAGGCTTGTGATATTCAACTCTTCAGAAGGCTTGTGGATATTTAACTCTTCAGAAGGCTTGTGGATATTCAACTCTCACGAAGACTTGTGGATATTTAACTCTTCAGAAGGCTTGTGATATTACTCTTCAGAAGGCTTGTGGATATCAACTCTTCAGAAGACTTGTGGATATTCAACTCTTCGAAGGCTTGTGGATATTTAACTCTTCAGAAGGCTTGCGGATAAAACTTTCAGAATGAAAAGGTTAAAAATTGTACGACCACGATGTTTCAAATTCTGCCGTTTTCAGGTCTTTCCCGTTTTTAGGTTTCCGGATAACTTGGGTTCCCTACCTGTAGTGAATCGTGAAAAGCATGTAAATAAAGAAATTAATATTCAAAGTTGTATGTTGGTGGTGGAGATGGTAAGGTGCATAAAATAAATAAATAAGTAAGGCCTTAGTTATTTATAACTTGGTTTACACAGTTCTTCAGCTAAAAGTAGGGTCGGTAGGTTGAAAATATAAATATAAATATTTCAATTTTTAGAAATAAATATTTTTATGATTTTTTTTCGGATGTTCCATGGAAAAGACAAGGGTAGGTGGGGGGAAATAAATATAAATCCCGACCAGGAGGATCTAAGAAAACATTGAAGATGGAAGACCATTCAAATGCAGGATGCCCATGTTCACTGTATCATCTGATGTGAAAAACAATAAAGAAGGATTAAAACTTGTTTTTACAATATAGTCTGGCATGTTTTTCTTATAGAAACCTGTTGGATCATCAAACAAATGGAAACAATGCTGAGAAAATTACTGTCCAAGTCGTAGATGTGTGCGTGCACACCAGTGCATAGTGCTGGATATGATTAAAAAAAGGTGTCTTCTAGGAGTCAACACGCTCAAAACGGTCAACCAGAGCCATAACCAGCTCTTACTTTTCAGCGGGCATCTGATCATACCATCTCCCAATCCCATGAGCACATCAAACACTGATTTCTGGTCCGTTGAAGGCGGAATATCAGCATCTCGCAGGGAACTTTGACGTACTTGGCGCCAAAATCTTTCAATACAAACAGCGGTGTACAACTTTCGACGGAAACAAAATCGGCACGATCGAGAGTAGCTGCGAATCATCCCTGCTGCTGCACTGAATTGATGCAATCGTTCGGCCAGAATATTCGTCGTCAAGATTTTGCGTGATTAAATCACCAATACAGTCATTCTATTTATACCGCTGACATACTCTTAACATCACTTTCGCCCCAGAAACCACAGTCAATCTGAACCACGCTGGCCACTGCTCAGATGCCATGACCGAAGACTACTGCGCAGTTTGGTTAAAGGGGACTCGGCATTTTGGTGCGCGCGGAATTATATTTGAAAATAAATGCCGACGTTTACATTTCGGGTTTTGAAACTTTTGCACCTTCGGCGGAAAATTTAATAATAGAAAAGGCTAAAAATGTGTTTTATATTTATATTTCATTTCGGCAAGTATACCGTTGGCGGATCTGTAAACCAAGTTATAAAATAACTAAGCCAAATTCAAAGTGGTTTGTTGGGCATGGGGATGGTTAAGTGTATATAAATAAATGATGGTGTAGAATAATAATGGTAGAAACGTGGTTGTGGCGAATTATTTCACTAATTTTGGTGGTGTCCCAGAACCAACCAACCAAACTATTTAATTCTGAAAATCTATTTATTTTATTATATTAGAGGGCCAGAAAATCAAGCAACGTTAATTACTAGCTGGAACATCTGAGCAATGTAAAATGTGATCAAGTCATCCACTCTCCCTCCACCTCTTCACAAACCCCAAGTCCTCAACCTCCGCCTCCCAACCACAAGTTCTACCCTCCACCTCCTAAACCCACCAAATCCTCACCCTTCCTCTGTCAACCATAAAGTACCAATCCCCTCCCCACTTCAAGCCTTCAAACCCCGTCCGCACAACACTACCACAAACTCAACCCATCCCCCCGAAACCTCAACCTCCAAACTCTGTCCCATCTTTGCTCTCCTCACCCTCAACCCCAAAGGCAACAATTCCCTCCCCACTTCAAGCCTTCAAACCCCCTCCCCTCCAGCTCCTCAACCTGCCCTCCCAAAACCTCAACCCCCCTCCCAACTCTGTCCCACCTTTGTTTCCCTCACCCCCTCCCAACCCCAACTCTGCACTCCCCTTCTCACCCTTCTCCATCTCATAAAAGCAAACAGCCATTCCCACATTTCAATACACGATCGTTAGTTATTTTATAACTTGGTTTACACAGTTCTTCAGCTAAAATGTAGGGTCGGTAGGTTGAAATATAAATATAAATATAATTTCAATTTTTAGAAATTAAATATTTTAATGATTTTTATTGTGGATATTTAACTCTTCAGAAGGCTTGTGTGATTCATTGGCCCCATCTCATAAAAGCAAACAGCCATTCCCACATCGAAACAGCAGAATATTTAACATTTTCCCCTCTCCTATCATGCTATCACTGACTTCATAGAAACCACGATTGAAACAGCTCCTACACGTCATGGCCCGTCATGATAGCCTGTCCATCGCACAATCCCGCAAGATATGTGGAAAAGACACGTGACCATGAGCAGGTTAATTGTGCCCATAAACGACCCAGAACCAATTACCTTTTGCCTGATGCATACATACCACACATCGTTAAAAGTAAATAATGATTGCGTACAAAGACCATTATTGACATGGGGTTAAGCCCTGCTTGAGAGAATGCCACATAGTAATTTGGGTGGTTTATAAAGCAACAGACTGCTCCTCAATCGCTGAGGCCAATCTTAACAAGGCTTGTGATGCCCATCAGCACAAAAATCATTTTAACTGTCGCTTTGGTAGTTTTACAATGAAGGGAAAACTTATTGGGAGGGAATGGAGATTGTGAATATGACAGCTTTGAAGATATCTTTGACTTTGCATAGCTGTAAGCACCAATATGGCAACCATATGATTTCTTTTTCAAGTTGAAATTGTGGGTGGAGTCAGACGACCTGTCCAATCAATAAGTGGAATGGAATGTTACACACAGACGGACAAGCGTATTATTATACAGAAAAACTAAGAGGTACCCAAAGAACATCCACGCAATGTAAAATGTGACTTCAAGTCCTCAATTCCACCACCCATCAAAACCCCAAATCTTATGATGGGAGAGGGGTTAGACATCAAACATTTAATTATTAAATTACATAATTTTGGTACCAGGTCAGAAACCTCATTTTCATACTACTTATAATGTTAACAAACACTTCATACAAGTACATCTCATCAATATTGATATCACACAATCTTGAGCTCCTTATGATTGCATTGGGTTAAAGTGTACAGAAACGTTTCATGTGCCATTGAAATAGCAAATCACGAGTTTTAAATCAAGAAGAGAAGATTAGGATTGAAGATGATTATTCAGTTACTATATAGAGGCAGACATAGTTCCAATTAGAAAGCAAACATCTTGTCATAGTTAATTCCCCACAGTGTCTATGCTGCAGCTTATCAAATTACACTTTGTAATCCAGGCAAAAAAACAACAACAAATTCTTATGGGGAGACATAAATGACTGTTGGCATTTCATTCCATTAGAGGTAAATCGACTGCAACACCACAAAACAACCTTTTGTGGCAGTCACCTACCTGTTTGGATCCACCATGTTGAGGATGGCCTCAAACTCTGGGTCTGGTTCTCCTTCTTCCACCATTGGTAAATCATAGCCGAGTGAGCGGAGGCAGGATTTGAATTCTTGATGATTTAGCTTGCCAGAACGATCTTTATCAAAATGCCTGGAGGCAAAGATGAGCAAGATGGGAAAACAAAAAGAGAAAAGTATATCAGGTGAGGAAACAAGGAAAACGAGGAATAACAAGGAAATAAGACAGGAGGTAGTCATTCAGCCCATCATGTTTGTGCCACACTAATACCAGATTAAATTAATCTGTCTAAACAAGTTGATTTCATGGGGGGGAGGGGGGAATGAGTGGGGATGAGAACAATGAGGTAGGCTCAAAGAGATCACAAGGGTGCTAAAAAATGGGAGAAATATATATTCAAATTCTTTCTTTAAAATGTATTTTAATTATTTTTGTGGGGTACGGAATGGACGAGGGCAGTTTTAGGGTGAAGAATATGCAACACGAACAACACATTATCCCTTGACGAGACCCTCTCACAAACATACTCAGCACAGATGTACACAATCATCCATCCATGTTCTTTGCTTCCTTTCACCAAGCCAGTTTCCAATCCAAGGATAACAGATTGTCCGAATGCGATGTCATAAGTTGGGGGAATTGTATACTCACTTGAACATCATGCTGAAGTCTTTGAGAGCTTCCTCGGTTACTCCAGTCGTGTTTCTGTTTGAAGGGAAGAGACGAAGGGAGGGGAAGGATAACTTTTATGCCATTATTCATTCACCAAATCACTTTCCTCTTCCCATTTTGCAAGTAAAATATGCTATGACAGCAGCAAAACAAACTCATAGCACTTGATACCGATAGGTCCCATAATAATGATCAGAGCAATAAAAACTGTTTGAAATAAAAGTTACAACTACTTGTGAAAACAAGGACAAATGTGTCCAAGAGCCACGTCCTAAAGGTTTTGTCTTCACCAGAAGAAGAAGAAGAAGAACAGAAGAAGAAGAAAAAGAAGAAGAAGAAGAACAACGGGAGCTCTCTTAGAGCCAGCGTTCGCAACGCGACACGGCTAAAAAAAACCCAACAAAAACAAACAACACCAGAAGGGCACTCGATAGAGCGCCTACCTCCACCACATAATGCCTGATCCACGAGAACATATCAGGCCCAATACATTTTTGAAATATCATGTTATACATCGTTTTTGGCCCCATCTCTCAATGTAGTGGGGCAGATAACAGCAATTTTTGAGAGGAATCGTGCAAATGATGATACAAGCATCAAATTTGGCACATTTATTCTCCAGGGGATTCTAATCAAATCTGCCTGATTGGCCATTTGAAAATCCAAATTTTGAAAAATGAAAAAAAAAAAACTTTCAAAAAAGTCAAGTCACGAATCAATGTTGGATGCTGGCTGAGATTGGTGAATGTTTCAGAAACATCATCAAAGACTTCCAAGTCTGCCATGCAGTTTTCTTCCCTTTACCGCGGAAGGCAGACACGACGTCACATCCAGTGAACGCATGGAAGTATGGGATCCCGATCCTCTAGCTTTCTCAGGCCCTATTGCAGAAACTACCTCATGGACTGGAATCCATCGCGCCTTGGCTCCTTGGCAAAGGCAATCCACATGTTCTCAAGACCTAGTTCCTGTAAGGATGGCAGTAACAATATTGCTATGACTAGTACGTCCGTGTCATTAGCCTTAATGATAATGGACTTGCTACCATCCGTCGTTGCATCCCTGGTGTACAAATATTTGAGTGTCAGCTTCTCATGACAACATGGAGACACAGCATCCAGTGACTTCCTTGTGTTGCTAATGGCATCTTCTCCTTTTGTGACATGACTGTGCTTGTCTGTGCTTCACACATCTTTTCCACAAGAAAGTGAAACAGCTCACTCTTGTTGCTGTCATCTCGAAGAAAGCTTCTCCAGTTACTTGGGGTCTTACTGGTTCCTGTCACTCTTCTTCTATTCCTTGCCCCCTTTTCGACCTTGCCTCGGACTTCAGAGTTGACTTCTTGTACACATCAAACACTACGTCCCACCTCTGTACCTGGCACCATAGGATTCCACCTTTGGGTTGATGTCTTCTTTAGCATAGTCATCAAATATCTTTGAAGTGCGTGGAGGTAGGGCATTGATAAGTGCTGAGCCATCAATGATGACTGCATCTCCCCTTGGTTCTCTGTCTGGGATGTTCACTTGCGCTTCGAGAATTTCAGCCAGCTGTGACTTCAAATTTTTTAAAAGTCTTTTTTCTTTCAAATTTTTCAAAATTTGGATTTTCAAATGGCCAATCGGCAGATTTGATCAGAAAGCCCTGCAAACAGAAATGCCAAATTTGATGCTTGTATCATATTTGCACGATTTTTCTACTATCTACTACACTAATGGTGAAGAATCACTTAAAAAATTAAATAATCCTCGTATCCAGATTTGGATCTTTATCAAAATCGAATCAATTTGTCCTTGTCCACCCAACCTGTCCACCAAGTTTCGTCCGGAACTGTCCACAACTTTTTGAGATATCCTGCAAACAGACAAACAAAGAAAGAAGAAGATGTCGTGAAGAGCACATCAGTTGCAAAATCCATAAAACATAGTAGACCTCAAAAATAATTGGTGGTTGAATTCAGTGACCTGAGGTATAAATCCCCTTCAAATTTCAAGTCAATCGGATGAAAATTGTGGGTTTTAGAAATCTCACTGAAGTTGTTGACCTGGGGCCTATGTTGACCTCAGAAATAATTTGTGGTTGAATTCAATGACCAAATAAGCAACTCTTCAAATTTCACTTCAATCGGATAAAAATTGACAATTTTAGAAATTCGCCCTTTGTTGTCCTTTTAGCCGATGATGACCTCAAAAATAATTGGTGGTTGAATTCAGTAACCTGATATGCAAATTCTCTTCAAATTTCACATCAATTGGATGAAAATTGAGGATTTTAAAATGCACATTAGTTGTTAACTCCGCCATCGAAGATGGACGGAGGTTACTGTTTTCACCCTGTCTGTTTGTTTGTTTGTTTGTGAACAGTATTACGGAAAAACTCCTGGACGGATTTGACGAAACTTGGTGGGGGGATTAGGTATGGTCCAAGGATCATGCACATGATTTTGGACTTGGTCCAAAGTCAATATGGCCGCTATGGCGCCATTTTAAAAATATGATTTTTGTTTTTGCATTTCTACATGTTTTAAGTATTTCCAACCAAAAAAAAAAATTTGTTAGAGAAAAAAAAAAAAATTTTGCAACTTTTTTTCAAAAAAATTTCGATTATTTGAAAATATTGATTTTTTTTTTTGCATTTCTACATGTTTAAGTGATTTCCAACCCCCCCCCAAAAAAAATTGTTAGAGAAAAAAAGAAATTTTGCACCTTTTTTTTCAAAAAATTTCGATTTTTTTTTGGCATTTCTACATGCGCGTCGATCTAGTTTAAGTTTATTCAATTATGGTTCCGTAGATCTGATCCGTTTTTGACTACAATGAATGAGATATCAGTTCACTTAGTGACCCAGCAGTATTGGCGGCGGAGGTTTTGCACTCTACCGAGTGCTCCCCCTCTAGTTGACCTTGTGCCTATGTTGACCTCAAAAATAATTGGTGATTGAATTAAATGACCACATATGCAACTCCTCTTCAAATTTCACGTCAGATAAAAATTGGCAATTTAAAAAAGTCAAATTTCAAGTCAATTGGATGAAAATTGAGGATTTTAGAAATCTAACCTAAGTTGTTGACCTTTGACCGATGTTGACCTTTTGACCTCAAAAACAATAGTCTTCTTCCTTATGACAAACTCTACCATGTGGTGAAGTTTCGTGAAGATCGGTTTAAAATTGTGACCTGCAGGCGACAAGCAGCCAGACAAACAAAATCGACTGACCAATATACTTGAAAAATCTTCGATTTTGCAAGTGACAAAGACAGACAGAAAGGGGTGAAAATATAACCAACCTCCTTCACTTTGGGTGGTGGAGGTAAAAAAGGTCTCAAACAAAAGAATCATTGAAGCAGGACTTCCATATGATGAGATTCTTCCAAAGAAAACAGTCACCGTATTTTTTTGGACTACAAGTTGATTTGGCTAATTTTCACATTTTTCTTTTCTTCATTCATAGACAAGTCAATTTGGAGTACAAGACGAAGCTAGATCAACTATGGTTGTTATCAGAACTGTCAGTCAGGACAACAGATGTGTTAATTCTTCCCTGACCCTCAAGGCATTGCTAGCTACAGTACCTTCCAGAGTCATGAATATTATTTGAATTACTTGTGGAACAACCTTTCGGATAAATTAGGAACATTAAGAGTTTTTCAACAGTTTGTCATCGTATAGAGGTACAGTATTTAAAACAAGCTATAGAATCATGATCAGCACAGTATCAAAGCATATTACATTTTATCGCAGTTCACGACTCCTTACAAAATCTGAACACCTGGCACTTATTGAAATACAAGCACATTTTAATCCATGAAAGAGTTTAATCACTGAGCACTGTCTCAACACGTTTGATCTGGTCACTGATGACTACAGTATACCACGTAATTACTCCGCATCTGAAAAACCGTCAAATTGCTCGTCTTTCATATCGGAATTGAAGATGATGGCGAGCTCAGAGATCAGGCCAGGTGGGCTGTTCTCATCATCCTCCACATCATCGTCCTCGGGCTCCTCTGGTCTTCCAACGATCTCTGGCTTGACAAAGCCACTAACAATGACCGACTGCATGAGAGAAACTGTCCCATGCTTCCCTGATCCAGGAGGCACGACACATACATCCCGTGATGATGAATCTGTGTTCGCATGTGGTCATCCAAATCTCCCATGCAAAGCTGATTAAAATCAAAGGATGGAATTTGCGGAGCATTGATCGAGGTATACCAACTACCATGGGAAGCAAGGAGAAGCAGACGTTGCGGGCGTTAACTTTTTGTACGCCGATGCAGATCGACACGAGCCTTCAAGCGGAAGACAAGTTCTTCAATAACTATATTCTGAATAAAGCCATATATTAAAAAATGAAGTTGGATGGACACTTAAAAGTCACCCGTTGGATAATAATTTAAAAGAAGGATGGATGGCTAACATACAGATGATGCAAGTATGTAAGGCAGACACATACCTGGCCTGGATCTGCTGTTCCAAATTGTGCTGCATCCGCATGCCAAGCTGGTCCAGCTGATCCCACTGTTGAGCCAGACCCACAGTGCTGTGCTCTGTGTACTTGTTATCAAGAATCAATGCTTCCTCCATAGCTGCTCCAAGATCCTCAATTTTCTTTAACTGGCTCTTCATTGCCCTGATCTCTTGATGCTTTCGCTGAGCACCAGAGAATTAATAAAATAAACATGATTATGATTCTTCCATCAAATTAGCATATTGGTACGTCTCATAAGAATAACAAACAATTACATACAGAGTTCGGAGTAAATTATTCATGAGTATATCCTCACAAGACTTGATGCTCAGAGACGACGATGAAACGGCACCTCCTCCCCCAACACGACTACAAAGACTGCGACCCTCTCCCCGACTATGAAACGGCACCTCCTCCGCCACGACTCACGAAACGGCGCCTCCTCCCCCATGACTACGAGAAGCGGCTCTCCTTCGCCGACGACGAAACGGCACCTCATCCCCATCGGTACGAAACGGCACCTCCTCCCCGACTACGAAACGGCACCTCCTCCCCACTTCAAAACGGCACTTCCCGACTACGAAACGGCGCCTCCTCCCCCACGACTATAAAACGGCACCTCTTCCCCACGACGACCGAAACGGCTCCTCCTCCCTGACTACGAAATAGCACCTCCTTCCCCACGACAACGAACGGCGCCTCCTCCCCAGCACTACGAAATGGCACCTTCTTCCCCACTCTACGAAATGGACCTCCTTCCCACGACTACAAAACGGCGCTCCTTCCCACGACTACAAAACGGCCCTCCTTCCCCACGACTAGAAACGGCACTCTCCCCACATGCCTATGAAACGACACCTCTCCCCACGACGATGAAAACAGACACCTCCTACCACGGACTATGAAACGGCACCCCTCCCCACTATCATGAACGGCACCCCCTCCCACTATCATGAAACGGCACCTCCTCCAACTACGAAAACGGCACCTCCTCCCCCACGACTATGAAATGGCACCTCCTCCAACGACTATGAAATGGTTCCTCTTCCCTACGACTACGAAACGGACCCTCCTCCCCGCCCCCCCCACCACCCGACTACGAAACGGCACCGTCCTCCCCCCCCCCCCCCCAACTACGAAACGGCACCTACTCCCCACGACTTGAAACGGAGCCTCTTCCCACCGACACGAAACGGTGCTCCTTCCCACGACTACGAAATGGCCCTCCTCCCGACTATACAAACGGCACTTCTCCCCCACGGCGACGAAACGGCACCTCCTCCCCACGACTACGAAACGGCGCCTCCTCCCCAACTACGAAACGGCTCCTCCTCCCCACGACTACGAAACGGCGCTCCTCCCCTCACGACTACGAACGGCGCCTCCTCCCCCACGACTACGAAACGCGCTCCTCCCCCACGACTACGAAACGGCGCCTCCTCCCCCACGACTACGAAACGCCCCTCCTCCCCCACGACTACGAAACGGCGCCTCCCTCCCCACGACTACGAAACGGCCCCTCTCCCCACACAACGAAACTGCGCCTCTCTCCCACCACTACGAAACGGCGCTCCTCCCCCACGACTACGAAACGGCGCTCCTCCCACCACGACTACGAAACGCACCTCCTCCCCACGACTACGAAACGGCACCTCCTCCCCCACGACTAGCGAAACGCTTCCCGCCCAACGACTAGCGAACGGCTCCTCCCACCACACTACGAAACGGCGCCCTCTCCCCCCACGACACGAAACGGCCCTCTCCCCCACCGATACGAAGCGGCTCCTCCTCCCCATCATAGAAACACACCTCCTCCCGACTATGAAACGCACCTCCTCCCCCACGATTATGAACAGCACCTCCTCCCCAATGAACTAATGAAATGGAACCTCCTCCCACATGACTTAGAAACGGCACCTCCTCCCCCACGACTTGAGACGACCCCTCTTCCCTGTTTTGAAATGGTGTCTCCTTCGCAGTTTCAAAACGGTGCCTAAACAAAAATCGTTTCCACAAATTTCCTGGACTGTGGGTAGCAAGTAGTCTGTTATTGTTGGAGCCACCTTAATTCCTGGATTACTGACTTGCTCCATCCATGCAATCTCGTCAATCTGGGGCTGCCAACTTTAAACCTAAACTTTTCTCTCACAAAAATACTGACAGTGTATGAACATGAATGCAAGACATTCAAACAGTATGATGACATCATGTCCACTCAATGGCAATGACACCCACCTTGGTGGCCTCAAGTTGTGATTCCAAAGTTCCAGATTCCTCCACCATGCAAGATCTTGGAAAAAAACAAACAAAAAAACAACAAAGCATAGCAAAATGAGAAACCCTGGAAAAAAATTACACATTCATTTTGGTGTGCACTAAACAACTACTGAGCTGTGACATTAAGCCAAGTGGAGGAAGGTGGGTTGGCGGGTGGGGGGATGGAGGAGTTTCAATTCAAAAGATAAACAAAGGCTCAAGCTGTGAGATTTAGTGAATATAAAAGAAAAAAAAAATGAAGCAGCACACTAGAGGTGAGTTTGTGTACACAAAGCATCCAATAAATGAAAAATAAAACCTTCCAGAGAGGTCATCCCGAACTTCGTATCTATACACACGTATGATGCGGCGATAGGCGATTCTATGTGCCACACGCACAAACGAGTAAAAAGTTGAGAAATATAATAAACATAAAAGTGAATAAAATAGAAAGAAATCTTTGATTTGAGAACAAAACTGGAAAAAGCAAGAAAAATGTTTTTAAAATAATATCAAAGATCAATTCATGGAATGCGTTTTCAAAGTGCATCGAATTGCATATACAGCATTTGTTACACATAAACATCCGACTTGTGCTTTACCTGTTTAACAATGACTAATCACTTTTGTATTCTCGCAGCCATGAACCAATAACTTTCAGTTAAAGAACAACTCTCTCCCTCATGTATATAAAAGTAAGTACACATTTAAAGGATGAAAAACAAATTGAATTGCATGTACATAATCATGTGTGAGCATGAAAGTTGGTTCAACACAACAATTTCCATTAAATAAGCCGTGGCTCAGTGTAAGCGCAACAGGAAGGAAAGCATAAAGTATAAAAATGGCATTCACCCATCCAGTAGGTACGTCCTGTTGGTAACGATTCCGATTCCAAGATCCGTTGAGAAGAAAAGATCAATACAGCCCAATATGCAGAAATTGTACGGCAGTGTGGGATGGAGAGATTCAGGATTGGAGCAATGATTGGAAGGGAAATGGAAAGATGCACACCATGACATGATCAAGAATGGATACCAGCAAAGTTGATTTAGACAGAAAGGGAGTGGATGAGGAACAAAGATTAATCATCAGATTTTTTGATTCAAAAAAGTGTGACCAGTTTCAAGCAAAATAATAAAATTAACTTTGGCAATGAAGCATCATTTTTACACTCAAATTATCAAACCACATGACAAATCTGCAGCATATTTGCAAAAAAAAAAAAGAAGTCTAAACTGTGAAAGCAATTTTAAATACCATTCCAATTTTTGCAGCATATCAAAAAAAGACAACAACTCATATTTACAGAAATAGAGCTCATTCTAACCACTGGCTCACTGACTCACTCACCAATATTAAAAATTTGTACCATCCGGGTGACACAGAAAGCTGAAATTTTGCATGCCGGTGGAGATCGAAGCCAATACATAAGGAAAAAATCATAGAACCATCGGAAAGCATCCATAAATTAAAATATAAATTAATGGAAAAAACCAAATGAAAATACAAATGTACTCTAGTCCCGTGTTGTGGGGTGACGGTCATCTCTATAATGTTTTTTACTATCATAATCGATGAACCGTTGCCAGAATATCTCCTAAATATGACAGGACTATGATAGGTTTTGAAAATGGCGACTTTCACACTTTCGTGACCGTGACCTTAACCCTGACCTCGAATCCGGGAAAAAATATGTCGTTGGTATCACTCATCGACTTCTACCCACATACCAATTTCATCAAGATCGGAAGTAAACGTTTTCTTTGTACCGGGAGGTGTTTTTGACCATCTTCCAGGTTACGTGGCGGCCAAACGGGACGGAATTCAAAAATCTGTCTGGTTAGATACAAGATAATATTTTTTACTATCTATATATCAATAAACAGTTGCCGAATACCTTGTAGAAGGCAGACTAGATAGGTTTTGAATGAAGATTTTATAACTTACGTGACCTCGTGACCTTGACCCTGACCTTGAACCCGGGACAAAAGTTAAATCGTTGTGCAACACTCATCGACCTCTACCCACATACTAAGTTTTCATCAAGATCAGGAAGAAAAATTGTTGACGGACGGACGGACATTGGTCGGTTTATTAGGTCATCTCGGTAGAGATGACCTAACAAGTAGTGGTACAAAGTACACTGCCTCCATGCCAAATAAATAAATAACAACTCCTACAGCATGCGACATTGCCGGGGCGCCTTAGGTGCCCGGCGATGCCGCCATGCAGCACATGAGACAAGATTGGGAGGGAGCTGTGTGCAATAACTGATTGATTGATTAATTGCATAATTAAAATACGTAAATTGTAATTGTAAAATAATTAATTTCTTAATTTAGTTGGCTAATAGCATACCTGAACCATCACTATTTCATCCGAATCTGTAACTTTTTAAAATTAGGTAATTCATCGAAAAATGAAAAATCAATTTATTGATGAATCAATAAATCAAAAAAACCCTTTATAGCCAAATCATTGTTCACTGTCGTGTCCAAATATCAGCTTTCGAGCTCAGAAGGTGCCTGAGATATGGCCCATATGGGAAAGGAAATAAATAAGCAATAAATAAATCGACAATAATTAAGAAATTAATCAATTCATTGATGAATCAAAAAATAAAAAATAAGGTTTTTGCCAAAGCAAATCTTCACTTTTGTCTCCAAATTTCAGCTTCCTAGCTCAAAGGATGGCTGAGATATCACCTGGACAGACAACCAAGAAAACTGAATACTCCCTTCGGTGCCCGGCGATAACGTCATGCATCGCCTGGATATGGAATTGGGAAGGAGTGGTGCACAAAAACTAACATGCAGGTGAGGCGGCCCAGACAAGGGGAAAGCAGGGTTCATTTATTACTAGAATGTGTAGCAACACACCCGCTAATATATATATATATCTTCTTCTTCTTCTTCGGCTAGCTCCGTTTGGGGTCGCCACAGCGGATCAACCGTCTCCATTTCGCTCTATCCTCCACATCTTCATTGACACTCCAACCACCCGCATGTCCGCCCACCGTATCCATGAACCTCTTCTTTGGCCTTCCTCTTCTCCTCCTGCCTGGCGCTCCATCTTCAACATCCTTCTCCCGATATACACTCCGCTTCCTCCTGTGCACATGTACCAACCAATCTCAATCTCGACTCTCTCACTTGTCTCCAAACCGCTCCTACCTGCGCTGTCCCTCTAATATACCATTCTTATCTATCCCATCCTCGTCACTCCCACGAGAATCGCAGCATCTTTAACTCTGCCACCTCCCAGCTCCCGCTCCTGTCTTTTTGTTAGTGCCACCGCCTCCAAACCATACAACATAGCTGGTCTCACTACGTCTTATATACTTTCACCCTTCACTCCTTGCAGCTACCTTCTGTCACAGATCACTCCTGAAACTCTTCCCAACCACTCCATCCTGCCTGCACTCTCTTTTTCACTTCTCTCCACACTCTCCGTTACTTTGGACAGTTGATCAACCAAGTATTTAAACCGCATCCACCTTCCCCACCTCAACTCCTTGCAACCGCACCATACACCACCCCTCCCTCTCATTTACAGCACAGGTACTCCGTCTTCCCGACTGACTATCATTCCCTTCGCCCAGTGCGTACCTCCACCTCTCGAGGCTCGCCTCAGCCTGCTCCACTACTCTCCCTACAGATATGATGTCATCGCGCGAACATCATAAGTCCAGGAGACTCCAGTCTGATCTCGTCCGTCAACCTGTCCATCACCATTTGCAAACAGGAAGGGCTCAGAGTCGATCCTTGGTGGCAATCCCACTCTTTAACCTTAAACCGGTCTGTCATTCCTACACACACCTCACCGCTGTCACACTGTCCTCATACATATCCTGCACGATCTCACATACATCTCCACCACTCCCGACTTCCTCATAACAATGCACAACAATCCTCTCTTGGCACCCCTATCATAAGCTTTCTCCAAATCCACAAACACACAATGCAACTCCTTCTGGCCTTCCTATACTTCTCCATCAACATTCTCAAAGCAACATTGCATCAGTGGTGCCTCTTCCTGGCATA
>CM068953.1:146558340-146596540 GCA_035128595.1 Eptatretus atami
TCAGACTTCAGAGTTGAACCGTCATTGTACACATCAAACACTTACGTCCACCCTCTCGTACCTGGCCCAATAGGATCCACCTTTGGGTTGATGTCTCTTTAGCATAGTCATCAGAATATCTTGAAGTGCTGGAGGTAGGTGCATTGATATGTGCTGAGCCATCATATGATGACTGCATTCTCCCTTTGGTTCTCTTGTCTGGGATGTTCACTTTCCGCTTCAAGAATTTCAGCAGCTGTGACTTCAAAATGTTTTAAAAAGTTTTTTTTTTTTCTTTCATCAATTTTTCAAAATTTGGATTTTTCAAAAAATGGAAATCGGCAGATTGATCAGAAAGCCCTGCAGAAGAAATGCGAAATTTGAATGCTTGATCATCATAATTGCATACGCATTTTTCTACTACTACTACAGCTATATGGTGAAGGAGATACTTAAAAATTAAATAATTCCTCTGTGATCCAGATGTGATCTTTACAAAATCGAATCAATTTGGTCCGTCCACTTCCAACCTGTCCACAGTTTCAGTCGGAACTGTCCTCACTAACTTTTTGAGATATCCTGCGAAACAGACAAACAAAGAAAGAAGAAGATGTCGTGAAGAGCACAACAGTTTGCAAATCCATAGAAACATATTGTAGACTCAAAAATTGAATTGGTGGTTGAATTTCATGACCTGAGGTATAAATCCCTCAAATTTTCAAAGTAATCGGATGAAAATTGTGGTTTTAAGAAAAATCTCACTGAAGTTGTTGACCTTGGGGCTACTGTAGTGTTGAGCCTCAGAAATATTTGTGGTTGAATGTCATGACCAAATAAGCAAACTCTTCAAATTTCAACTTCAATCGGATAAAAATTGACAATTTTAGAAATTCGCCCTTTGTTGTCCTTTTAGCGATGAATGACCTCAAAATAATCTGGTGGTTGAATTCAGTAACCTGATATGCAAATTCCTCTTCAAATTTCACGTCATTGGATGAAAATTGAGGATTTTAGAAATGCCACCTTAGTTGTTAACCTCCGCCATCGAGAGATGGACGAGGTTATGTTTTCACCCTTCCCTGTTTGTTTGTTTGTTTGTTCGTGAACAGTAATTTATCGGAACTCAGTCGACGGAATTTCGTACGAAATTGGTGGGGGATTAGGTAGGTCAAGGAGTCATGCCATTAGATTTTGGACTGGTCCAAAGTCCAATATGGCCGCTATGGTGGCCATTTTGAAAAAAATTTGAATTTTGTTTTTGCATTTTCTACATTGTTTTTAAGTGATTTCAACCCCCCCCCAAAAAAATTTGTTAGCAGAAAAAAGAGAAATTTGCACCTTTTTTTCAAAAAAATTCGATTTATTTTTGGGCATTCTACATGCGCGTCCGATCTAGTTTAGTTTATTCATCGTGTTCAGTAGAGTCTGGATCCGTTTTTGACCTACAGATGAATAGGATATCAGGTTCACTTAAGTGACCAGCAGGTATTGGCGGCGGAGGTTTGCACTCACCGAGTGCCTCCCCTCTAGTTGACCTTTGTGGCCTATTGTTGAACTCTCAAAGAAATATTGGTGGATTGATAAATGACCACATTGCAACTCCTCTTCAAATTTCACGTCAGATTAAAAATGGCAATTAAAAAGTTGGCCGCTTTGTTGTCTTTTGGTCTGTGTTGACCTAAAACAATAATTGTGGTTGAATTCAGTAACCTGATATGCAAATCCTCTCAAATTCAACGTCAATCGGATGAAAATTGAGGTTTTAGAAATCTAACCGGAGAAGTTGTTGACTTTGACCGATGTTGACCTTTTGACCTCAAAAACAATAGCCTTCTTCCTTATGACAGACCTAACATGTGGTGAGTTTCGTGAAGCCTCAGGTTTAAAATTGTGACCTGCAGGCCCGACCCAAGCCAGCCAATACAAACAAAATCGACTGATCAATATACTTGAAAAGTCTTCGATTTTGCAAGTGACAGAAGACAAACGAAAGGGTGAAAATATCAACCAACCTCCGTCAACTTTGGGTGGGGGAGGTAAAATAAAGGTCTCAAACAAAAGAAATCATTGAAAGCCGGGGACTTCCATATGATAGAGTTACTTCCAAAGAAAACAGTCACCGTATTTTTTTGACTACAATTTGATTTGCTAATTTTCACATTTTTTCTTTTCTTGACCTTCATAGACCAGTCATTTGGAGTACGACGAAGCTAAGATCAACTATGGTTGGTTATCAGAACTGTCACAGGACAAACAGAGGTGTATTCTTCCCTTGACCCTCAAGGATTAATAGAAGGAGGATGGCTGACAGTACCTTCCACGCAGTCATGAATTTTTATTTGATTACTGTGCCACAACCTTTCGGGATATAATTAGAACATTAAGAGTTTTTCACACAGTTGTCATCGCAAGAGGTACAGTATTCTAAAACAAGCTAAGAATCAGTGATCAGCACAGTTCAAAGCCATATTACATTTTTTCGCAGTTTCACGACTCTTACAAAATCTGTGAACACTGGCAGTTATTGCAATACAAAGCACATTTTAATCCATGTAAGAGTTTAATCATGAGCACTGTCTCAACACTTTGATCGGTCACTGGTATGACTATAGTAATAGAGACCACGTTTATATTTACTCCGCATGAAAAACCGCTCAAATTTGCTCGTCCTTTCGAATGGAATTGAAGATGACGGCGAGCTAGAGATCAGCCAGGTGGGCTGTTCTCATCATCCACTCCACATTAACGATCTCGGGCTCCTCTGGTCGTTGCCAACGAATCTCGGCCTTGACAAAGCCCTACGAAGTGGACCGATCTGGCCATGCAAGAAACGACTGTCCCATGCTTCCTTGATCCAGAGGGCACGACAAACTCCCGGTGATGATGAATCTGTCGTTCGCCGAGATGTGTTCATGTCCAATATCTCCAGGCAAGCTGATTGAAAAGTCAAGATGGAATGTGCGGAGCATTGGGATGTCGAGGTATACTTTTGTGTCTCACTACATGGGCGAAGGCAAAGGGAGAAGCCGGGACCGTTGTCGGGGTGGCGTGTTGAATTGTTTTGTTTACGCCGATGCAGATCGACACGAAGCCTTCAAGCGAAGACAATGTCTCTCTTCAATGAACTATATTCCTGAATAAAGCCATATATTAAAAATGCAGTTTGGAATGCGAGCCACTTAAAAGCACCCCGGTTGGCATGGTAATTTAAAAGAAAATGGATGGCTAACATAAACAGAGAATTGACAAGTAATGTAAGGCAGACACATAACCTGGCCTGGATGCTTGCTGTTCAAATTGTGCCTGCATCCGCATGCCCAAGCTGTCCAGCTGATCCCACTGTTGGACCAGACCCACAGTGCTGGTGCTCTGTGTACTTGTTATCAAAGAATCAATGCTTCCTCCATACCTCCAAGATCCTCATTGTTGTGTAACTGGGCTCCTTCCAGTTGCCCTGATCTCTGATGCTTTTCGCTGAGCACCAGAGAATTAATAAAAAATAACATGATTATGATTCTTCCATCAAATTGCATATTGGTACGTCTCATAGAATAACAACAATTACATACAGAGTTCGGAGTAAATTATTCATGAGATTCTCACAAGACTGATGGGCTCAGAGACGACGATGAAAACGGCAAACTCTCCCCAGATAACGAAACGGCGACCTCCTCCCCGACTATGAAACGGCACTCCTTCCCAGAACCACGAAACGGCGGCCTCCTCCCCCATTGAACTACGAAACGGGGCTCCTCCTTCGCCACGACGACGAAACGGCCCCATCCCACTTGTACGAAACGGCCCTCTCCCGACTACGAAACGGCACCTCCTTCCCGCACTTCACAAACGGCACCTTCCGCTACGAAACGGCGGCCTCCTCCCCCAACGACTATAAAACGGTCTCCTTCCCCGAGACGAAACGGCTCCTCTCCCTGATACGAAATAGCACCTTCCTTCCCCACGCTACGAAACGGCGCCATCCTCCCACGACTACGAAATGGCAACCTTCTTCCCACGACGACGAAAGGCAAACCTCCTTCCCCACGATACAAACGGCGCCTCCTCCCCACGACTACAAAACGGCCCTCCTTCCCCACGACTAGGAACGGCACCTCTTCCCCCATGCCTATGAACGACACGTTCTCCCACGACGATGAAAGCGACATCTCTACCCACTGACTTATGAAATCCGGAACCCCTCCCCACTATCAATGAACGGCACCCCCTCCCACTATCATTAAACGGCACCTCCTCCCGCAGACTACGAAACGGCAACCTCTCCCCACGACTATGAAATGGCACCTCCTCCCAACGACTATGAAATGGTCCTCCTTCCCGTACGATCTACGAAACGGACCCTGCCTCCCGCCCCCCTCCCACCCCCGACTACCGAAACGGCACCTCCTCGGCCCCCCCCCCCCCCAACTACGAAACGGCACCTACTTCCCCACGACTATGAACGGAGCCTCCTTCCCACGACTACGAACGGTGCCTCCTTCCCCACGACTACGAAATGGCTCCTCCCCGACTATCGAAACGGCACTTCCTTCCACGGCGACGAAAACGGCACTCTTCCCGCACGATACGAAACGGGCCTCCTCCCCAACTACGAAACGGCTCCTCCTTCCCACGACTAGAAACGGCGCTCCTCCCTCACGACTACGAAACGGGCGCCTCCTCCCCCACGACTTACGAAACCGCGCCTCCTCCCCACGACTACGAAACGGCGCCTCCTCCCCACGGCACTACGAAACGCCCCTCCTCCCCCACGACTACGAAACGGCGCCTCCTCCCCGGCACGACTACGAACGGCCCTCCTCCCCACGACAAGAAACTGCACCTCCTCTCCCACCAGAACGGCGTCTCCTCCCCCAGCGACTGACGAAACGGCGCGCTCTCCCCCACGACTCACTGCAAACGGCACTCCCTCCCACGACTACGAAACGGCACCTCCTCGCCCACGACTAAACGAAACGGCCGCCTCCCTCCCCACGACTACGAAACGGTCCTCCGCTCCCCACGACTACGAAACGGCGCCTCCTCCCCCCACGACTATACGAACGGCACCTCCTCCCCCACCGATTAGAAGCGCTCCTCCTCCCCATAACTATGAAACAGCCACCTCCTCCGACTATGAAACGGCACCTCCTCCCTCCCGATTATTGACAGCCACCTCCTCCCAATGACTTATGAAATGGAACCTCCTCCCCCATGACTTAGAAGCGGCACCGTCCTCCCCGACTTTGAACGACCCTCTTCCCTGTTTTGAAAGTGTCCCTCCTTCGCAGTTTCAAAAACGGTGGCCTAAACAAAAATCGTTTCCCACAGACCTTTCTCCCACTGGACCTTGGGGTTAGCAAGTAAGTCTGTTATTGTTGACGCCACCGTTAATTCCTGGATTACTGACTTGCTCCATCCATGCAATCTCGTAATCTGGGGCTGGCCAACTTTAAACCTAACTTTTCTCTCACAAAAATACTGACAGTGTAGAACATGAATGTCAAGACATTCAAACAGATGATGACATCAGTCACTCATCGGCATGAACACACCTTGTGCCTCAGTTGGATTCCAAAAGTTCCAGCTTCCTCCACCATGCAGAGATCTTGAAAAAAGAAACAAACAAAAAAACAACAAAGCTAGGCAAAATGGAGAAAACCCTGGATAAAAAATTACATCATTCATTTTGGTGTGCACTAAACAACTACTGAGCTGTGACATTAAGCCAAGTGGGGGAAAGGTGGGTTGGGGGGTGGGGGATGGAGGAGTTTCAATTCAAAAGTAACAAAGGCTCAAGGCCTGTGGATTTAGCTGAATATAAAAGAAAAAAAAAAATGAAGCAGCACACTAGAGGTGACTTTGTCGTACACAAAGCAATCCAATAATGAAGAAATAAAACCTTCAGAGAGGTCATCCCCGACTTCGTATCTATACACACGTATGATGCGGCGATAGGCGATTCTAATGGTCACATCGCACAAACGAGTAAAAATTGAGAAATATAATAACTAAAAGTGAATAAATAGAAACAAATCTTTGATTTTGAGAACAAAACAGGAAAGAAGCAAGAAAAATGGTTTTTTAAAATAATATCAAGAATCATTCATGGAATGCGTTTTCAAAGTGCATCGAATTGCAATATCAGCATTTGTTAAGCACTAAAATCCGATTGTGCCTTTACCTGTGTTAACAATGACTAATCACTTTTGTATTCTCGCAGCCATGAACCATAATTTTCAGTTAAAGAACAACTTCTCTCCTCATGTATATAAAGTTAAGTACAGCCATTTAAAGGAGAAAAACAAATGAATTGCATGTACATAATCATGTGTGAGCATGAAGTTGGTTCAACAAACAATTTCCATTAGAATAAGCCGTGGCTTCAGTGTAAAGCGCAACAGGAAGGAAGTAAAAGTATAAAAATGGCATTCCCCATCCAGTCGGTACGTCCTGTTGTAACTGATTCCGATTCCAAGATCCGTTGAGAAGAAAAGATCATACAGCCCATAATATGCAGAAATTGTACGGCAGTTGGGATGGAGAGATTCAGGATTGGAGCAATGATTGGAAGGGAAATGGAAAGACTGCACACCATGAATGATCGAGAATGGAATACCAGCAAAAGTTTGATCTTAGACAGAAAGGGAGTGGAATGAGGAACAAAGATTAATCACCTCAGATTTTTTTGATTCAACAAAGTGTGACCAGTCCTCCAGGCAAATAATAAAATCTAACTGGCATGAAGCATCATTTTTTTACACTCAATTATCAACCACATGACAAATCTGCAGCATATTTGCAAAAAAAAGTCTAACTGTGAAAAGCAATTTTAATACATTCCAATTTTTGCAAGCTACAAGAAAAAAACAACAAACTCATATTTAACAGAATAGAGCTCATTCTAACCACTGGCTCACTGACTCACTCACCAATATTATAAATTGTACCATCCGGGTGACACAGAGAAAGCTGAAATTTTGCATGCGCCGGCTGGAGATCGAACCAATACATAAGGAAAAAATATAGCAACCATCGGAAAGCATCCAAAATTAAATATAAATTAATGCGAAAAAACCAAATGAAAAAACAAATTACCCCCGTGTGGGGCGTGACGGTCATCTCTATAATGTTTTTTACTAGTTCATAATCGATGAACCGTTGCCAGATATTCCTAAAATGACAGTACTAGATAGGTTTTGCAAAATGGCGACTTTCACAAACTTTCGTGAACCTGTGACCTGAACCCTGACCTCGGAATGCCGGGAAAAATATGTCGTTGCGTATCAACCTCATCGCACTTCTACCCACGATACAAATTTCATCATAGATCGGAAGTAAAACGTTTACTTTGTTACCGGGAGGTGTTTTGACCATCTCCAGGTTACGTGGCGGCCCCCAAAGCGGGACGGAAATTCAAAAATCGGTTTCTGGTTTAGATACTAGAGTAATATTTTTTATCATAATCAATAAAACAGTTGCCGAATACCTGTTAGAATGAGACTAAGATAGGTTTTTGAAATGGCGATTTTATAACTTACGTGACCGTCGTGACCTTGACCCTGACCTTGAACCGGACAAAGGTTAAATCGTTGGAACACTCATCGACCTCTACCCACATACTAAGTTTCATCAAGATCAGGAAGAAAATTGTTGACGGACGACGGACATTTGGTCCGGCTTTATTAGGTCATCTCGGTAGAGATGACCTAACAAGTAGTGGTACAAAGTACACATGCCTCCATGCCAAATAAATAAATATACAACTCCTACAGCATGCGACATTGCCGGGGCGCCTTAGGTGCCTGGCGATGCGCCATGCAGCACATGCAGACAAGATTGGGAGGGAGCTGTGTGCAATAACTGATGATTGATTAATTGCAATAATTAAAATACGTAAATTGTAATCGTAAAATATTAATTTCTTAATTTTAGTTGGCTAATAGCATACCTGAAGCCATCACTGTTTCATCCGAATCTGTAACTTTTTAAAATTAGGTAATTCATCGAAAAATGAAAAATTAATTTATTGATGAATCAATAAATCAAAAAAACCCTTTATAGCCCAGATCATTGTTCACTGTCGTGTCCAAATATCAGCTTTCGAGCTCAAAAGGTGCCTGAGTATGGCCCATATGGGAAAGGAAATAAATAAGCAATAAATAAATCGAACAATAATTAAGAAATAATCAATTAATTGATGAATCAAAAAATAACAAATAAGGTTTTTGCCAAAGCAAATCTTCCACTTTTGTCTCCAAATTTTCAGCTTCCTAGCTCAAAGGATGGCCTGAGATATCACCTGGACAGACAAGCCAAGAAACTGATACTCCCTTCGGTGCGCGCGATACGTCGATCGCATCGCCTGGATATGGAATTTGGGAAGGAGTGGTGCACAAAAATAAATGCAGGTGATGGGCCGCGCGACAATGGGGAAAGCAGGGTTCATTATTACTTAGAATTGTAGCACACACCGCTAATATATATATATATCTTCTTCTTTCTTCTTTCGGCTAGCTCCCGTTTGGGGTCGCCACAGCGGATCAACCGTCTCCATTTCGCTCTATCCTCCACATCTTCCATTGACACTCCAACCACCCGCATGTCCGCCCTCACCGATCCAATGAACCTCTTCTTTGGCTTCCTCTTCTCCTCGCTGCCTGGCGGCTCCATCTTCAACATCCTTCTCCCGATATACTCCGCTCCTCCTGTGCACATGTCCAACCATCTCAATCTCGACTCTCTCACTTTGTCTCCAAACCGTCCTACCTGCGCTGTCCCTCTAATATACTCATTTCTATCCTATCCATCCTCGTCACTCCACGAGAATCGCAGCATCTTTAACTCTGCCACCTCCAGCTCCGCTTCCTGTCTTTTTGTTAGTGCCACCGCCTCCAAACCATACAACATAGCTGGTCTCACTACGTCTTATATTCTTCCCCTTCACTCCTTGCAGCTACCCTTCTGTCACAGATCACTCCTGCAAACTCTTCTCCAACACTCCATCCTGCCTGCACTCTCTTTTTCACTTCTCTCCCACACTCTCCGTTACTTTGGACAGTTGACCCAAAGTATTTAAACCGCATCCACCCTCCCCACCTCATCCTTGCAACCGCACCATACCACCACCCTCCCTCTCATTTACGCACAGGTACTCCGTCTTACTCCGCTGACTATCATTCCCTTCGCTCCAGTGCGTACCTCCACCTCTCGAGGCTCGCCTCAGCCTGCTCCGTACTCTCTACAGATCATGATGTCATCCGCGAACATCATAGTCCATGGAGACTCCAGTCTGATCTCGTCCGTCAACCTGTCCATCACCCATTTGCAAACAGGAAAGGGCTAGAGTCGATCCTTGGTGCAATCCACTTTTACCTTAAACCGGTCTGTCATTCCTACCACAACTCACCGCTGTCACACTGTCCTCATACATATCCTGCACGATCTCACATACATCTCCACCACTCCCGACTTCCTCATACAATGCCACAACTTCCTCTCTTGGCACCCTATCATAAGCTTCTCCAAATCCACGAAACACAAATGCAACTCCTTCTGGCCTTCCCTAATACTTCTCCATCAACATTCTCAAAGCAAACATTGCATCAGTGGTGCTCTTTCCTGGCATAAACCCATTTGCTGCTTACAGATCGTCACCTCTCTTCTCAATCTAGCTTCCACTACTCTTTCCCACACCTTCATGGTGTGGCTTAACAACTTTATCCCTCTGTAATTTCTACAGCTCTGCACATCACCCTTATTCTTGAAATCGAAACCAGTACACTTAATCTCCACGTCCTCCGGCATCCTCTCACTTTCCAAGACTTTATTAAACAATCTTGTTAACAACCCCACTGCCAATCTCTCCTAAGCACTTCCATGCCTCACTGGTATACCATCTGGGCCAACCGCCTTTTCACTTCCATCTTCTTCATAGCAGTCCTCACTTCATCCTTACTGATCCACCCACTTCCAGATTCACTATCTCCACCTCTTCCAACCTTCTCTCTCTCTCTCATTTCTTCATCATCAGCTCCTCAAAGTAGTACTCCATCCACCTTCTCACCACACTCTCCCTCGCTCGTCAGCACATTCCATTTGCGTCCTTTATCACCCGAACCGCTGCAGACATCCTTCCCAGCTCGGTCCCTCTGTCTTGCAATCGATAAAAATCCTTTTCCCCTTCTTTTGTATCTACTTCTCATACAGCTCGTACATGCCTTTTCCTTGGCCTTTGCCACCTCTCTTTTTGCCTTTCGCCACCACTCTTGTACTCCTGCCTACTTTTCATCTCTCTGACTATCCCACTCCTTTTCGCCACCCCTTCTTCCTTATACTTTCCTGTACTTCCTCGTTCCACCACCAAGTCTCCTTATCTTGTTTCCTCTGTCCAGATGTCACCACAAGTACTTCCTTGCTATCTCCTCACCACTTCTGCTGTAGTTGCCCAATCATCCCACCCATCTTTACCAATCCAAGCGCTGTCTCACTCTCCCTAAATTTCAGACGGCAACAGTCTTCCTCCTTCCAGCTTCCACCATTGGTCTTGGTTCAGCCCTCACTCTCTTCCTCACCTCACCTCTAAAGTCAGTCCTACAGACACGCAATCGATGCTGTCGAGGCTAACACTCTCCCCCTGCCAACCTTACAGTCTAAATCTCTTTCAGGTTGGCATCTCCTGCTTAAGATGTAATCCACCTGTGTGCACTTTCTCCACTCTTGTATGTTCACATGTGTCTCCTTCTTCTTGAAATACGTATTTTAACCTGCCATTTCCATTCATTTTGCAACTCGTACCACGCAATTTTGCCTTCCACATTTCTCTTGGTTGAGACCGTACTACCCATCACTCCTCATCCTCATTATATTCCCTTTCCCCAAACTGGCCCATTGAAACTCTGCTTGAAATATTATATAATTAATATATATATATATTTATATAATTGTTTTTGTTTGTGGGGTAGATGAGGAATTTCATGTAACGGTAAGGCTTGCATATGTAGCATGGTCCATGACGCGGAGATATCTCGATGTAAATAAGTAGTAAAAACTGTCACTAGATTGTTACATTCACCACATTGGGGGTGGGGGAGGGGAGGGTGGTGCTGTGTTAATAGGTAGGGGGGGTTTTAAAGGGTAAATTTTCTTCCAGTATGGGTTTTGAATGAACTGCATGACCTTTTCTACGATTTTGCATTTACAAGCCGGTTATAAAATGGAAATGACGCTTAAACGACAACAACCGGCAGGCTATGCCCTGAGGGTTGCGATTGGTCGGGGTGATGTGAGAAGGTGCAAGAGAGACAAGAGGGCATGTTTGGGGTGCGCAGATAGTTGGTGTGAGGAACGCGGTTGAGACAGAGGGCCTCGTTTGTGCTCTCCTCTCGGCACGACAAAACAGCAGCGTGATTCTTGTTGTTTCTGTTGGTGTGAATTTGTTCATGCACTGAAACAAGACGTTAGCAATTCACTGTTCGGCCTGGTTGTGAAGTTTGTATGTTTCGGAGAAGGTGCGAGAGAGCAGATAGATGGGCGAGGAACGCGATTGAGACGGAGGGTCTCAATGGCTGGCTTCTCCTCGACACGATGAAGAAGGCTGCGTGATTTTGGTGTTCGTGCTGTGTGAATTTGCCCGTGTGCTGGTGCAAGATGCTAGCCATTACTGTTCGGCTGAGTTGCAAAGTTATATGTTTTATGAGGAGAGAGAGAGAAGAGGAGGCGCATGCGTCACAGCAATAACTCAGCGTTATCCCGTTGCATGTTCGAGGAAGGTGGGCCATGGTTGTGAGTGGACTCGGTGCTTCAAAAAGGAAAGGTGTGGGAAGTTCGTTCATGAAAAGAAGCTGCATGGCGGTTTCTGGGCCCTGGCGTTGAATACCGCTGCACAAATTACCACGTATGTCTCCCGCCAAAAGCGTGACTGGGCACCATTTTGGGTGCGGTTTCCCACGCAGGACAACGTGGTTTGATCGCCACACTCCTAAAAGATCATCTCTGTACACACAGCTAAGTGCCAGGATAAAAGGAGGGATTTTCTTATATTTTAAATTTCCCCTTGTCGGTATTTGAGTGTGTGGAGACGTCTCAAAATTAGCTTTAGTTTACCTCACGTTTTTATTATCACGCTTTGATTTATTATCATTGTATATATTTGTTAATGTTCATTAAACCCTTATTTTTTTTATTAAATTAGCTTGTGTCTGTCTATTTGTCGTGGTTTGAGTATAAACCCTTGTGCTTCCGTCTGGTACATGCCTTCCCCCCCCCCTCCATTTCACAGGCGCTATAATTCTCAAGGTAGAACCGTTCGGCTATCCCCCAGGTCGGTGTTGACCACCCGTCCACAACTGAGTCAGGGTGGGACATTGACTTAACCGCCATGGACACAATATCAGTATATGTATTGTGTTGTGTGTGTGTGTGTGTGTGTGTATATTATATTATATATATATATATATATATATATATATATATATATATTCATACATATAAATTTATAAAACAAATAAACAAACAACCAAAAAATATATATCTAGTGTTATGGATTTCAGAATCGGATCTGACTAATGCATACAAACATTTAGGTCCTCAAACAGTTATTTCCATAAATGCATGTCGGTTGGTCACGTGCAACAATGCGCCAATAGGCAAGGTGGATTTGGCTGAAGTCTGCTTGAGGCTCTGCCCAGACTGGTCGCCGATAAAAAGGACGGGAGGACCGTTTTCCTGACAGTTTTGTGACAGCTAGGTGACGGTTATTTTCAGCTCCAGTCAGACAGTTGGTGAGCTGGCGACAGACAGACGGTTGGTGAGCTGGTGACAGTCTTACAGCTCTGACCGCTGGTGACAGTTGATGACAGCTGGTTACAGCTCCTCACAGCTTATATCGGCTTCTTATAGCTCCTTACAGCTGTCCGTTGGTTGCGGCTCCTGGTGGCTCCTGACGGTGGGTGACGGTTGGATCGTTTCTGCTGGTTCTGCTTGTACCTGATTCTTGGTGTCCCTGGTTCCTGGAGGTGACGTGACGCCATTTGGTGTTCGAGCCTGTTTGCAGGTGAGTGCACGGCGAGGCAGGGTGCTGGCAGCGGACCAAGGCACGCTCACACATTTTGGGACATTATATATGACGCATGACGACTTCTAGGTACCTTGTCTCGTGTTTGATTGTTAAGCAAGGCATTGTGATAAGCATCTGCTCTTTGTCTGTTTTTATATCAATGTCTGTTTAATTCTTTATTTGCTTGAGATAATTTTGATCGATTTGAATTTACCTATTTTCACCACCAAGAAATAAAAAGTTCTTCAGTTTGTTAATTTTTTTCGTTATTAATAAATTCCTTGTCGACGTTTCAACCTGTCCGTGTTTGTCCTTTCTGTCCACCGATCCAGCATTGTCCGAATCTAGATAGACTGGGAGGTAGTTCCCAAACTAATTAACCTGTCATAGTCGGCATGCACCAGCGGTAAACGCTCGGCCACCCTACTTAAGATCTAATCAAGATAAGATTGGTGCATTGCCGAGGGTGCACTCCCCGTTCAGGAAATCACGTGACCTCGAGTTAAATGGCAAATTAGACGGTGGACACTCAAACTCATGGTTAGCTGATTGGCGTTTGTGGTTGTAAAGCATTCCACCGTACCACAAAGTTAATTGTGAGCGGTGGCCCCAGGTCCGGCTCTTCCGAGGAGAAACGTGGATTAAGCCCCTCATAATACACTCAGTTCTTGTGGCCGTAACGAAAATAAAAAAAAAAAAAAAAAAAATAAAAAAAAATGATCGATATCTATACTCTACCGGTCAAAAGTTTTAGAACACCCCAATTTTTCCAGGTTTACTGAAATTTAAGCAGTTCAGTCCAGTGAATAACCTGAAATGGTACAAAGCTAAGTGGTAAACTGCCAGAGGTTAAAAAAAAAGTTTAGTTTACCCAAAACTGAAAAATATGTAAATTTCAGAGTTGTTCAAAAAGGCCTTTTTCAGGGAACAAGTAATGGGTTAGCAACTGCAGCTGTTCTGCAGCAATGGAAGTAAATTAAGCCTTGAAAGTTAATGCAAACAATTCCTACAGGTGTCCCAATTTTTGTTGATTAGTTACAAACCTCTGTCTGCATAAAAGCAGTGATGGAACAGACTGTGTTGCTACATCCCTGAAGCATTATTTGGACAGTATTGCACTGCAGGAAGTAGTATATTGCTGTCATAATGGTGAGAAAAAGACAATTAACAAAAGAAGACAGACAGACATTATCTATATATTACTAAACGCTCATCTTGTATGTATGTATGTTCGCGAAACACAGCAAAACGGTACACGATAGCGCAAAATTTTCGGCCCACCTTACTCACCATTCTCCTGCGGTGTGCAGTATCAAGTTTCTGTTCAAATCGGGCAACGAAAAAAATTATTAAAAAATCAATTCCCCATTCAGTCAAGTACTCTTCAGGAGAATTTGATCAATGCAACAACCTCAGCGGTATAGTTCGCTTGAGCTATCTTTTTATTTTCCTTGAAATGATTTATTTAAAAATCTCAAACATTTAGTATAGACAAAGAACATTTATTTTTAAGAATAAAATAAACCGCCATTTTGATCTAATACTTCCGTGTTCATTAATAAATAAAATTGTGTTCAGAAGATTATACACAATAATTTCTACGACTTTCTTTTCTCCGTTTTTTTTTTCACATTGACGCGCAATATAAAGTTTCGTTCAAATTGGGCAACAAAAAAAAAAATTAAAAATCAATTCCCGATTCAGTCAAGTCTCTTCGGATTATTTGATCAATGCAAACAACCTCAGCGGTATAGTTCACTGGAGCGATCTTAATTTTTTTGTTATTATTATTTTTTTGAAATGGTTTTTTTATCAACCGCTGTCACAATGGGAACCCAACGGGTTCACGGGTCGTCTAGTAACCTTAAAGTGTAGGTCTTTCCTTTAGAGAAATTGCAAAGGAAGCCAAGGTGTCAGTGAGTACAGTTTCCTACACCATCAAAAGGCACTTGGAAACTGGACGAAACTCTGACAGGAAGAGGTCTGGCAGACCCAAAGCCACAACACAATCAGAGAAAGTTTCTGAGAGTCAAAACTTGCGTGATTGGCGGCTCACAGGACAGCAGCTTCAAGCACAGCTTAACACTGGTCGAAGTAAGGAAGTCTCAGTTTCAACTATGAAGAGAAGAGAGCTGCAGGTTTGAGAGGTCGAGTGGCAGCAAGAAAGCCATTGCTAAGATGGCAAAATAAGAAAAAGGCTTGTCTGGGCCATGAAGCACCGCCAGTGCACTCTGGAAACTGGAAGAAGGTCTTATGGACCGATGAATCAAAATTTGAAATCTTCGGTTCATCACACAGGGTTTTGTATTGCCGTCGAGTTGGGAAAGGATGGTTCCTCAGTGTGTGACACCAACTGTCAAACATGGAGGAAGCTGATGATCTGGGGCTCTTTTGCTGGATCCAGAGTCGGCGACTTGCACGGTGACTGCACCCTGAACCAAAAGGGCTACCACAGCATTATGCAGCGCCATGCCATACCCTCTGGTCTTCGCCGAGTTGGTCAGGGGTTCATGCTACAGCAAGATAAGACCAAAACATACCTCCAGGCTGTGTCAGAACTACATTAGAAAAAAAGAACAAGACGGTAGGCTTCAAATCATGGAATGGCCAGCACAGTCTCCAGACTTAAACTCCATCGAGCTGGTTTGGGATGAATGGACAGAAGGGTGAAACCAAAAGCAACTTACAAGTGCAACACATTTGTGACAACTTCTGCAACAGTGTTGGGAAGAACTTTTAAACAATATTTGATTTCCATTGTAAGAAAAATGCCACGAGTATGTTCGGCTGTTATATCTGCAAAAGGTGGCTACTTTGACGAGTCAAAAATGTGATTAAATTTTGTTCAATAAAACGATTCCATGATATATATTTTATCTGCAATTGTTTATTTGTTCTTTGCTTTAATTTCAGAGTACATTGAAGCATTAAACTGGCTTAAATTTCAGTAAACTGAAAAATGGGGGTGTTCTAAAACTTTTGACCGGTAGTGTATACATACACGACAATGTAAGACCCATCGCTTCGCTGGCAGAAATACCAATCTTTGCTCTGATGGCTAATCAATCAGACAATAAGAAAATGGACACCGGGAGTGCGGGATAAGCAGCGTTGCAAGTTGGCGTTTGCAGTTTCGCCATGTGTACCCATAAAATAAATAAATATTTATTATTTTGTCGTCGCAAACCTTCGCAGAAGTTCCCTGAATCCACCGTAGTTGGATTTCTTGAAATTCGTTAATCTGTTCTCAAGTTATACACGTCAAAGACAGACAGACAGACACGGCTCCTTTATTATATATATATATATATATATTATATATATATATATATACATATATATATACATATACATACATACATACATATATATATATATATATATATATATACAGTAATCCCCGTTTATCGCGTGGGTTACATTCCAAACCTCCCCGCGCTAAGTGAAATCCGCGATGAATGGACGCCTCCCCCAAAAATGACTCGTCTGGTCTGGTCGGTTTGGCAGTGATCGGGTTCGAGGTCGGAGATCGACTCGTCTGGTCTGGTCGGTTTGGGAGTGATCGGTTTGAGGTGCTGAGATCGACTCGTCTGGTCTGGTCGTGTGGAGTGATCGGGTTTGAGGTGCTGGAGATCGACTCGTCTGGTCTGGTCGGTTTTGAGGTGCTGGGTACGAGCAGTGCTCGTCCAACGGCGGCAAACCTTTTTCCTTCCCGAAGCATATCTAGCACCTTAACCTTCTCCTGGAGCGTCAGGACCTTCCTCTGGCGCTTCGGTTCCTTGCCAGAAGCCTTAGAAGGTGCAGGGCTTTGGGCGGCATCATAGGGCTTGGAGAAAAAACGGAGAAAATATTCAAAGTTCACAAGCGAAACTTTGTCTCGTGCGTTGTGTTTTAGTCGAGTGTTTTTTTTTTTTTTTGGTCAAGCACCACGCGTTATAATTTATTGCTTAAATAATTTATATATTAATACCACGATATACCGGGGGAATCCGCATAAAAATTTAGGTTCCAAAGGAAAACCGCGATGAACCGGGGGCGCGATAGGTGAACCGCGATATAGCGGGGGATGACTGTATATGTTTTTTGTTGTGTGTGTGTGTGTGTGTTTATTTTTCAGGAAAGTAACACTACTGCAAATCACAAATATACCATCAGTGATGGGGAATCCCCCCATTGAATGAAAAAGGTCATACATATTCCAGATAATGAGGGAGGTGAATTGGAAACAAGACACCATTTGGTCATCATCTCGAAAAAGTTCCCCAGGGGTGAGGAACGTAGTAACCAAAAATAATTGAAATCAGATAAGCGGTTTTCCATTTATTACAAAAAACATTTTTTTCAAGATGGCCGCCCCAGTCGGCCATCTTGGATCCGGCCACGCCCAAAATCAATAGGGTTCTTCCTTTTCAGGTGTACATGTGTGACCCAAATTTCAAATCGATATGGTGAACAGTTTATGAGTTATCGCACTCACAGCTATAAATGTTGACGCCCAGCCAGCCGACGGACGGACGACCGGGTGACAACAATATCCCCCTTCCGCCACCGGCGGGGGATAAAAACTACATCAAAAAATAATCCCTGAAAGGATTGTCACTTTTCAAATGATCTCATCTAAATTAATGAAAACATTTTGTTTTCCACTCAACTCGCTTCACATTTATGAACAAAGGTCAAGGCCTTGTACAGCTATACACCATTAACTGGGTTTGCTGCAGAATCTGAAAAGGCTTACAAAATATTCTAGTGCAACTAAGGAAGCAGAACTCAGATTACCAACATAACCAAGCAATGTAGGGAGAGCTTCAGGAACAACGATATCAAAGCCGGCGAAACAATTATTCCATATAAGCTTGCAAAGCAATCGATAAACAATCAAAACAACACGAATCCAGAACTGAAGCATTGCTGTTTCAGGAAAGCCTCTAACCAAAAGTGATTTCGATAAGAGGTGAGGCTAATGCGAACAAATGACCAGAAGAAGCATGGCGATGCAGTGTGGGATAAGTGACCTGGTCTCTGTGAGCCATTGGTGGAAGGTGTTGGCATGTTGAGCAAACTCTTGACGCAGTTTGTCGTTCTCCTCCTGTCGACGTTGCTCTTTCTGAAGCTCCTGCTCACGCTCCTGGGAGGTTGAAGGTTTGGTTTTGTGTTTGCCCAAATTTATTAACAATCATTGGATGTAATAACGTTTGAGTCAACGACTGTACAGAAACCAAAAACCCAAAACAAAACAAAAGAAAAGCACAACAGGGTTGAGATCAAACCTTCATTATTTTTTGCAGGTTCCTCCAGGTTTCCTCCAGTGTCTCCATCGTGAACCAAGTGTACGGGTTGGATGTGACATTGTAGCTCTTGATCTGTTGATCGAGACTGCCCAACTGCTGGAAATCTAATTCAGCATGACTCAGTGAATCGCTGCAAATAACCAAAATAAGAAAAATTGCTCTAGTAACAACAGAATGAGTCATTCCCATGGAGTAACAGACATCCTTTGCTGAAGTGCCGTGGCTGGTGAGAGAGGTACCAACACCCAGCCAATTTGCATGGTGACAATTGAAATCACCACATATGAGGAAGAGAGAGAGAGAGAGAGAGTTGGAATGAGTGGTTAAAAGTTTGTCCATGTTATCTGTGAGATGTAGATGGAGTCGTTACTGTTAGGATGACGGTACAACACACAGATGAACAAGAAGTGGGAGCGTAGGGGAAGCTGCAGCCAAAGGTACTCCTGGGGATTGGGAGGCGTAAGATCAGTACACAAAATTGAGCCATTGCTGTAAAGTGCAACTCTGCTACCAGGGTGGGGTTCAGGCCCATTAAAATGGAAAAGACAATAGCCAGGGAGACACACAACGGAGGTTCCGCGGAAGTCCTGTGGGAGGAAGAATTCTGTTAAATGTCCGGTTTATCAGCAGGGGCCTGGATTGAGAGATTGTCAGGTTGGAGCAGAGGTCTCGGATGTTTGAGGTCCACATATCTGGGGACAGGGGAAGAGGGCTTGTTGGCATGGTGCATGGATGGGAAAATAAGCTAACAGAGGGGGTGAGATAGGTAGGGAGAGGAGGAGGGTGAAAATGTGAGGGTGCGGTACAGGGCGGGGAGAGATTTTCAGCAAATGCAAAAAAAAAAAAAAAGAAGTTTTTTAAAAAAAATTGGCCCTCATAAGATTGTTAAAATATGAAGAACTCCATTCCCCAAAATGCTCAAAGACTGTACAGAGAGCATTCCAAAGAGGTAGATTGTCCTGAAAATAAAAACGGAATATACTCATTGGCACATACCGGAAGGCTTCATGAGCTTCTCGCAGGGCACGGATTTCCTCAAGAGAGTTGCAGCGCACAGGGTCTGTGAGGTCCTCCTCTGCATTTTCAAACCAGCTGTTAAAAGCTGAAGCTTTTTTAGCAAATGTCAGGAAGAGTTCCTCCACCTGAACAAGAATACAATCGAAGCACAGCTTGTATCCCCACAATCAATCTGGTGCTTTCACGTACATGATCATAGTTTGCTGGCTCAGCATGTCCAGGCTTAGGTGCAAGCCTTTGTAACTACTACTCGTGCACAAACTTACAACTTGCATCTCGAGCACCCAGGATATTGAAAAGTGGATAGGAAGGGTTGGCAACCCCTCATGGCAGTATTTGTGTTAAAGCAAATACTGCCATGCCTGCGCAATTACTTTGTAAATGCACACATATGGGCCAATTATAACAGAAGTAAATAGACATGAACCTTCAAAAAAAATTTTTTTGTATACATAGTCGAAGCTCGTGGAAAAGCTAGTACAGTGAACGGATCAAGACATAGCACGTAAAAACAGGACGCAAAATACGCATGCATGGGGTGGACAAGATGAACACAGAAGGAAACTCCATGGAGGGAAGACTGGAAAATTTGAAAGAGGGGCATTTGGGTGGGGTTGAGGAGGGTAGAAAAGGCCGTGTGACTTCGTGCACTCGGTTTGAATCAAGCCAAACAGGCTACTCGGATATTCTTATGGCGAAACTGCCCAGCAAGACAATGGTCTATCACGATCAGGGCACATTACAATAGATTTTCATCTTAGGCATTCCTCTACACTCTTGCATACCTTGCGGTAATGATCTTGAGCCTGCAGTAGCTTTTGCTTGCGCGCGGATGAGCTATCAAGCAGACGGGTCCATCGTGCGAGCAAAGCTGCATGACGGGCTTCGATCGCTGGGGACTGGGCATGGCGTGCATCTAATAATTGGTCTTTAAGTGCTGTGATATTGGCAATGCCCTCTTGTTGGAATGCCTGCAGGCCAGCATCAAAGGTCTCCTACAAGCAAGTAATAGGAGAGGGGGACACAAAACATATTGAAGGTTTTTTTTTTCGACATTTCAGTGCAATTAATCTTCGAGGGGATTCTGAACTAGAAATTACCTGTTTAGTGAGGAGAGTTTGCACAGAAGACAGGTCTTTCCCATAATCCTCAGTCTTCAAGCTACTCTCCTTCTCATCTGCAAATTAAACAGCAAAAGATACATCAAGACTGACAAGTACTCAAGGGAGTGCGAAAGTAATAACCTTACTACAGATAACCGGTTATCGTCCATATTATGTAATAAAAGGACATTGGGAGATGTGAATGTACATCCAGTGTTGAAAGAATAGCCTAGACACCCTGGAGGTATGCATCCTAGCCTATGAGTTGTCTAGTCTGGGTTTGAATCGCCACCCAGGTATAAAGAAAGAGTCATCCTGGTGCTTCACGTTCAGGGCGATGCCTCAATGTGCGCACAGCCCATCAAAAGGGCATCAAGCCAAAGGAACCATCTACTAGCACTGATCGCTGGTGGATGTTCACGGCCCATAGTTATCCTTCACACATAGACAAGTGATCACTGGAAAACTTGCCAAATTACAAATTCCTGCCATCACCGACTGCTGTAAAGGCAACGGCAAACCAACCAGCACAACTTTTGTCGAGGAACTGCTTTGGCAGGACTGACGCTCTGTCATGAGTACTGTATGGTATATTTATTTAATTATTGATCGATTGATTTTTTTTTGGCCATGACTGAAAATAAGATTCCACTTAAGATAATGTCCACAACAACCGTGTTATGCTTTTCTTTAACGATCAACATAAAGGGCTAGCAGGATGGCCTCGAAGTATGCACACTCACCTCCAAGCTGTCGAGCCCGAGTTTGAATCTTGGCTCAGCTGTATACTGATCAACCACCATCCACAACCATCATCTTTTCTACCCTCTACTATCTCTGATCATCCCCTACCCACAATCATGATCTTGTCTACCCCCATGAACCCCCAACCCCACCTCTTTCCAAATGTAGTTTTTCCTTCCTGAGAATTTGCTTTTGTATCCACCTTGTTCACCCCATGTCCTCCGCCAGCCACTATCTCTTATTTCTCCAAGTCTCCCTCTATTTTGTCCCTCAATCCTCCTCTTGACATTTCCCCCAATCCCCCTCTTCCTCCTGTTACGACCTGATCCCTTCTATGTTCTAGGTCTTCCACGAACCTCAACAATGTAGATAAAAAAACTGTCATCCTGGCGTCTCGCAGGCAATGCCATTCATCAATGTGTGTGCCGTTCCTTGGGTGGGTGTTAAACTGGACAAATCCTGTGTGGTCAGCATAAGTTGGTGGACATAGAATCTCACAGTTTCCTTTGTTAAAAGTAAGCGAGTTATCACCGGCACCCTGAACACATTACAAATTGCTGTCCCAACCAACAGAGGGCACTGTATCAATGGCATATCCTAACTCCAAGCAATGATGCAAACCAGCAGCCCATTCGCTGCATACAATATGAATGAATGACTACCGACATAGAACACATTAACTACTAAATGTTTATTCCAAAATAACCAAAATAAAAACATCGTGGCCACAACAAAACCACAAATCATTGTCCAATAAAGAACTCGACTTGCTTTTAAAGCCTTGGTGTTGCTCTGCCCCCATTGACAGGAATAACAATGGATGAAATCAACAAAAGAATGAGTAATGTGAATCGCCATGTGAACCAAGGAGAAGATGACGTTCTGGGTGTTGACCCTTCATCCTGTTTTGCTCTGATGAAGGGTTAAAGCTGGAAATGTCAGCTTTTCATTGCTTCCCATGGCCGTTAGCATACCTCGATGAACACAGTCAATTTTTCCGTCATTCGTCATTGGTTCGGCTACCAATGTCTTTAGCAGCCTTGCGGCTGTTGCAAACTGTCATATTTTACACACAACAGTAAAGTCCCTGTTTTCGAGAGGAGCGTCCTTCATTTGCCATCTTCATTAACACTTTTAAATCTAGTGACAGAAAGCTAGGTCAATGATCCGGTCTGAATCACGTTCTTCTGGCTGAAAGGTTCTGCTGGTGACCAAGGCCTTTCCCATCCGAACAATGAATTATTAGATTTGGAATGAATGCCTTTAAATTAAATAATCCAGAAACTGCTCACAAGTATACTTCACGCTTTTTGTCAAATTTTCACGGCCATCCCGTGGTGACAACTTGACAGTCAACTGCAGTGTGCCAAAAGCTAAATGGCTGAAACAGTAAGCCTTCAGCAAATTTCCATACACTTCTGCTTCTCAAAGATAGTCGTCAATGCCAGGATGTAAAAATATAATCTAACGAATTTATCACAGCTGCAAAAATCGCGAAAATTTATAAAGTACGGCAATTTGCAGTGGATGGAGCACAGCAGATTCAGCAGAGGAGTTCCGATTGCAAGAACGTACAGGTCGCCAAATCTTGGCCAATGAACAATCCACTTGTGCAGCTTATGAATATTAATGATAAGTCATGTCAGCAATAACAAAGGAGAACGCAAATGAGGGACACCAACTTGACAGGAGATTAGCTTTCCACAATTGTTAAGTCTCCATTAAAATTAGCAACCAGATCCTTTTTTGGAAAATTGTGCAAGCATCGGACAAATCAACATTGTATACAAGACGTAAACCTGGGTTCCCAGCTTATGCCAAGATGCGACCAAACCAGCCAATTCCAATAACATCTCTGCTGCTCTTGCACATCCACTTTCTGCTCTGTTCAGCTTATGAGAATCCATCATTACAGATGATATGAAATCCTTCCTTTTCTCCAAGGGCCTCATCTCAGATCATCAATTCGGATTCAGACCTGGTCACTCACCTCGGACATGCTGCTTCTACTCTAACAATGGATGGAGGCCCTCAATGTCAGATATGAGATCAGAGCCATCTCCCTGGACATATCTTGTGCTTTTAATACAGTCTGGCATCTTGCCTTGCTCTCCAAACTCTCTGCCGATGGCATCAAAGGCCAGCTCCACACATGGCCTCTACTCTCGTAACCAACTTGTGGCTTTCAATGGAATCCTTTCATCTCCTGTTCCTGTCAAGGCTGGTGTGTCCCAAGGCAGTGTTCTGGCCCAGTCCTATTCCTGATCTTCATAAACGATCTCTCCAACTCTCTGGAAAATCCTGTTTGCTCTATCCATTTGACACTCTCTGCCGTGACATCCCTCATCCTTCAGGCAGGTAGGGCTGCAGCCTCTTCCTTCTCTTCAGAATTTGATGGAATCACAAACTGGTCAAACACAATCTTTCAATCCTGACAAATCTCACTCCCCCTCTCTCCAAAAAGGACCACCTGGCAAACCCTCCCATCTATTGACTTAACAATCCTCTTGAAGAATTTCAGCCACTCAAACTTTTGGGTCTCACGATCAGCTATGATCTGTCTTGAACAAACCACACTTCAAAAATGACCTCCAAAGCCAGTTGCCAACTCAGCATCCTACACCATGAAAAGTCCTTCCTTTGAGCAACTGAACTTTAATCCACTGACAAGGCCTTCGGCTTTAGCTTCACAGAACACTGCTCTCTCCTCTGGGCTGGCAGCCCTGCTTCACACCTTTATGACGTGGAAACCAAAGCCTTAAAGATCATTGGCATCTCCCACAATGAAGCTGAGTCGATGGGCCGATCACTTTCACATCGCAGACAGGATGGTGTTCTGTCTGACCACCTCATTTCTGGTCTTGCACCTCTGCTCTGTACTTTGTACCTCCGTCAGGTTTTGCGAGGTCGCATGAGGACCAGCAGCAACCTCCTTCTGGTTCAACTCACGTAATCTATAATCGCTGCTCACCTGCACTCATTCATTCCCATTTCTTCCCACCTGTGGAACAAACTTCCACATTCTTTTCAATCTTTCTTCCAGGTATTCAAGAGAGCTGCTCACCACAATCTCAATCATCCACCAGCCAAAACCATGATTTTCCTACCACCATTAATCCTCTCCTGCACACCAAGCCCACCTCTTCCCAAATTTACAGTTTTTCCTTCCTGAAAATTTGCTTCTGTATCCATCTTATCAACCCCATGCATCATCCCCTATCCCTCATTACCTCTATTTTGTCCCTCAACCCTGACCCTGTGTTTCCCTCCTCTCTTTCTACTGTTCTTTATATTCTGTTACGTCCTGATCTGTTCTATGTTCTAGCTCATCCACGAGCCTAGACTTTAAATACTAAAAACAATCGTAAAATAATACGAGTTCCCTCACGAGGAACTTCGACACAGGAGGCGGCCATTAGGCCCAAACTTCAAAGTTTGCGCTATTATTACCAACCTATGGTTGTTTTCCCATGCTCCATCCTTTTAAAATGCTGAGTGTCAAGCAAGGAAGCAACACGTACCATTTTAAAGTCTTTGGTATGACTCGGCCGGGGTTTGAACCACCAACCTCCGAGACTCAGAGCAGACGCTCCAAGCACGACACTACCGAGGCTGTTTCAACATGAATCACTTTCCAAGACGTGAAAATATCCGTTTAAATTGTCTAGTTTAAAACTTACTATTTATTGTGTATAATTTTGCTCCATTACTCACCTTAATGATACTATACAGAAGTAGTAAAAAATTTTTTTAATGCAAGAGGAAGTGGGGATGGTATGCGAAAAAGTATGAAAACAAGGAAGGGATGGTCACAAGAAATTATGTAAAACCATCCCCACATCCTTTGAATAATCATCCCCCACCCAATCATACAATATACAAGTGCGTTTGTTCATTTTTTTTGACTTATACACACTCCTGAACCACTCACTACACGGAATGAGTTGAAAACTGCTGGTTGTACTCTGGGAGACGGGGGAGGAATGGTGTCGTGCCACCTGGTAGGAGGTATTAGAGGTCATTTATTTCTGGGGAAAGAAACACGTCCATAATTCTGGGGAAATGACCTGTCCATAATTCTGTGGGAATCAACCTGTGATTATAGACCAGTTCTTCGCTCATTGAATCAAAGTAGTGACCCAGGCGCTCAGATGCCACTTACCAATCCATGACTCAACTACGTCAGCCTTCCAGTTGAACTGCAGGAAGGCAGAATTCTCATCCAGGCGGGCCTTTCTTCGCCCGGCCGCGCCATCCAGTTCTGTCACCTTATCCCGCAAACCATCCATACGTTGGCGGATTGTATCCGCATGGTGATTATTCTTGGGGAAAGGGAAGCAAAGAGCAGGTTTCCACTCATCAATCAAAACCTTAAGGTCTCACGATATATTCCATTGTAATGCTTCGACGGAAACATTCTCAGTGCGACAAATCAATGTAATTTTACCGATCATAGCTGTCATAGATAAGATGCATTGCATTTATTACAATAATGCTATGGTCAACCAAAACATTCTTGGCTGCATGCAACCATACACCTGTTAACACAGCCTACCTTCTGCACCAGCTGCTCCGCATTGGTACACACATCATTGACGCGCTCATGGTGCACAGCAAAGTCGGTCTCAAAAGCCTCATGCTTTTTTAGCAGGCCCTACAGAGCAGCGAGAAAATGCACAGAGATAATTGAGATGCTTACGAAATCGATGTTTGTCGCAAATGTAAGAATAAATCAAGGCAATGTTGTTCCAGTCGATCTCAAAAATAATCGGCACATTTCAGCAATTTATCTTTAATTTCACATCAAATCAGAGCAGTCAATCATAAGGAAGCTTGCTGCCTAAAAGTGTGCGAATTTTGTCATCACTCATGAACTAACTCAGCAAATCAACAAAGCAGATCAAGCATTTTATCGACATCTGCACCTTTTGATACAATGACCTTTCTGCACATGCAATGCCAGTCCCAAATGCGCATCCAGTTCCGTTAAACAATATGGATCACAATATTCACCGTTGGCATGAAGAACAGATTATTATTGACAAAAGGAGTAAAAGTCATGCAAGACTAATTGTACCTGTACAGCTGCCAGAGTCTCCCCGTAATCTTCACTCGCCACGAGGTTCAGCTTCTCATTTATCCATGCCTCTTCCTCCTCCACATTCGCAACAAATTGCTGGTAGTCCAGAGACTCTTCCAACATCTTTCCTCTACAAAACAGGCAAAAATCATGCAATCAATGACTACTTTACAATATTTTTGAAAAACCTCTGGAAAAAAAAATCTCAAATATACAACATAATAATACTAATAATAATAATGATAATAATAATAATAATACCGGCACGGAAGTTTAAGATTATTGAAACAGCTCCTCTGCATTAAAAGCAGCTCCAGGGCTCGCAAAATTTTAGGCAGGCACCATTGCAAAAATTTGGTCACCCGAATATTTTTTTTCAATTGCCCGACAAGTGTCCACAACTGAGATGAACCGAATCACTCGACTTCGGCATTGCAAGTTATTGGTTGAACAGGAGTCTTGTGATCTAGGTGCCATGTTCCATTGCAATTGTTAAGCCAACTATCAATGGCCTCATCTGGACAGTATTCATGGATTTTACAAACGTCAGTGGCAATCGACGCAAGGTTTTACATTTTGAAAATACGTTTTTTAAATGAAAGTTTTAGTGAAAAGAAAACACGAAGAAATAAAAATAAACGAGAGCTCATAGAACACAATACCCAGCACAATGTTAAGTACAATATATGCAGTACTGGACTTCAATTTTAATAAAGTAATGATTTTAACGATCGTTAAAAAAATGCGGAGGATTAGTGCTATTGAAGTAGTCCAGAAGCAGTCCCGAACACCAACCTTATACACCACCCCCATTGAACCCTTATTTAAATTGAAGTACCATACTGCAAAACTGGAGGTTCTTGCAAGTATTACGACGGGCGATTTGTGTACTGCAGTGTTCAACTATATAATTAGATTTAAATGAAATAAAGATTGTAAAAGTCAAATAAATAAATTCATTTGGGGTCTGTTGGGGGGGGGTCTTGTTAAGGGGGGTTGTGTGGTTGATGTGTGTTTTTAACCAAGCCTATGCCCCCTCCACGAGGGGAAGAAAAGGAAATATATATACACACACAAGCCGGTAGGCGACATGGGTGGTCGCTATATAATTGCATACTAGTCATACAGTTTTTGATGGATCGGGCTGAAAATTTTTGACAAAGAGGTTGATTAAAGTGCGCATAAAAGCGCGGAAGCTGATTTTTGATTTTCGAAAAAAATATATATAAAAATATTTTTCGGATTTTTTCAAAAATTTCAAAGTTCCCGCTTGCTGGGCAACGGTGGCGTCCATAGCAACGGTGCTCAAAAGCATACAACTAGATCCTGGTATGAACCTACCAGTCAAGTTTCATCAAAATCGGTTGGCTCCTCTGGCCTCCAGAGCTGTCCATTACATACATACAGACAGACGGAAAACCTGAGAATAACGGTAGTCTAGCGACCACCCAATAAAAAAAAAAAAATATATATACGTATATCTTCTTCTCTTCTTCTTCTTTCGGCTGCTCCCGTTAGGGGTCGCCACAGCGGATCATCCGTATGATCCGCATAGTGATTTGGCACATGTTTTACGCCGGATGCCCTTCCTGACGCAACCCTGGTCGCCACTTACGACACAGGGATAATAGTATATATATATATATATTATAATATATATATATATATATATATATATAAAAAAAATATATAAAATTACTAAAAAAAAACTACAAAAAAATGAAAAAAAATTCAAAAATAAATAAATAAAAAACTACAAAAAAACAAACAAACAATTGTTTTTTGAATTCATTAATTAAAACATTTTTTTTTTTTTGCATTTTCTTCCTGGATCTTGCGTCGATAGATTAGCGGTGGTGTTCGCGTAGGCATGATGGGTTGAATGGCCTCCACCTGTGTTTGATTTCCTTGTTCCATTCTGGGTTTTACCACCATTTTCGGTCGTGTTGATGACATCACTCCATCGAACAAGTTACATTAGTTATTCGTGCCTGCTGTTTGTGTTCTTTATGATGTCCTTAAAAACACTAAGTTTCCTGTTTGGAATAATTTTCAATTTTGTTTGACTGCCAGGCAGGCAGAGAGTGTGAAAAATTACCTCACTCCTCTCTGCACATGTGTGATCGGGATGAATTCAAAGCCAAAGTTTGTTAAACCAAAGGAGTCGTCTTCCTATTCATGTTCTGATTTGTGCTCAAAATATAACATTCAATTTAAATAAGTTGTTCCTTGATCATAAATTAACGATCATAAACTGACAAGACGGACATTAACCAATTAACCCCGCTCTTTGCTTCATATGCGAGGGGGTAATTATGCAGCTCTACTTCAAGACATACTCATCAATTTCACCACATAGTTCGTGTACGCTTGCAACCCATTCATTATAATGCAGTAAAGCGTGGTGTACATGAACATGTACTATACGTTCAGTGAATAAGCGGAACTGCCTTTTTATTATTTTTTTTAAAATGCAATTACTTTCAAACTCACTTCCCAAGAACAAAAACGGCGCCCACGCGACACGGCGTTTAGTAAGGGGTTTGATATTTATTAATTATTATTATTTTTAACACAGCCGTGATTTTATTCTTGACAATTTTAAGTCGTAGTTAAGACAGTGTGGATAAATAAAACCAAAGCAAGGTTTGTTCAGCAGATAACAAACTTGGTTGCAAGGTATGGTTGTCTAACAAAATGTTTTGGTTGTCCTGGGACATTGAACAACGTATTTCGTGAGCCCAGAGTTCCAACGACAAATAAATTACAATCAAAACCCAAGTTTTATGGCTTTTCAATGTTTTTATTAAAAAACAAAAAACACCAAACTTTGAGTCAAAGAAAAATAGCACACAGATCAAATGCTGTGTCAGCCAGAAAAAGAAAACAGCAAATTTCACGTCCACCACTCACCTGGCCAAAGCCAGATCTTTTAGCTCTCGCCAATGCTCGACAAACTGCCGTAGTCTTTGCTTTATTTCCTCCTTCCCCGAGGTATCCTCATCAACCAGCTTCTGGCCCGTCTCCTGCACCGCCTTAACAAAACAAAATGATCAACTTTGTGAACCTATCCATTATTCCCATCAAAGTTTGGGCTTGGCTCTCTAATACTTGCTTTTTGGGATTCCAGACATTTCAGAGATATGACATTTCTGGGATTATACATAAACTCAGCTTAAAACAGATTTTTCTCTTCACCGACTCTAGCATAATGGGGATTCCTCCTACTTCACATGCAGCACCTGGATAGCTGGCTCGTGAGCAACTAGCTCTGCTTCCTGCCTCTTGTGCTTCTTGCGAAGGTTTTGCACACCGGTCAGGTCTCGTCCATAGTCCTCCGATCCCACCAGGAGTTTCTTTTCCCTGAAAAAAGTGAGTGGAGGTTATGGCAATACAGCATCTGCACAATGTGTTGACTTGAGGAAATACCAATCATGAGGCTACATTTTTTTCCCCTCCACAGGGTACAATGCTCGTGGTGGAGCTGATACACAAATTGTGCACATGCACATGCAGATAAATGAGAAAACACCGGACGACTTCAGCCAAACCGAAATTTGAGCTTGGGGAAAGTGACGTTACTTCCCAGAGTATTCTGGGTACTGGCGACTCCATATTTATGACGTCGCTTTTCTTTCCACAATCAGCAGGGCAATCGAGGAATTTCCTCGACCTCATGGATGCCAATCAATGGGGTTTCATCCATGCTCCATCCTTTAAATGCTGCTCCTCAAACAAGGAAGCATCACGTACCATATTTAAAGTCTTTGGTAGGATTCCGTCAGGGTCAGAATTGAACTGCAGATCCCTCAGACTCAGAGTGGACGCTCTAACCGTTACACCACTGAAGTATTAGAAATTTCATATCATCTTATTAGAATGGGCTAGTTGATCAAACAATTATCTTAGGAGCCACAAACAGGAAGTGGATTCAGCATGAACTTCAAAAGATGCATGTTGCATGCACTGTACATCATCACAGCAGTAATTAACTGAAGTTCATTGGTTTGTATTACAAATATTTAAGCAATCAGCAGAGGGGTTGAACTGTTTGGCATTTTCATCTCATCATAATCGTTCACGTGATAAAGGGGTTACAGTTTAAACATCCCATTGGTGTGTCAAATTAGCCAAATTAGATAAACTAGCAGATACCCGTCTACGACGGATATGGGGGACAGGACAGATAACAATACTCGGTTACGGTAGTTTCTTTGGATGTTTTGCTCCGCATTCAACAGCTCAGTTCATATTGGTGGCGTGTCTGGGTGCCCATGGTAGCGTTTGAGACCAGTCGCTTTAGATTGTTGGCCTTGACACATAGTGCCGGATGAGTAACACGAACGATTTGACATATTCATCGTTTCTATATTACCTCCATCAACAGATTAACAACATGGCAGGATAAAAGTCGAAAATGCTGAGTTGAACAAACGTCCTGAACTCATGGACTTAGATAAGTGAAGCACGTCGTCTGGGACCTGGCCGTCGGTTTGCCGCCGAACGCTGCCGATTATGATGTCATCGATTCCCTCTTTGAAAATTCTATCTATATTCGATTTTTTGAATCCGCTATCACCTGCAAAATACATGGAACACACAATGTGAAGATTTCGAAAAATGAACAGAATATGTTTGGAGAAAAGTGTGTTAGAAGTTCCAGGCTTAAACCCCATATATTATGTGTCCTTGTTCTATATGTAATGCAGGTAAAAACTCCTCAATGAGAATGAACTGCGCAGGAAAAAAGTGGAATAATATTAATGTCGACACAGTCAGCATCCAAAAAAACATCTGCAGCATTTTCTGCTACAAGCTGGAAAGGAAGGGGTTTGGTGAAACTTGAGGCTGCCAAATCCGATTGTCCTCGTTACCTTTGGATTTTTGCACTGAGGTGTTAAAAAAAAAAAAAAATCCCAACATTTCGAGCACAGACGAACCTCCTAGATTCACATCGCTTGGAGAGGGAGATTTCTTCCTAAAAGTGTCCTGCTGACCGCTGAGAGAAAAGCACCACCACTAAATGGTGCCACTGACATCCGGTGTGTTCCGGACAGTACAGTGGACACTCTCGTATCCGAATGCCAACATATCTGAACAGTTTAACGGAGCGTATAAAATTCCAAATTTGCCGGGTGGGTGCGAGCAGAGTGGCAATCACAGCTGTGATTGCACCGACTCATTGGCTGGCTGAGTCACACCACGAGTCATCCAAGGTTCCATCTTTCCCTCACCCCCATTCTGGGATTCTCTATGTTGGAAGTGGTTGTGCATGCTTTATAGCGAGCATTCTACCTCATTATTACAAAGTTTTATTCATTTATGTAGTCAAAAAAGTGCCTCAAAAGCCCAGTGTGTAATGATGACTATCCATGCTTGTGAACGCTATGGAAAAGGCGAGAGTTTGCATAAATTATCTCAATAAATCGGTGCTGGTGCTGGTCTTTCTGCAGTGCATGACTGGGTAAAGCAACAGAAAGAACGAAAGCAAGAGCTCTATGAAGAGGGAAGTGGAAACAAGACAAAGATGATGCGTGAAGCTCAAAGTGAGGATATGGAGATGGCCTTTTGAGGCTGCCAAAAATGAAGATGATGCCGCTGAGGGTTGTATTTGAGGCGTGCACACGAAGAAAATCATTTATTTTTCATCCAAAACCTTTATTTCAGACCTAACCATGTAAAGTGTATGTTTTGGAGCTATTACCGTAAATCACTCCTGTCAACCCAATAACACTGTACAAGTTTTTAGAGGGGGGGGGGAGGAAGATTTATGTACCCCTCCCATATCTTCTCTTTCTCTTGATGAAGGGTTAGGTCCAACAGTACCATTCTTCTGCCCTGCCTTGACCACGATACTCCTCCACTTCCCTCTGTCCTCGGCCAACTCTCTCCACTCCAACCAACCCCACCTTATTGATATCCCTCACACAATCCTACCATCTCATCCACAGTCTACCTCGTTTCCTCCAACCTTGCTCCCTCAACCTAACCACTTTGTTTGCCATTCTGTCTTCCTCTATCAGCACCAAGCGTCCAGCCCACTTCAGCCAGGATTTCACCAATCTCAGTTCATCCATCCATCCATCCTTCTATCCACCGTCTTCACTCCCGCAATCTTCCTGACCAAGTTGTTCTCGCACACCTGCAACATCTGTTGTTATGATTAAAATTGAAAATTATCATCATATGTCGGTCCGTCTCGTTTGTGAGTGCGATAACTCGCGAACGTTTTCAGTGATCTTAATCAAACCTAACCAGAGGATTCCGAAGGATAAAAGGGAGGCTGTCAAGGTAACAGACGTAATTTTCATGATTTTGTCATACCTGTCAGGCTACCACCTGACCCCTTCTTCTTGTTATTGTTGCTCTGTCAGTGCCACCATCTCCAAACTGTAAAAGTAGGCTGGCATTACACAAGACACCAGAATGTTCCCTTTCAACTTCCTTGCTATTTTTTTCTGTCTGCTATCAATCCCTCCATCCTCATCCAAGCATTTTCACCCAACGGAATCATCCTCCGCATCTCTACCTCCGACCTACCATTCCACTGTTCCCCCCAGAAACTCAAACCTATTTCCCTGTCTGATCTCCTTCCCCTCGACCCTGATATTCATTTATTTTCTCTGCTGCACAACCCACATCACCTCAGTCTTCACCATACTCATCTTCAGCGCATGTTTCAGAAATGCCTCCTTCCACTCTCCCGGTACGATCTTCATCTCCCATCTACTCTCCAGGGCCAGATCATCCGCATACAACATCCTCTCCAAAACACCTTTCTTGTTTACCCTCCTGCTTACAAGCTCCATCACCAAAGTAAACATGAGTGGGCCGAGCACGCTTCCTGCCTCAAACCAATGTTCACGCTGAACTCCTCAGACATCCTTGGACCAACAAAAACTCTTCCCTTCGAACTTCTGCTTCCTTCCACCAATTGAATTTCTGCTTCCGGCACTCCCATCCATCTCGGTGTTGCCATCACAATCTCTTGCAGTAGAGTATCTCCAGGTCCACAAATCCCAATGCCATTTCACCTTGCACCTCCAACATCTTCTCCACCAGGTGGTCTCAGCATGAAAATCCCATCCCTCGTCCCCTACCCTTTCAAAATCCATTGCTCTTCGCCGATCTCCATCTCCACACACGCTTATTCTCCCACCCAGAATCCTCTCCTGCACCTTCATGACATGACAAGAGTGTAATGCCCCTGTACCTCTCTGGATCTTGAACACAGTCCTTCCTCTTCCAAATCAGCACAATTAACCCTGTCCTCCAATCCTCTGGAATCGTGCATACACTCTCATGCATCCATTCAACAGCCTCATCATCCAACTGACTCAGACCTCTACCGCTGCAATCAACACCTCTGTACGCACATCAATGCCTGGCGCTCTTCCCTTCTTCATCCCCTTTACTACCGTCCACACCTCCAGCCTCCTCCGTGCGTGATCACCATTCGTTCTACTTTCCCCTCTACATAATATGGAAGCTCCAACTCACCGTTGCTTCCTCCTTGGTCCAACAGCTTCTTGAAATATTCTTCCCATACCTTCAACAATGCTCCCTCTCTCTGTCACTGGCCTGCCACCACCATCCTTAATCACTGTCCCTCCCTTCATGTCCTTACTATCCCCATCCCTGACATGAGCCAATTTATAGATCTTCCCATCTCCGGATTTTAAATGTTCCTAACGGCCTGAGGAACAATTCCATTCAGATACGAGAGCATCCACTGCAGTAACTCCCCCCAAAGTTAAACAGCTATGATTGTCTGATGCCAATTGCAAATGTGCAATTTGTATGCAAGACAGCTCTTCCAAGAGCTTTAGAAAATGGAAAAAAAAAATTCCAATGGATGCCATAAGTGGATGCCAAAGGACATTGTGTTGAGTTGTGCACTTCACCAGCAAACAACAACAAAGAGACTGGTAAACCTCTTCTCTAAAGCCATTCAGGTTTATAAACTACGATCAAATACTTTAGGTCACCACAACTTTGACGGTCAGAACTGCATTCACAGTGAATACTATTTAACATGAGCAACGGGGCAGCCGTCCCCACCTAATTTCCTGCACGGAAGGTTCGTGAACTCTACTACCAACATCGCCATCAGTGATGAGACACTTGATGCTAATATTTCATGCAACCCAGGTGACTGCACGACAGAGGAACAAGTTTTGTTCCTGTTTTGGACAACCTGAAGGCAAACAAATTATGCTGGCCACATATCCCTGAATTTGTGACCTCACTCATCCCCACCAACGGTGTTGAAGAACAGAATGGGTCGAACCCACGTGGTTCAACAAACCTGAAGGAAGACGCACCAGAGTTTGTGAAGGCCACAGAAGGAACTGTTTTCCCATTCAGACAACTCGGAAGGGAGTTTTTAAATGAACATTGTTTAAACATTTGCCAATTATCCATGCTCTGACACAAACTTTACACACTGAACACAGTGGTTCATTCAGCGCTGCAAACACTTCAATGCAGACTTATGGAATTAAAAAGTCGGGATCAGAATACAAGAGAAAAGGTTTGACGTATAAAACTTGTCGGCCATAAATTAAACATTTGATATATGTTGGTCTCTGCAATTTTGTTACAACAACATATTTTTTTTATTTATTGCACTAAGTCCAAGGCTCGTAATGGAGCTGCCACACACACATGGACATACCGACGAGACAAACACAGCCACAGAAATTGGGGGAAGTGCCGTCACTTCCCGGGGTCCTCTGGTTACCAGCGACGTCACAACAATGGCACAGCTTTTCTCAATGCACTCAGCGTGGCATTTCCTCAGGAGGAATTTCCTCCTCACCATGGATGGTCCGTGCTCTTAACCTTTTAAATGCTGAACGCCAAGCAAGGAAGCATGAAAGCACGTACCATTTTATGTGTTTTGTACGATTAGGCTGGGGTTTGGACCACCTCCCAGACTCGGAGCAGATGCTCTAACCATTACACCACCATTTGCATATTTTATCACAATTATGATGTTTTGGAGTCTTGTCAAACATTTCACCAATTGAATTGCAGCAGAAACATAAAGCAAATCAATGTTTACAAGTGCAGCAGACTTGATTATTTGGGTTGTTATCCAAGGGGGGGGACACTATTAGATTTGTGGCAGCTATCTTTAATACACCGTAATTTCTGACGTCTCAATCTGTCCATCATGAAAACATCAAACAAGGAAACAAATTTGAGTATGTACCAAAATAAGAAATGCGAACGAAAACATCTGAGCAAAAGGTTAACGAGAACCAAAGACCAAAGTCTCATTCGGTATGCACGAGCAGCTCACTTGATCCACGACTCTTCATCGTCCAAATCACGGAAGAACTGGTGCAGTCGGTGAGACTCTGTCAACCGCTGACGTCGATCTGTCGCTGCTTCTTTAACTTTCCCAAAGCGCTCGTTCACCATATTGCGCTTACGCTTCACCTCGGTTGTGTCAAAAGCATCACTTGCCATCAGACTGTCTGCCTGACTGTTGAGATCTTTCAGGCGGTCCTGTAGAGAGTGATTCAGACACACGATCCATACATTAAATGTACCTACCTACCTATGTGCAATGTCAGTCAAAGGGAGCATTTGTTGTTTGCAGAAATACATTTTACAAGAACGACGTTCGAGAAGGTTTGGGGCAAATTCTTCAACAAAAGTAAAATTATATAAAGCTTTGACATTGGCAAACACAAGTGGTTACATGAAACCTTGTTACGATTTAGTACTTGTACAAAGCGAATCCGATTTCATAGAGCCCGACAGTAACAAGTTAAAACGGTTCCAAATCGCAAAACGCAAAACTCACTTCGTGTGCTGATATGTCGGTTTCCAAGAGCTGATGTTTCTTGAGCAGGTTGTTAACTGAAGCCAGATCCTTCCCATAGTCCTCAGAAGCAAGGAGGGCTTCAACCTTCAACAAGCAAAGTTGGAAATTTTAGCCTCTTGTCATTTATTCTAATCAAACTAAAGTAAAGCAATAAAAAAAAGAGGAAAGAACTGACAGCTTCCAAGTGCCTTACTCAGGCTCTGTACATAACCAGGAAGTCATTCATTGATGAAATACTTATTTTGACGTATTGTGAAGCCAGAACAAATGCTCACACCTTCATAACTTTGCCCTGACTTCCAAAGAAGACAAGATAATGCAATACGGTACTTCGTGCAAGTCAACTCACATGCAGATTTCTGCACAAGCTGGATGAGTTCAGGTAAACATGACGACGTTGAAAAGCAGCCTCATTTTGGAGCCAAAAGGAGGTTCTCATTGCTTGTACCCATTTACAAGATGCAACTTCAAAATAAAAATACACCCGTGCGGGAGCGACGGTCATCTCTGCGAGAAACAAGGTAAAACCAAAACTAGCCTTCTAGCTGTTAAAATAAAAAAGTTTGCATGTTCCCGAACAGAGTACGAAATATGTGGATCATTTCCGAGGACCTACCACACCACTGATATGTCTGAATGTTTTAATCTTGAATCACCAATCACCAAAATTCAAGTTTTTATACTCGTATCACATCTTCTTCTGCTACTAATGCTAACGAGTTTCCTGTGCATCGAATGTCCACACGGGTGTAGTTTGGGCCATGCCAGTAAGTCTCGCCATATGAGAGTAGTTGTTGGTGCCCCTATAATCATATACTTAGTAGATAGATATAGTCCCTGATGAACCCACTGTTTCGTTGTAGTTGATGTCGAGCAATGTAGCAATGCAACAGCAAGATTCTTTCCAACACTCAATACACCGTCGAGTTCTCTTTTGGTAAAAATCTTCTTACTCGTTGTAGATACGTAGGCCTAGCCTTTTTTTTCCAATCTCTTATAAAAATGGCAACAACAACACTGACGACACTACCTCATCTCACTCTCTATCTATCCACAGTTCTGTTCGTTCAGTTCAGAGATATCCAGTGACGCCTACGTGCCATCCTATACCGAACATGACTAAGACAACGATGACTGTGCACTATATGCGGAATATGTTTATATGTGTACGATCTCAAATCACAACCGGAATGAATCCGCGACATATATGCGCAATATCGCTTATGCCAGTGTGTCTTATGACCAGAACACAGTTTGCTTACAACATCTCGTGAAATACTGTCAAATATCCACTGAGCTCGACTGAACAACTGTAAAAGACATTTCAATGTATGATCCTTGATACACCGCCGTCGTGTTGCGTGGCTGTTGGTAGTCAGAGTCTTCATCATATTCTCCGAACCCTCGGTTCAAACAGGAAAGATAGATGGGTCGGACTAGTATCACAATGGCATGGCCACAATGGAAACCTCCTATTGTTTCCAGCACTGTGTCCGTTTACAAATAAAATCACATACTGACATGTGATATATGCATCGCTATCTGTATCTTTGTCCAAATATCGTTGATAGTCTTTATCCTCAGGCCGGATACTGCCTTTCAGTTTATTTTGGCGTCGGCTGTTTATGTTGTGAGCCTGAATGCTTTAGAGAAGTTTACCGTCTCTTTTTGTTGTATGCTGGTGAGTGCCAACTAACGCACACAATGTCCGTTTGCATCCACTTTTGACTGCTCTATGTGGCAATTTGTTCCTTTTCCAATTTCTAAAGCCCTGGGATGCTGTCTTCGCTACGGATGTCAATTGCAATGCCGGACGAGCAGGCATAATATATAGGACTCATCCAAGAACTCAAAGTAAAGCTGAAATCTATAGACTTTTTGAAGAAGCGACCGTTTACAGCTAACTGTCCCTTAGTTCTGTTTACTAGTTAGTTATTGTCCTCGCTGAATGGATTGTGTCTGCATGTATTTTGACCGAGCCTTGACAGTCACGTGACGCGAAAACGAAAGCGAATATCCGGCCAGACCAAATCTAGATATTGTCCCATAGATTTATATGCCACAATCAAATTCAAGATAACTTAAGAAATGTAG